>JAOXNO010000052.1:46029501-46089239 GCA_028565335.1 Limnodromus scolopaceus
GAGTAATGTGCTCTGGGCAATCCTGCTTCAGCAGGGGAGTTGGACTAGATGATCTCTAGAGGTCCCTTCCAACTCTGTCAAATCCGTGAATCTGTAAATGGCAAAAGTTCCTTGCTTTCCACGAGGCAGGGTTTTGCCCTCATTCTCTGGGTATTATTATCTGCTATAGTAATCTTTGGCATATTTCATCATTTCTCTGCCCCGGACTTCATTAATTAAATATTTCCTTCTTATAAAACTCTGCAGTATAGAACATAGCATGTTTCCAGGGCACATATCTTCTTTTCCAAGATCATCTTTTCAGCAGTACATTCCTCACTTTCATTTTTGTTTTAATCCCAAATCTATTGCTGCTATGATCCTTGCTATAAGGATTGCTTTATTGTATAGTCAATTGTACCTCCAATATTACTTAGTGCCATACCTAGAAGCATACACATCTTTGTCATCTGATGCACATATTAATTTGGGAAGCAATTTTAAATCAGTGTCACATCTTCAATTTCCAGTACTAATTACATAGTTCAATGTATACCTCTTACATAATACTACATTTTATATGTTGGCATAAACACTGTCTCAGATTATCTGACCTTAGCAATGAGTTACAGTAACCAGCTTACCCCATACTAACTCCCTATTCTCAGAATATAAAACCCACAACCTACCTCTTTGACAGCACGTGAAGGAAGTGGTATATTTAAATTGCTCTAACATATTCCTGCCTACGTGAAGGTTCTCAGCTCTTTTACTATAGTCACCACTGCTAAAAAAGGAACTTTTCATTCGCTATTATGTAAGTACTAAAAAAAAACCACCAGGAAGAAAGTTTCTGTGACATCCTAGGTCAGTTTGTCCCTTGGAAGAGAGTAAAGCCTTTTATCTTTGGAATGGATATCTAAAATTAAAGTTCATCCTTCCTACAGTTCTCTGCTGGTTTTATTCCAAATGTGACAACAAATGTATTGACTTCTAGGTTTAACAGACTCCCCGTAGATCCTACATTAGTTGGAGTCATGAGAGGAAAGCTCAGCTGGCTCTAACCCAAAAATGTTATTTGCCATTTTATGTCGTGTTCTGCCATTGAGGAATATGTATTAAAGGTTTCCCTTGTTGTCCAGCCTGTGGAGAATATAAATCCTACAACCTCACGCAGGGTGTTTTAGTCTTTTAGGCAAATTTATCTAGTGTTTTCATTCTGGAGGGCCTTGATTTAGTCCCCAGCAAGATGCCAACCATCGTATACACATTTATTCTAAGAAAAAAATTCTTGTCTTCTTTATTTTCTACTATCTTCTTTTTAAAAATATTTGCTCCATGATGCACCAACACTACGCCCTTCTCTTGGCAACATAAATAGTTTTCAATATGTCTTCTGTTCTGGAATGTTGATCATGATATTTTCTTGTCAATCCCTTTATTAAAACCTGAGGTTCTCCATCCCTGGTTAGTTTATTCTTTTTTTTTTTTCTCTTACATCACAGTCCACTAAAAGGCTAAAAGGGTACATCTACATCTTTACCCAAAACAAGCAGCAAAAATAGAAAATCACTAGTTAGATAGTTCTCTTGTTCTTGGAACACGTATAGTATTTTCTTCCCTAATATTCTGGCAATAGTATATATTTTTGTTTGAAATCTCACTTCATTGTGCTTTGACCACACCCTAACTTCCCAATGACAGCCAAGCACCTCCTTCTTCAAATAGCCTATTGATAGACTGCTACAACAGGTATATATTAATAAAAAAACAGGGAAATGTTGTTAAAAACAAAAGGGAACACCACCATTTCCACATGCTGCTTCCACCTGCCGTGTTTTACTTCTGCCTCTCACTCTCAGTTTCCCAGCAACAGCATGTTCCCTCAATCCCCCAGTCAATAAACAGCACTGAGCCCAGCAAGGAATTACTTCAGATGCTTCAACCAAAAGTCTAGAAAACAGAAGAGCTATTGAAGCAACAACTATCACTTTCATAAAATAACAGCCCCTTGCATAGGATTGCATCTTGTAAAGCTTTGATACCACAAATGACCTCCTGTCCTTTTGTGTGTATGTGCACTAAGCATATTTGACAGAGTTTAACACCATGTAATTATACCAGAGATCAAGTTGATCCATGACTATTTTTACAGAAAGCATCACAGCAGAAATAGAATCACACTCAAGTATAACTATATTTTGGCCCAGGACAAAAACTAAATAAATGACATAACTTTTAATCACATTTTCAAAGTGTTTCTTAGAATAGATTTTTACTGCGTGATTTTCAAAGCTGCAGTTTTATATATTTTGTGTTCTATTTAGGACACGTGGTTGTGCATCCAGTTTTCATTGCTTCAGTTCTGGGCAAATCACTATCTATGAAACCTGGAGAAGTGCTGCAAAATTTTACTTCCATGCTGGCATCTCCAGCCATGGTGATGGAAAGCTATATGACCATTAAGAAATTCTCCATAAGAAAAATCTAAGAATTAAGTAGTTGGATCAGAACCTATGATCCAGGAGACCTGACCTGAAATGGCCAGTGAAACGTTTCAGAAGAACATGTGAAAATGCTCAATTAGTTAAGTCAGGAGTAGAGTTTAGCTTCTACAGAAGAAAGAACTTTAAAGACTGGAGTAGTAGCTTTCAAAGCTACTTAGGCCTGAAGTCTGACAGCCACCAGAAGAGAGAGCCTTTAGAATTCCATGCTGTTATTCCTGCTTTGGAGCCCAACAGTTTCTCTTACAGGTTCCAGCGACCAGAAGAGGACAAGCATTGCAAACCAATTTTGCTCTGTTAATTGAGCGACCAAAGATTTCCAAGTAGGATGAAACAGCAAGGTCTCATGGAAATCTTTCTGGGCTCTGTAGAATATATTTGAAGAATTATTGATTTTTCCAGAGAATTCTACATTTGTAGGGGGTCCTTTAACTTCACTATGGAATTTGATAGGGATATAATTCCTCACTAAAATTTATAAGAAGTTTCAAAAACTTTCAGAAATCAGCTTTTCACTTAAGGTTGTAAAATGGTTCCATA
Source organism: Limnodromus scolopaceus (assembly GCA_028565335.1). Lineage (NCBI taxonomy): Eukaryota > Metazoa > Chordata > Aves > Charadriiformes > Scolopacidae > Limnodromus > Limnodromus scolopaceus. Next base: position 46,032,525 of record JAOXNO010000052.1, read on the forward strand.
CAGAAAGAGATAAGATGCACAAAAATTTTTCATTTAAGCCAGCTATAATTCTGTCTGTATTTCTGTCAGTAATGTATTTTAAGCAGTATAAACATCCTCCCAAAGACAGATCCCAAATTTAATGAAAATCAGCTGAAAGAGTGCTGTTATTTGCCCAGTTTGGTGAGCAGTGGCAGAATTCCTGTGGAATTAGTCTTGCCCTCATTTTTTCTTCTCAAACCCAATCAACTTCTCAGTGACATTTCTGGGGATCTTGTTGACCATGGCCAGTGACTTTTACCTCCAGCCTCCAAAGTGTGATGGGACCAGCCAAAGGACTTTCTTATTTCTGTGGTACTTCCTTTTCTAGGGAGGGCATGAGTCGCACTGGGAAATGTATTGAAAAGGTTTCATTTCAGTTCATTACCTTTTTTTTCTTTTTTCACTAACTTCACAAGGGATAAAAAGGAGAGTTGGGTTCACATGGATTCGTCTGATTTAAATGATCTCCCCAATGTGTTTTGTGAAGTCCAGTGAAAATGAACATTGCTCTCTTGTTCCTGGCTGGAGCAAGTCACAACCCTGTAGGAGCTTTGATCCATTTAAAAGAACTGTGGTTTGTCCCATCCCACGGCAATAATCACTATTTTTATTTTAGTGTCTACTTATTTTACCTCAGATTTTAATCTGGTATTAGTGAATCTCAGTCAGGGGAATGTTTTTGGTGAGAGTGGCTATTTGACTGCAATATAAATTAAAAAGTATCTTTATTACACCCATAAAAAATCTTCGACTTTATTATATTTGTGTAGAGTAACTGTGACTTTTATCGTCTTATGTAAAACCTTAATCAGCTCTGAGTGTAAAATGAGATCAGACAGAGTTTTACTCTATCCCTTTTTTCCTTTCCTTTTTCTGACCAGAGTAGACCTGATAGATATAGAATACTGATTTAGCTGTTACCTTTCTTTTTATTTTATTGAAAGATCTCTGCGGGGATAAACATATTCTTCTGGAGCTTTTTTTTTTTTTTAATTAAAAGTGAATAATAAAGTAGAATGATCTGATAATGATATGGACATAAATTCACACTCCTCTGAATTTTATATGAAGTTATATAACAGTGGAGTTTTATGAAGTCCAGCATATTCTTCCATCTTTCTCTTTTCAGTCTGTATGAATCCTGCATCACTACAGTCATTCCTTTTAACTACATTTTTTTTTCTTCTTTCTTTATTCTCTGGAGTGTTAGAACCTTTCTTCATTACTATTGTGAAAATACATACGATAGCAGTAGTTGGAGTGCAAGGAAAGATTTCCCCTGTGCTATGCAAACACAGAATAAAAACCAGTCTTGTCTCAAAAGGTTTCAGTGTCAAGCAAGGTGTGAACAGAGAAGCAGGTACAAGGTGACAGCACACAGGCAAATGAACAGCATGAAAAGTTAGAGTATATTTGTAAGAAGTCTGCTTCTTGTTCTGTTAGGTTTTGTTGCCTTAATAGGGAGGTATTACAAATAGCTGGCACGGAGAATTAGGTGATAGTATGAGGTAAAAGTAAAAGAAGGCAAAGGATCAATAGGACAGTGAAAGCTCACCAGCTGGCTCTGGATGCCCAGAAGATACATCAAGGCTGAGAAGAATCTTTGAAAGATTTAAGAGAGATAAGATGGCAGCTGTAATGGTGTGGTTTGTTTTGGTTTCTTTTTATAGTATGATTTAATAAAAAATAACACATTAGGCATGTGAGAGAATGCAAGAGAAATATTCTAAGAAAGCATTGTGTGCTACATCACATACTCTAACATGGGGACAAACTCTTTCTAAGATTCAGGTATATAAATTCAAAACAGAGGAACTCTTCTGGCTTTTCCACATTGTTTAAACCTTGTCTGCATGGTTATATTGACCAGGATAACTACAGACAAACAAGTATCAGACCTTAAGTATTGCCATGTATCTTCTTTTTGCAAACATTCTATTTTAGAATAAAGGATATAAAGGATTATTCTGGAACAGAGCATTCCCACAGGAAAGCAAAGGCACGCTGGCATCATTACAGAGGAATAATAACACCCTGTAAACACGACCTATGTTTTACCCCACCTTATGTCAAGGCATTCAAAATCCCTGTAGAAACATTCAGGTGCTCAGCAGCCAAGCAATTATACTCTTGATCTCTGCAGTGCCCTTTTCCTTAAGAAGGTCTCCCTTGCTGCAGTGAAGCGCTACACTCTCTGGGAACCCAATGAAAAAAATTATGTTTATAGCAGGAATCTCTGTCAGCTGACTGTAATTCTCAGACTATGCGCAGATCAAGATGGGACAAGAAAATGTACGGTGCAAACAAGGAAAAGTAAGAAAAGTCAACAGAACTGCTTCAAAGATGCTCAAACTAACTTCAGCAAAATTATTACAGTAAACATTTATTTAATAGTAATTGGATTTTGCACAGTCAGCTTCAATGCACTAAGGATCCCATCTTTCAAATGGAACAAGACATTTCTGGGTTGTACTTCTCTTTAAATTCAGTTCTTGAGATCACCCACTACTGCTATATTGAAAGTCTTAAATCTGACATATCCCTTACCATGTCCCATCAAACACAGCATCATACTGGAAACAGGGAAAACTTGATGCTGCTACAAACTTTGTTGTTTTTTTGTTAAGCTGAATCACTACATCTTCACTGGAGTTATTCTGATTGACACCCATGTGAGAGAAGAATTAGGTGTTTACACGTGCAGAAACAGTCTTCAGTTCATTCACGGTCAGTTCTGGTCTTTAAAGTCAAGTTGCCATTTGGCAATTTTCTACTTCTGTTTCACTTTTATCATCCATAATTCTACTAGAGAAAAACACGCGCAATGGAGAAAACTATCACAGGCAGGACAAGCAGCCAAGTCATAAAACAAAACCTTTTATTCCTCCCTCTGTGCAAAAAGAACACTATGTACAGAGAGTCCCAAATCATAAAGCCCTAAATTCTATAAATCTTCCCAAATAGAATTAAAAGTGACAAATTTATTATGTAACTCAGATGATATATCTGCCACTGTGACAAGGGACCAGCCTATTTGAGTCCAAAGCAAAAATAACCACATACCACTCTGAGGAATTGTCAGTGCCCACTTTCCCATTTAGATTAATCTTCATATAGTATAATTTGCAAAAAGATCACAGTCAACTAGATAGCCAACGCTGACTACTGTCTGACGTAAAAGTCTGACTGACCACTTGTAATATGGCAATTCTTTAAAAGCATGCAGAAACTGAACAATAATGAGCATTATTTGTGTGCACTGAAAATGCAGACACCAAAATGAGCTCACTACTGCGAACAAAAATGAAAGAAAATTGTATCCACAGGTGGAAAAATTTAGAAGTAATTGGGGATTCTGGGAGGGAATTTATTCATATTAATCTAAGTGAGGAGTTGAAAGGAAAGGATTGATTGAGGTTAAAGCTTATTTTTTCCTAATCAGATATTGGGGTCTTTTGGGAAAAAGACAAGTTTTGATATAAGTCCATACTGCCCAGGAATGTCGCTGTAACTGTACTACAGTGAAAAGTTGACTGCAGCACATGGGAAAACATGTGCTAGGACAGACTGAAATTTGGTACCTTTATTGAATAAAATAATTTGCTCATTCATACAACAGTGCAATAAATTGCATTCTACATTCCTATTATACTGTTGTTGCTGCGTAAGATTGTGGTTTCATAATCAATTTAAGCCAGTCTAAAACTGCATTGTCAGTGAAAAAGGGCTGTCCCACCTTCTGCCCTGGGCTGGCTGAAGAATAAGACAGATCAGTGGCAATTCATCATAGATCACCTTGATTTGACCATGAAAATGCATCCTGAGTAAAACGTTAGATCCACCAATATCAGTAGTAAACACTAACCCCAATGGATCCTAGATCACCCTGTTAACTTGTTGTATTGTAATCTGTATTAGGTGTTTGGTCATAAAATACATGTTTGCATGGATATGCATACAAAGTTTCTGAGCCATCTGTGGGCAGAACAGTCAGTTTATAACCATCAACTCACTGTTTAACCTGTTTTTCTCTATGATCTCTGGTACTATGAATCTGATACTGTCACAGGCAATGCTTAATAACACTCAACTCATATTAGATTCTTGAGTACAGAGTTGGTTTAGGAAAATGATGCTGCTGCCTCACTTCTAGAAAATAAACAAACATCATAGATTCCCCATAAACATGCACCGACTAGAGAAAGAACATCTTTTCCCAGACTAACTCTGCCTGATTGTATGCTTGGGATGTTCCCAAGCTGCCATGTACTATTTTAATTTGTCCACCGTGAGTTTTGAACAGTAATTTGCATACAGAACCCAAAAATAGTGGTTTGGGGATACAATACAGCTAATTTCTGTCAAACATGCTGTCCAGGGGTTTAGTTGTAAAATTTTCAGCAGTAGCTGGATATTGTAATACTTCATTCCCTTGCCTGTATTTATTACAGCAGGAATCAGCATATAAAAGGAAGTGCTATTCTTTATCCTTATAACTCACTCTCCTGTATGGTGAGCTTTTAAAGTACAGCTGTCTACCAGATGCAAGAAAATTAAGACATTTAATTTCCTCTCTCTGTGCATACCTCCCATTAATGTTAATGGCAGCTAAGTATGAAAGTAAGAAGAGAGATGCTGTGGACAGAATATAATCGCTCGCCCTTTTCAAATAAATCTGGTTGTTTCAAGAAGAAAGGCAGAAAAACAGTCACATCACATCACTCCTATCCTTCAGCATGAGACCTACAAATTCATACTTGATTGACTTCACAGTTGCAGTGGACATTATATGCTGAACAGTGATAACCCTTAAATACACCACCTACAAACTCAATAAAATGTTAAAGTTAAGATACATAAAAATGCAATCCTTGACTGCACGTATTTTAAAGTGCAACTCCTATGATGGTTTCATGGAAATTATTTTTAATAACCCTTTCCCTGTTTTGTCAATTGTACTTTTTAATTTACTTGGATTACTAGGTGTTCCGTTCCCTTTGTTTTATCAAGGGGACTTTCAGAGGTACTAATAGATGGGGCAGATTAGAAGCAGACTAAGGGCAGTTAGAGTTTGCTGTACACCTATGCTTTTTGCTAAAAGGCATAATTTACCAACCATCGGTGTAGCTCCACCAGTTTAGCCAGCTGAGGAACTGGGAGAAATGCTTTGCTGTGCACAGAATGCCATTATATTTGTACTCAGGTTGCAACACTTCAGATTGCCTTCTCGGGACTACACAGCTTGATTCCAGAAATGCACAGAAAGACTGTTTGGGAGATCTTTATCAGCACCTTATTTCAGGCAGAGTTGTATAAATGCCTCTATTTTACTATTGTCCTTTGTGTTTTATACTTAGTTCACGCTAGGTGCCATCTAGATGTCATTAATGAAAAAATGTAAAACTTTGTCCTGTTAGTCTCATTATTCTCTGCACATTTATATCAAACAAACTTTTAAATCATGGAATGGGAACAATAAAAAAGACTTTTCTGAAGGTCCTCGGTCATCATTCCTGAATTTCTGTTACTATGAGGAACTAAACAATTATTGGCTTCTTTGTGAATCAATGTTAATGGCCTGAGTAATGACTGAAGTAGGGACAATGGGGCATGTATAACTATTCCACAATATAGAAAATCCAGTTCCTTTTTCAGTCCCAATTGAAATTCTGAAGTATGTAACAACCAGAAAAAGTAAAATCTGGCTCAGAGTGCTTTTGACAAATTTCACAGTTCTTCCAGCCACCAGTGACTCTGTAATAAATAGCTATTATCATATTTCCTTTTCATTCCATAGACCATTTACAGTTAACTAAAAAGCATTTCTAAAAAATATATACTTGTCAAACAAGACATTCCTGTTCATCTTATTTGATGTGGGTTTTGAACAGATTAAGAATTTCCTAGGGATCATTTACTATGACCTAGAGTTTCAAGCTTGTGACACAGAGGAATTACAGGATTAAAATTCCTGTTACAGATACACTAAATATCCAACTCATTGCCATGTTGAAATCTCCTATTCATTCATTCAATGCATTATATTGCTTGTTCATGGTTGATTGAGATATAAAACCGATTAATCTGCAGTTCTACAGAGGCAGATTTTAAGATTAATTGCAGTATTTCATTGTATCTGGACTGTTTAAACCTCCAAGTGTTTTCTGTTTCCTTTCACATAAGAAGTGTCCTCAGAATCTGTGGTTCAAGGTATAAAGCACACAAAAGTTTTATCACAGATTAATTTTTGCTATCTTTTAAATACTGCATAACCGTGCTTGCAATATAGAAGACTTTGAAAGTCAAAAATTTAGAAGCTGAAGTCATGTTGCCTAAATAATCTGGTGTGACTGATTTGTGTCTTTGGGTGTTGTATAATTCAATGGCTACAAATACACTTTTAAAGTCACAAAATTTCTTAGTGATTTTTAAAGCATTCTTTTAGAAGATACCTTTTGTGAAAATTCAAGTTCCACATTATAAAATCCTTACAGGAGATTATCATCTACCACAAAATCAAGGATATGTGTAGAAATTTGTCTAGTACTAATAGAGCAAATGCAGGAGAGTTTGCTTTCTCTGCTAAGTTTCTTCATAGCAAAGATTTTAAAAAATGAGATACCACTCTCTTCATCAAATGTTCACCAGGACTTTGAGTTTCAATAAAGACTAAAGAAAAGTTCCATTTGAAGGATTCCTCTGGATTCAGTGGAAGTAGGCACTCTGTTGGCCAAGCCACCCTACAAGGCTATCCAGAAGAAAAGTGCTTAAGCCCTCTGCTGTGCAGGGAAGACCTTTCTGAGAAGACTGCAGCAACGGTTGTGAATTAGCCAACCCTACAAAGTCTGTATGAAAATCCTCATACGGCTGATCTTAGGTGACCAAGGGAAGAGGTGGCAGGAGGTGGGCACACAGCTAGCTCTGAAGGAGGCCTGGCACTATCAGTAGCCTTGGCCGTCTGACTGCTGGTATTCTCCCACATCCAGATGGGGGTTACCCAGCACAACCTGCATCAGCACAGCCCCACTGCTTGTTCCTGAGCACAGATTCAGTATGGCAACCACCCTGACCTGCTCTTCAGCCGCATGCACCCCAGGCTCCAAAGAACAGGCCACCATGAGACATGATACTAACTAGTATCAAAGTGACTGCAAAACCGAAACAAGGAAATAGCTTTCCTGAAGCTCATGCACTGCCATCGGCCTCATCTTCAAGTGGAAAGAAAAACCTGTATGTTCATGCTACCAGAGGATACAAGAGGGTATCTTGGGCACAGTGTCCCCAGACTGAAGGGCCACTATATATTCCTGCAGGGCTTTTATTCAGGTGATATTGGGTAGTAAAATCATCTATGGAAGCCTTCATAGATAGTCCCAACTTTGTGTGCTGTGAGGGTAGATGGTACCTGCTGGCAGCTGGAACATCAGTCACATTCTTAACACTGGGGCTGTGCTCCACCACTCTGCACAGTGTTCCACACTGTGGCACAGGGATGCATTAAACTGGGCCCAGGAGTGCACTGGAGTTTTAGCTACCCTCCTGGATAGGCCACTGCAGTTATAACATAGACTCTGTCTCCACCTCACTGTGATGGGTGGCAGCTCCTGAAAACAGCTTTTGAAAAGTATAGATACCTTCTGAAAACTCATAGCCCTTTAAGGCTCCCGTTAATTGCATCTGTTAACTGTGTGGTTTTGTGTTTCTTTTCCAGTCTCTGAGCTTGCACAGAACAAGTCTTGCAGCACCACAGAGACAGGACACAAGCAGCCAACAATTTCTGTGCAGCCTTTCAAATATCTACTGATGCAGCCGTATCTAGACCTACGATAATGCTTTCCTCTGCTCTTCCCATTGCCCACTTTTAAGCTGGATCGATACAGTCATACAGGAGATTCTAATAATCCACCACAGTTATGGATAATTGCACCTCACTGGTCTGGACACTTACAATATTAGTAATATTCTTGTATGTTAGTTTTTACGGCTAATACTTGGCAGTTTCTTATATTTTCATTGTGCCATTGCAGAAGTGATTGCAAAGAAGCCCATGGGTACTTCACAAATCCCCAAATCATTATGAAGTTCCAAATACACTACATAGTTATTTGCTTCAGATTGTTCATTGATTGCCATTTCATAACATATATGAAACATGTTATTATTGTATTATTAGTGTTTATGGCTTGATGAAAAATAATAATTTCTAATTTGCAGAGATGTGAAAACACAAATCTGGAACATATATTTCTATATGTCAAATCTAAAAAACCCTATGAGCCAAAACTATGAACCAAAACCCCTATGAATTAAACTGAGTATTATTCTCCATATCACTAAGTATCACATAGGACTTTAAAGACCAGGTAGAAATAGTCCATTCCAGCAAGCACTTTTAAAGTCCACCCTGTATTTAGACCAGAAAGCAGGAAATATTACATATGAACTGACAGAAACAGCACCATAGAAATACATATATTACTTTCCAATAGTCCTATATTCTATTACATTTTATTTATATCTAATACACGTATACTATTTTAAAATATGGAAACCTGCAGGCAAAAAAAAGAGTAAAAAATTGCATTACAACACCTGAGCAATAGTAAATATTTCTATCTTATTTTACTGACTGTACAAGAGCACTCAATGTAATTGCTCACATTAAAGCTGAAACTCCACTTACCTTTCTGACAACTTAACCTTTTGCAGTTTTTTTACAGGATTATGAAACAGTAATTGGATTTTTTTTAATATTGGGGAATTTCCACAAAGCGTTTATTTGTTAAATTAAGTATTCCAGTCTTTTTCAGGGAAAAAATATATTTGTGAGACTTAATTATTATATCAAATAACTTTAATTCTATCCCAAAATGATCCAGTTAATGTACATTGGAAAACTCAGAGATAATCACTCTGGTTTAATATGCTTATACCAAGGACAAGGAAGGCCCATATAGCACTGCTTGTCATTCCTTAACTTGCATCTCAGTTTATAGTGTTAGCCTGAAGTGGGAGGTAGTCTGATTGCAATTTTGACAAAAAGAAGTACTCCAGCTACCAAGAAAGAATAATAAATATATTTCTTCATTATCTCTATCACAGGTAACTCAGCAATTGCTTTGGACTCTACTGAAACAGTTTAAAAATGTGGTTTTTTCCATGCCTTCTGGTCCAGTGTCCAATATTCAGCACACTTATAATCTGTTCTCTGCCACCATACAAGTCTTAAAATATTTTACCTTCTGGTTTTACCAAGAAATACATTTAGGAAGTCATAAACTCTGCTACCATCTACTTTGGCTAACGTTAGTAAGTTGGCTACAGTTCTGTGGAATACATCAGTTTAAAACTGTACAAACTAATTCTTAAACAAACATTGTTTCCACAAACACCATCCACCAAAATTTTATTTTTACATGGTTCATTTCCTTTCCCTTTTCCAGCAATATAAGATTCATTTTATTAGCAAATTTTGTTTTACACTTATGTTCCTATCACAGAAAAATATTAATAACTTTATCAAACATGCAAAATAACTTAAAATAATTGCTTTCAGATTATTTTTGAATGTAAAAGCTGTTAATCTGTAAGAAAGACTCTAAATGCAGGAAGTTTAAAGCACCAGCCCTTTGCAGAACATTATGGCACCAGGAAGTTTTACATCTATGAACACCCTGAAGGTATAATTATTCAAACAATTATAAAGCCTGTGGCAGTGGAGCCACCATGAAAGCATGTGAACACAAAACATAAACAATGAGGAAAACAAAGAAAAACCACATTTAACACATCCATAAAATATAAGAAATTATTTTAGAGTGGCGGTGTCTTCGTATCTTTAACCTCAGGGAGAAAAATTCAGGAGAAAAAGGGGTGAGACTCAGACTGCTTTGAAAGAAATCAAACAATACTGATCCAAAATCAGCAGTAAGAAGATACTGAAACTCCATGGTCAGGACATTTAGGAGAAGCTGGCAATGCATCCAGACTCCTCTGAACTGGAACAGTTCGACTGCTAAAAATACGAACTTAACCACATTTCAGTCCCATCCTTCAGAATCTCATACCACACTCGTGCATTCCTTTTTAATCAAGCTAAACATAGCAATTCTAATTAGGAATGCCATAGATTATTTCACATAATTTAGTCTCTTCTTTTTGGTAGGTCACCATTAACCTATAATATTGTTATTGTTATTTTTACTGCATTAAAAGAAAAATACTATAGAAATTCAGCTATTTTGATGAGGATACTCCAATCTACTGATTATCAGTTCCTAATGCATCTAGATTCATTACTCATATTTAAAATATCAGCTGTATATATCACTGCAAGCATTTTACTTGTTCCCAACGGCTTATCTACACAGTGATGTATGCAGGAAACAGTCTGTTCTTGAGGATCCATTTTTAAAGTAAGGCTCAAATCACAGATTTTTTCATAAGGTTTTGACCCAGAATGCTAGAAATTTTCAAGAGCCAGTATTGCAAAAGAATTTGGAGTAATAAACCCCTTCTGACTTCAGTACAGAATCCATTATTCAGAGACAGATTTGAAATTTTCAGATTGACTTAGAAAATCTCACTGATGAAATCAGATGTCAACACTGATATTCTTGTCACAAATGCCTTCCTTAAATAAAAGCAAAACAGATGCTAATACTATGAAAATTAAATTTTAAAAAACCCCAAAAAACGCAAACTCTGAAATACACAAAATTACAGTAATATTGGAAATAAGTGTGAAAAAAAAACTGAGTTCCCAGGAGCCTTCAAAATCAGCAGCCTGTATCTGTGTAACACACCAAGTGGCAAAGTAAAATCTCTACCAGCTGTAAGAATAATCAAGATGCGAATTGCAGCAAAAAATAAAAGAAGAAATTCCTGAGAGACAGAGTAAGTTTCACCAAAGAAGCTGAAGAGCAGAGCAGGCCTGTCCAGGGTATTCTGGGAAATTTCCTGGCCAAACCGTTTCCAGTTTCCCACACAGCTAAAAGTGCAAAATTCAAACTTTGTTGCCCAGAAAGCGAAGGATTACATTGGGGAAGTAATGTGCTGGTTTGCTTTGATCTGATTCCACCTTAACAAATGTTTCTCATCTTGAGCTGATGATTATACCCTGCAAGTGCAAAACAGACACCATGTTAGCATTGGCAACACTGAATACTGTCTGCACCAGATTGCAATTGGTGCTGAAAGATCCATGTGTATTACATCAGTGCATGACCTACCATAACAGCATTATCCCAATTCAAATAGCAATAGATAACTTTGTAATATTATCTAGCATTATGAAAACTAAAGGGAAATATTATATACAAAGTTCAAAATTGTCACCAAGCTGTCATTTCTATACATTAGATTCAGAATTGAATTTGTGTTAGTCAAGATTTTTGCATAGAGAAGGGGTAAAGTTTTGCCATGTTTAACCAGAAAAATGAGAAAGGCTATGAGAACTCTGTTTCCCAAGTTGGCTCTCTCTGGCATCAAGCAGACCAACATCTGCCTCACATCTCCCAGCTCTAGGCAGTACCTGTTCCTGTAAAATACTCGCAGTGCCTCTTTAGAAAAGCAAAACTGGCCCAGGGCTTCTCAGCAGAGCAATACAAGCAAGAAATACTGGCACCTGAAGGGAGAGTGACGAGGTCACACCTTTCCCAGGAAGGGGAATAAAGGAGGGAAAAACTGGCCAGAGATCTGGAAAGGAAGCAAGACTTCCATCTTCTGACACTGTTCAAAGGAATGAGATGATATAATATGGGGTGACAGATTTTTCAAAAGGCTTTCCTGCACTCCCACCTGAAGTGACCACCTTATATACACTGGCCTCTCCTCAGGCAGCAGCAAACACCAGCTTTTCTGTGCTCTGGCAGTGGGTTGGGGCTGGTTTTTGCTGCCCTAATTATCTTGCTACCTTAGGTGACCACTGCTCTGCCTGGGCCTACTGCAGGCCCTGAAGAAAGGTACAGAAAACCCAGTTTCATTACAATTATAATGAGAAAAGTCTTAGCAATTCATCATGCGAGTTGCTTATTTACCATTAGAGGTCACTGTCCTGCTTATGACATAACCCTTAGCTGCATTTCATTTTACAAAGATGTACACAGGTGGATAGGGATTTTAAAGCCTAATAAAAAGCAAAGATACAAGCCATTATTTAAATCAACCTTAAAAAAATCTTGTTCATATACAAGTCCTGTAGAAAATTGAAAAATAATAAAGTCTATTAGAAAATGACAATTCTCTCTTCTTAAAGCCCAATAAGTTATTGAGTAGATGGTCTTATAATTAAGAAAAATACTTAGCCAAAGAAATGTTGTCTTTAAAATGCTTCTCTTTTTAACATTGAGTTTTAATTTTTGAATAAGCAACCCCTGCCTCCTTTTACATGCGGCCAGTAAGACTGTGTCACTGTGATTTAGAACTAAATCTAAATGATATCTCTGTGAGGTCAGAAGAAGCTGGAAACACACCAGAGAAGATGGTAACTTTCACATCCCTGAACTGACCTCTCTCATGAACAGAGAGCAATCAGATTAGGAAAAACACACAGATGAAGACGTGTGATCACTAATTCTCTTTAGTTCCCTCTAATGCTTTGAGAAATGGATTCTCTAGTTACTCTGGTTTGTATGCAGTACCTCACATGTACAACAACATGAAGAAAACTCAATATTAGTTAGTATAAAGAACCATTTAATGCTTTATGATACTCTTTGGATCAAACACAAAGTTACTGCAAGGAGTTTCCTGAAATTCATTATAACTCCTGTAAAATACTGTCATGGGTTTATAATCCAATGATTACCATTTCTTCCATTTATCTTTAAGTTATGTGGTCCTTAATGAACTTTATTGAAGCATAAATGTGCATCATATAGGTTAAAAGCATGAGAACATGAGGATGGCAAATACGGCATTCACTTGCTTCTCAGTTTTAATTAGGCCAACTGGGAGTATTTTAGCATAACATATTTCAGCTGTAAAATATACCACCTTTAGAGGTGTACATCCCCAGCCAGGCATTTGCAATATTTTATCATCATGCTCAGGATTGTTTCTCAGCAGTGAATACTTCATCACTAGAAAGAAACTCAGTAACATTTTTTAAAGCAAAGGTCATGAGCCCTGAGCACTAAGCCCTCATTACAGGCTGATGATCTTCCTAAAACTAAGTCACTCTCCTTCTAGTAGGGAGCAAAATCCAGAGGAGAAAGAGCCACCTCCTGTGCATGTAACAGCTCTCTCCTCTGTTAATATTCTGATGCCTCATCATATTCTGTATAATCCACTGGCTGACGTACACTTCCACCGCATCTGCACAGATGCTGGGCTGGTCAACATAAAGGACATTTGTGTTACATAAAGGACCGTTGTGTTACACAACTTTTCCCATAACTTTTCAGAAAGTGCTGTCAGTGACTGGTGCTTCCCTTGGGAGAAGAGAATCAGGAACTGCCATAATGGTCCTGATTAAGTGTTCTTGGAATATGGAAATGGCAATTCTAGGAAGATTATAGAGTTAACATTTTCATTAGTCTTCAAGCCCTACTGCTGAATTCATCCTCACATACTTATTAAATAATACTTATATTTTATTACAATAACGAAAATAAAGAAGTGTAACTCCCAGTACTCAAGCCACTACTCTCCCTCTGTAATGGAGACTGAGCTATAAAGAGGTTGGCAAACTTGCTGTAGAACTTACAGAGATACTTTAATCACAGTTACAGACAATAGATTTGTTTCCAGGACATTTTGGGTGGACCCAGGTATTAAATACGCATTTCCATTAAACATTTCTATTTTGAACTTCTGTTCAAAAGACTATCATAAATGAACACTAAGGTGATTCTGGAGAGAAGTCAAGAAGCCAAAAATAAATATTACTGTCACATTAGCAAGTCCCTAAAACTGAGGAGAGAGGATAGATTTAACTTTCTTCTTCTTTGATGTTCGTCTTTGTATTAAATTACAGAATCTTTCAGGAGTAAAAGAAAAAGAAAAAAACTTTTGGAAGTTGCACCCTTTATTTATCTTTTTTGCAATGTAACAAATACTTGCCAGGCTTTAGCCTGATTACTCATAGCAGGAGGAATTCAAAATGTCATTCCAGTTTAAAACAACTTTGAAAAATGAGACCCTTTTGAGGATAGACCAAGGCATTTAGATAAGTCAAGTATGTAGAGATCGTACATTTTTTCAATTGCTAATGAATTTGTATGATATTTTTAAAAAGTATTTAAGAATAATAAGTGACTAGGAAATCTGAGACCAAATTCTGCTAAGGGAATTTTGCCACTGATGATAGTGTGTAAAAAGTAGGTCCAGGAAAAGTATCTCCTCCATGTAATTTTGATCCTCTGCATGCTGAAAATCATGTGCATCAACGTGCTAGGAACTTTATCTTCCAGGATATTTACTCTACCAGGAGTAAAGGACGTGGCAGCCAAACAGACAATTTTATACTTTTCACACAGTTTAAACTCCCTCTTACTTTATGAGGGAAGCAGAATTAACAGGCATAGTTTAAATGGCAATTAGCAGGTCTGAAACTAACAAAGTTCTCACTATTTCTAAAGATAGGCAGCAGAATATTAGGGACAGGATCTGGAAGCCTTCCTCAGGATCACATTTACTTTGCCAATTTCAGCTGAATTACTGTAACAGTGAAGACTCTTTTCCCAAATAAGAGTACAAGGATTTGGGGCCCTGAAATTTAACTCTGAGCCTTTGACTGTTCAGTGCAATGCTAAGTAATTATGAGCTGACTCATCTGCAAGAACTGGCAGTGTAAAGGAGTGCTGTTAGTATAGGTTTACTACTAAGCAGTTACTGGCACGTGGGCAAATAAATACAGATCCCCAGCAGGGCGATGAAATAGTGACATTGCTGAGGAAGTAACATGACTAACAAATTTCAACCTGCCTTTCTGTGATCTAGTGCCATTTTGAATTATACAAACCCCCAAAACAGTCCACATTAAGATGAAACTAATACACGGAGCAGCTTTATACTTTGAAGTCTTTGTTGTTGTTTTTCATGCTCCCTTCCAACCCCTAATAATGTATCCTTTTCAGTGTATTCAAGTTGCGCTTGCATCTGAAGAAGGGGACCAGGCAAGGTGTTGAAGGGAGTCCTTGGCAGATCCCTAAAGCAAAAAGAGAAAGGGAGGCAGAATACATTTGCCCTAATGGTTTTGTCTATAAAAATTGTATGCCTTGTTTTAAAAAATTCCTTGCTCAGTGTTAGCAGAAATAAACTCTGTATGTGCTTCATTATTATGAAAGGAAATGTAGAAGTACCTAAGTTTAATGAGATTTTGGAAAATAAATATACATCTTGAGTTGTCTGTGTGGTGGCGCTTTTTAATGAGTTTAACTTTTGGTGTATAAATAAATATTCTTTTAGATACCATCTGAATAATGTGCAAATTAAAAGAGGCATAGGGTAAGTGCTTCAGTGCAAAATTTCATTCTTTCTACAGTATAATATTGGTTGTTTGTTATCTTCTGTAGGCAGCAACTGATCATTATTTCCAGGATGTGCTCCGGGAAATCTTGAAGTGTTTGTTTTAGATAATGATGTGCAGCATTCATAGCTACTTGTGACTTTCAGAAACTGAAATTAAAGATTCTGAAATATCGAGCATATCATTAAAAAATTCTTCAACGCTCAAGACTTTTGCTAGCTTCATTTTCATGTAACTGGGAAAAAAAATGTTTTCTTGAATGCTTTGCAATATGCTTTAAGTAAAGCATAAGTTCACTTAGCTGAGTGGATGCAATTTGATTTCCTAAGAGTTGAAGTACACTAGACAGAACCAGTGACCCACTCTTCTGACCTGCTGAAGGTTGCGTATCAGTGTGCCAGCAGCTTCAAATCCCTTTAACAACTGAGTAAGGAACTGAAGCCTCATTTATCAAAAATACTTTTCCTCCATTCTCAGTTAACTCTTCCAGTTACTAAGCTGTTAATTAACTGATCATATTCTTTATTCAAGACTTTGTGTGCTGATAATGTGAAAATGTAAACAAACGACACCAAGAAAATTATTTTGCCCATATGCAAGTACCTTCAAAGATTTAGTAAGGAGACTAAAAACAACTTGGCTTGTAAACACTTTTTTAGAACCTAGAGAGTATACTAAACTTTGTCTCTCATCCTGAGGAACATGACCAATGTCACTTGTCAGGTCCACTGCATGAATTTATGCTCCTTTTTTTTTTGTCTCTCATGCTGCTATGATTCAGCAAAGCACGTAGCATATGCTTATGTTTAATATCTTACAAAGATATAGACTTAAAAAATCTTAGATTTTTTTTTAAGTAATAAACATAAAGTTATTTTCATTGGATTTCATGCTTTTTGAGTCTTTATGGTTCACTTTTTAGTTTACTTCTCTTCTCCAACTAGCTGCTCAGCTTAATGGAATTACTGTCACTCTGTCTGATGAATTGGGTCAGTGAGGGTCAGGAGCCCAAAGCAGCCAAACTTAGCCCAGAAATGGCAGCAGAAATTCACTGTAATGGGCAAGGTTAGAGGTCAGAAAGCTCTGAGGCATGAGCAAAGTTTAGTGGTATTTGAATGGCATTATCCTTGTTGTGACACTAAGCAGGATCCTTAGCCAAGGGCTAGGACCTGGCCAGGCGACGTGTGTAGCAACACAGAATCAAAAAATCATCTCTGTGCAGAAAGAGCTGACCATCCATGCAAAGAGATAGGAGACAGGTGAGTACAAATAACCATGAGCAGACCACAGGGAAGCAAGGACATACAGATGCTACCTGTTAGTGTCAGAAACTGTGGTGTAAGTACATCAACAACCTAGTCACAGCCAATTATTTTTTTTTACAAGCATCGCTGGAAATGAGATTCTTAAAGAGAAATACAAAGATGTATTTGAGAACATCCTTCTGAGACCTGATTAATAAGGTCTTCTCCCAGCTATATTAGAATTACAGAATTTTAAGATGTGCTTTTTTTTTTCTCCTTAGAGGGCTTTCAAAGTGCTATTCGAAAGCAGGCTCATTTCCCATAACTTCATAAAGGAACATCTGGACTTAAAATATCCTTTCATCCTTTGCACATCATTTTAACACTTTCCCCTGATACTATTTTTGTCTTCCTTCTTGGATTTATTAGCTCCTAAGTAATTACCTTTTGTTTCTCTTAGGGGTAATCATTGCTTGGGTCAACATTTTCAAGGAGCTCTCACAGCTTCAAAAATGTGGTAATCAACATTTTTTGATCATTATTTGCTGTGCTCCTCTTCCTTGCCTCCTCTGCAATGACTGCCAAAGCATTTCTTCCAGCCTTCTGTGCTGCCTGTGCATTCAAGCACTTCCTTCTTTTCATCTTATGGGGGTTGAATTTTCTCTCCCTTTAATTTAAAACTGATCTCTAATCATTATATTGACTAGAGCACACAAGATGAGAGTCAATAAGAAGGAAGATGTGATGGAGAAGAGGCAAGAATCTTCCACTTACACATTCAGCTGATGGCTATACTGTTGGTTTATGCAAAGATATCTCCCCAGAACTTCCTCTTCTTTTATCATACAAACAATGAAAAAGTCCCACAAACCCCAAGAAGTTCAGACACAAGGTTCTTGCAGCACTATTCCTTTGCAAAGCAGGTATTTACAAGCTTTGCAGAAAAGCACAGAGAGCAACTGTAAAACCCTTTAGCTATCCTATGAGATCTGTGGCCATGGTTACACAGCTGCTTTAATCCAGCATAAATCCAGTCTGCCAGTGAAATGGGGTACTTCTAAATTCCCATTTCTATGAAACTATTCCTTCTCATTGCATCTCTGATGCTGGCTTTAGCTCTCCCAAGGTTGCACAGTGAGTCTGATAAGGGAACAGATGCAACTGCAAGCTAAGCCAGCAAAAAACCACCAAACAGTCATTTTTAGTCAAATTAGCTTCCTTATCCAAATTATTGCATAGCTCTACAAGCACTAACACTGGAGAACATTGGACATACGCAGCTGAGGGTGAAGTGCAAGGGCTGAAAATATTTCTCTGTTTAGTAACAGTGAGGTGAAAATCAACTGAAGGCAAGCATGAAGCTACAGCCCAGTCTCTTCCTTTCTGTGTCTGAAGCTGCAGCTCCATTTCTGAGCTTATAGTGGAGTCCCATTGACCCTGTATGCAAATTGTACACATATATTTTATTACCTTGCTAGATTATGGCCATACTATTCATGGGATCAGTTCAATAAAGTAACTATTACAAGTGCAAGTTTTTGCTATTGTGATTTAAAATTGCCACTGAAGAATAAAACATTTAGGATTTACATGGTCCTGTGTGTTAAAATTACAGCCCATGTTGAAAAAGTTAATAGCGCTTAATCTACAGGAAAATAATTCCTACAGCACTCAATTATAAAGTCAAAAGAAACATTTTGCCAACTTTTATGATATCTAGAAAATTGAGGGTTAGCAGGGTTAAGCAGAGGGTCAATCATCTTAAAGCTCCAACTATAAAGAATCCACACTTACACACCATTCAGAAAGCAGAAATATATGTGCTTTAGGAAAAAAAAAATCAATTAAAAGTCTTTCTAATAAGACCTTTCGTAAAAACATGTATGCTTTAATTTTTCTCTCTTCTTGTATCTATGTATAAGGAGTTAATGTATGTTATACAAGTACAGTTACATAATTACAAAAAACCACACACCAGAATTAAAAAAAATATGTGAAACTATTATTTTTAAATGTATAGCCACATACCCATGTATGATGGCCCAAATACAAGAAATTTTAATAAATAGCTTGAACAAAATACACATATATTTTTAAAGAATTAAGATATATTACTGCTTCCCTGCTGAACCAACTCACAAAGCTGGTTAAAGAAACCTGGATAATTTTAAAGAGCAAATCTGGTGTTGCTCAGCAACAGCACACCCTGATAGAGAGGATGCAGGATGTTGGAAGATTTAATATTAGGGAACTGTGCTTGCAAGTGGAAGAAGAAGAACAAATACAATTTATTCAAACAACATCCATAGAATTGGGAGAGCTTAAAAAATAATAATCAGATGAAGTGATCGTGCTAATATTAATCTTTGTATAATAGAGCTAAGTAAAAAGTTATTGCCTGGAACCAATGAGATGGCATCATAGTTCATTAAATGGCATTGATGTTTGCACTGTCTTCATATGATATGATGAGGAAAAAAAAGCAGCTCATTTTATGAGAATTGGAGAGCAATCTCATGGCTAAGACTTTAGTTGTGGCACTAGCTTGGATGAGTATTTGCCAAACTGAGGACTGAATAAGAACCTAGGCCTCAATGCTTTCTCCTGAATCAGAGGAAATCTGATGCTCTCAAAGGAGAAAATGTCTTAGACAATACATGCTTCACCTTTGCTTTGCATCTTTCCTATTCATTTATTCCTGATCAGAGTAGCAAGCCCTTCTTTTGGTTAAAAGTACTGTGTTTTTTCATTTTGAAGTCGCTCTGGCTAAATGTTCTATAATGTTCTTTCTTACTGAATACAAAAAGATTCCACAGAAAATTAATTTTCTGTCTCTCAGCCATCCCTTCTACTACTGTTGGATGTTACTGAGAACCGCAAGAGAGACTGAGACTGCTTAGATGACAGAAGGCATGACAAGGTCTAAGAAGTGTCAGAGATCAAGATATGACAGAATCAGACTTAGTGCTGAGCAGCAAGACCTGTATGAAGGAGAGAGAGTGCCACGCACCAGAACTCATAAGGCAGCCTATAAAAAAACATCTTTTGGAAACAGTACTGTTTTATGTCAGCAGCTCTGAGGATATGTCACGACAAACACATACTGTAGTCCCCATGTATGACAGACTAGTAGTGCGTCTCCATTGATTACAGCAACTCAAAACATACCACTTGTAATCCAGTATGATACGGACAATCTTAACACTAATGATTTTTTTATGGCAAGATACAGGACAAACAGTGAAAAGATACTTCTGCTCACAAATCTTGAGGATGGAACTCAAGATGTGGAGCTGGCTAGAAGACCTCAGTCTTCCCATCAGCTGGTTTGAAAGAGACTCTCTTTAATCATTTGCCTCGTTGCCTTCTACATAAAAACTCTTCTTGTTCCCCCTAGATGTATGATTAAGTGGATACTTAAAATGGACTATAAAGTCATAACTGCCTGAAATTTTATCAGAAATACTTTCCCAGACATAAAATCTGCAGGATTCTAAAAAGAACACCTGAAAAGAAGGACATAAGCTTCTGCTCATCAATGTGCTATTGAAACAGAATTATTAGGACAGAGCAAAATACCTGTTGTTATAACGTTTGTTTCTTGGACACCTGGTGATAACAACACAGACATTAGGTATCTGCATTACTCTTCTCTCTGTCCTATAAGTAAATGTCAAATATGGCAAGATTCTTTGTTGCTTCTCTGATGTAAAACTCATTTTATTAAACAGGAGTGATACCATCTTGCCTATTAAATGATTGGCTGCATGGGAAACGAGTCTGACAGCACTTCTCAGAGAAACTGTCCTCTGGGTGACTACCTTCGGTGTGACCCAGCTATACCCTTAGCTTGTCAGAAGCTATTTACATCAAATACCATCAAACTTTCATTGAAAATACAGAACAAAAGCCCTTCAAGCACCTGCTGTCCCAAAATGACAGAGAAAAATGTAGACTAGAATGAAAAAGGATAAATATTTCATAAAAATAAGCATTTCATTAAAATTTCATACGTATAATTTCCCTTCCATTCTGGGAAAGGGGTTTTAATTAAAATCTACAAGGCACAAGTGTAAGGTGAAAGGCAGAACTAATATCCTCAGGAGAAAAAAAATAGAAGGAAGAAATTATTTCCTAGGGAAAACCTGTGATCAGAGTAATACCATGTTGAAGATTTGACCCCTCAGATTTCACCATTGATGACATTCCCACTTTCAAAAGGTACAATGATCTCAGCACATCCCTCTAAGTGATATGAGAATTTTGTTGAATCTTTGTTTTCAAAACATTGGGATGTGTTTGCTGCAGTCTTCAAAGCAGCTTGAAGTCATTTTTATATCAGAGCAATGCCAGGCCCATGATTGAGCCCTTAGCTACATATGTCAAGAACAAATTGCACTTTACTGAAAGGTTATCGGTGATGATATTTACAAAAGGAAATGTGAAGATGTGGAGTTATGTTATAACTCAGAAGAAAATTGTTGAGATGAAGTGGGAGAACTACAAAATAACAATGCTGGAAAATAAGTAAGCTACTCTAAGTAGAGCTCTTCTTTCTATCCTTTTCTTAGCCCCGACTTTGCAGTGTATTTTTATTTAGAAGAAATGCATTAAAAAGAACATTTATTCTGCAAATTCTTGTTATGCTTCTCAGCTATGCAGTTCTGGAAAGGTAATTGTGTGGTGCCTTTATGACCATGTTTTTCTGAACTGTGTTTCCCCAAGTTCAGAGAAATGGTAACAGTTGAGATGAATGCACTGAAGAGGATGTGAGGTTGTTTCCCAGATCCTACCGTGTGAATTTCCAGTGGTTCAGAGTCTAGAGCTGGCTCTTATGTAAAACACAGTTTCTTTTTGAAAGAGAAAAAACTTCTCTGAAAATGTAGAACAGAGTTGGTGCAGATTATATAAACCACAAGACAAACAAATGGCCTAAGCCTATTCCATAACTGTATTTTTTGCCAGAAAGCTTTTGAACAATTATAATCTCTTTGAAAATATCACTAAACCAAAGACTTGGAAGTCTATCCATGACAAAGTATTTTAACCAGTAGCACATGGATTATAGTTTAGAAATTCATATACTAATAATAATCAGCTATAAAAACTATCTTCCAAATTCATTTTAGCTGCAAAGGTGGAATATATCTCATCTTTTGTAAGCAATAAAAAGAAAGGAAAAAGATTTTATGTGTTCTATAACGGACTCATTAGAAAAGTAGGAATAGTACATCTAGGATCACTTTCTTGTGGAGAGAAAAGGGTTTGGGAGGGAAATGGACTAAAAAAGTATTTGTGAAACAGATGGGGCAGACTTCCATGAAAAGAAATCATAAAGTACTAGTTTCAAAGTAATTATTAAAGAATGTATCAAACCTGCAGGTATTTCATTGTGCAGCACCCTTTAAAAAAGGCTCCATTGCAAACTTGATTCTGCAAATTTTTTCTTACGCCTTGGACACGGATGTATAAAAAGTAATGGAGTCGATTATGACTTGTCAATGCTTCTTCAAATTTTACACCAGCAATAATTCCATAGCCCATCATGAGATAAGGGATTCAGAATTTGTCTTTGTCCTTCAATGCTAAATTATGATTAATAGATGTTTTTCATTTTCATTTCCTTTAACCATGCAGTGAATTAACATATCAGAACATGTGACGAACTTTTCTCAGGTAACATATAACTCATGTTACAACAGGAAGTTACTGATACCAATTATCTGCTCCAAAAGCCCATCTTTATAATTGCAAAACTGAATCCAGCAAGATCTTTCAAGATAGTGAGTCAAAATGTATCCTAAAAAGTCTGCAAGCGTTCCCCTAACAGGGTAACTTGCATTATTCAGATCTTTCAGCAGTGAATAAGGGATGTTTTACCTTCAATACTGAACACATTCTAAATTGTAATCTGTTTTGGAGAGATCTGCGTGTGATGAAAAAGGAGCTTGTTGCCCTTTTCAGTTTATAATGTCACCAGAAATTAAGTCTATTTAACAGATGTGGAATTCATCATTTAAGCCTTTAACTTGCATTAGAAAGTCACCTTTTTGATAACGGATCCCACTGTGTGTTGTATATACTGCAAGTATCAAAGGAATTCACACATAAACAAGTTTTCTTCAAACAAAAAAGATGCACTTTCCCTACGTTATAACTAAAGAACCAAGTCTCCTAACACCATATTTCTAAGCAGTTTATCAAAGTAAAATCCTTGCAAGTAAAATAAAGTGAAATTAAAAAAATAGTTGCTCTTACAAACTTGAATCTTCAGCTGATCACAGTAACACCATTTTATCTGACCCACAATAGCTCACTAGAGTTAACAATAATCAGCTACCTCTCATAATGCAGCATCATTTTAAGAGCTCATTTAAACATTTTAAGAGAGATGCCTAATAAATATTTAAGTCTTTTTCTCAGTATTCAAATTACTTTTACTCTAAGAAATGGCACACTAGATGACTTAGCAAAAGAAACTTGAATTCACAGTTTCCTGAGAAGCAAGTACACCACAAACTAACTCCTGTCATTTCTCTGCCTCAGTTTCCCTCCTATGAATTATGAAAAAATAAGAAGGAAACAGATTGATTCTGTACAGCACCCTCAACTATTCAGGACCTTGATCCATGTATACATAATTCTTTCATTAAAAATATATTTCATACCTTTTTATTACATACAGCTGGTCTCTATGAAGAGTATCGATCTTATTCAAACCTGCTATCAGTGCTACCGAAATTAATGTGATTGCAAGTAGTTTCCTTCTTTTAAATTGACATAAATCCAAATGCTGCATTGTCTCATGAGTACTCTCCTCACTGTTTCTTGCTACTTGTCCCAAAACCAATGAAGAACTGTTGAAAATTCCTTAAGAAGGACTATATGTTTCTCTGCAGACGAAGAAAGGTCTAGGCTAGACAGTAACCCAAAATTTCTTGCAGAGGAGTATTAAAACATCCAGTCATCACACATTTACAACAAGGACAACAATTGTTTCCCTAGATTCCTTAATAATAAGTTGGACTCACATTACACTTCTTGTAACTGAAAATATTCCAGTAACATATGAGGTGACTGTGATTAAAATAATGTTGGTGTTCCAAATCAATTTCCCTTACACAAATTTACAATACAAGAATTCATTAAGACAAGAAGGAAGCAGGTCTGATATATGAAATAATATTTACCTAGAAGCGCTGGCCAAGATAACTTATCCTCAAATTCCAACAGCAAATTAGTTCCTTTCTCCTACTTCACTGCATTTCATTTACATATATACCAAGCCTTTTCATAATAATCACAACAATACCCTCAGCTTACTGAAATAAACATTAATTCAAAAGAAATACAACAACATGCAGATGCTCAAACTGAACAGGG
Organism: Limnodromus scolopaceus; assembly: GCA_028565335.1. NCBI lineage: Eukaryota > Metazoa > Chordata > Aves > Charadriiformes > Scolopacidae > Limnodromus > Limnodromus scolopaceus. The sequence continues at coordinate 46,056,645 of JAOXNO010000052.1, forward strand.
GAAAGAACAAAAATTAGTGCACATCAATTCCCACACATTTACAAATTTCTGTATTTGTGAAACTATGATTAGTCACAAAAATAAACTAAAAATAAAAATAAAAAAATTAGAGTTTTATAAAAAAACAGGAGTAAATTCCAATAAAGTACTCGTGACTTTTCCAGGCAAATGAGAATACTACTTGTCTGATTTTCCACCGTTACCTTTTTTTATTTTTATCCTTTTCTAATAAAAGGAAACACAAACAGAAAAGGCTTAATCATATTCTCATTTACATTAGTTTTAGTGTACTCTGTCAACTGTCTTCAATTGAGGGACCTTAACAGCATCACAGTACTATAGCACATGTCTAACCGCTTCACTCAGATTGTTCATTTACTTCAAGTTAGGGACAAAATTAAGAGCTAGGGATCTACAGTGAGAAGAAAGCAAGACTCGGTTCCAAACGCAAAGATCAGTTCATCTTAAGGAAACTCTGTGACAGTCATCAGCATGTAAAGCTCTTTCTTTGTTTTCTTCTGCATCCTGTGATCAATTTTTTTAAACAAATATGAAAGAAACAGTAGTAAGAGCAAGGCAGCTCTCCACCTGGAGTAAGTTGGACAGCTCCACTGAAATCAGTGGGTTAGACCTCCAGCTGACATAAATCTCTCTGGGACCACTGAAGTTAATCACGAGCCCTCCAGTTGGAGTAAATTCATACACTCCTACTAAAATCAATGGCGTTACTTTGATTCATGGCCACTGAAGAATTGGTGCCATGGTATATACCTTATAAAATAGAAAAAATTGATATATTTGTAGGAAATTGCTGGGAGGGGAGCCATAGGATTTTATTTTTTAATACAGAGAGTCTGAAACTGCTTTAGCTGTTTGAAATAGAGGGTGGGCTTGATTTTGACTCTGTCCTTTTCCCAGTCCCAAGGACCATTGAAATGATGGGGCTTTTTGCCCAAAAAATGTCTCCAAAGTCAAAGCTTGCGTAACATGAAGATATTACTGGCATTCATATCACCTCTATACTAAGCTAGGAGGTCAGTCTCTATAGGACATCTATACAGTTGGGAGAGAGCAAGCACAAAATCCTGAGGGCAGTTCAAAGCAGGAGCCTGATGCTAATTAGGCTTTAACCCTCCGGAGAACGAAATATCCCTCTCCTGCCCTGCTCCCTTTTCCTTTACGACTGTAAGATTGTAAAAAGGTGTGAAAGCTACTTCTAAGCTTTTGTGCGTGCACTTCTGAGCCCTTTCTAGTTACCCAAACCTCCTGTAAGGAGTTATACAAGATGTCAGTGACAGGGACTCCATCATAACAGTCAAGAGCACACATTAGAGAGTTTATTAACTATTTTTCATAGCCCAGTAATTAAGTGTAGACAGGAAACTAAGTGTTGCAGCTGTGCACACAAGAAAACACAAATAAGATACCTCCTCAGTCTCTCTCATTACTTGTCCCAGTTTCTCCTAGCTCAGGCAAAACCACACCATGCTTCCCATTGCCCACCTGTTGTAACCACCTCTGCCTCACCCCTTTACTTTCTCCAAAGTAGCGAAGGGAGAAAAGAGTCCAGCTGCTTTTAGCAGTGATACTACTCCTTTGTCTCATTCCAGCTGGGCCATTCTGTACCTGCTGCCATGTTTGTTGCTCTGACTTCTTGGTGCCTAGCGTAGAAATTTTGTTATAATCTTGTAAGACACGCCTTTCCTCAAGGTTTTTCATTTCCTGATTTACAGTAATATTTTCAGACTCCCAGAAACTGTTATAATGATTGGAAACCCTGGAAAAAATCCAGTATTTTCTCAACAATTTATCTTTTATATCTTTTGCTTTTTTCTTCTCTGGAAACAGAAGAAAATATGATTGGTGTTCAGGTTACCAATTAGTTAATAACTGTCACTTTTCTTCTCAGACAAGTTATGTGTGAAAACATCTCTTCTTATAAAATCAAGCTCTACTTGAATAATTTTTCCAGAGTAACAGTGAGGTTTGTATATACACATTACTGTTATAATGTCAAAGTTCAATCATACGCAGAGTTTATTAGATTTTGCTTTATTCTTTCCCTTGAATTATTCATTGACTATCTATAATTTCCCAAAGAATAATTTCATAAAGTGCTGCAGCAATAAAACTCTCCATATATAGCACACCAACGTGGATGGTATTTATGATGTACTCAAAGAAAGATCAGCCCGTTACATTAATCATGTAAAAGTATTGAAAAATTATATTTAATCATTTCTATTTGGAAACCTGCTCAGAGATTGAAAACTTGCATGAAACCTAGAATTAAATTTCATACAACATTTCCTGCAACAATATACATAATTATTCAGTACTTCCAGGTTTGTCTGGTGTTCAGTAATCTCTCATCTCATTTTCTCTGAATTGTGAGTTATATTTAATCTTTTTTATTTCGTAGGTTTTTTTTCTTAGAACATTCCAGATTTAATAAGTAGAAACAGTAAGATATAAAAAGCTCTGTCCTTTGGTCAAGACAAGCTGAAAAGCAAGACGTCTCCTTCCTGATAACCCAGTTCTGATTCTGAGGACCACCAGGACACTAACACCACCTCAAGCATCTTCTGTGCTTACCCCAGCCTCTGTGACAGGAAGAGGTGCCCTCGCAGCCTTTGTGCTGGCCTGCTTGGGTGGGAACACAGCATCTTACAGAGTACCACAAATTTCCTTCAGGACCATGTGTAAGGATGAAGGAAGCAAAAATGTGGCCTACTAGAGTTTATCATTAAAAGTGTAGTGACACTGGAATTGTAAGTGGCATTAGTAAATTCTTTTGAATGCCACCTAGTTAGAGAATTAATTTTTCCCTATATTTGCCTTCTGGGAACACTGAACCACATTGTTTTTCAATTTGATCTTTCTGACAATTAAACTTCCTAGGCTTTGCTATACTCTTCCTGTAAAAAGTCAAGAGAAAGTCAAATCTGAAGACCCAACCTGTGCTTCAGCAGGCCAAAAAGCAGAAGTTCTGCCTAGTACTTCTGGCAGGCTCACACGCACTGTAAGCCAAATCACACTAACATTTTTCAGGTGTTGGGAAAGCTAAATATGGTACAACAACACGCCCAGTTTGTGGCACATGAAATCAAATGGAAAATGAGTGAGCATGATTCCTAACGAATCAGAATATATTGTCATAGAGCTTTACCTGTGTCAGGCCTGCAGGAACATTCCATAGTCAATTTTTGAAAAGCTGGAATCTGCAAATAAATAAACATAAATAGAAATATTAATCATATATAGAAAATAAATCTATGAAAATATAATAATGCCTTTGTGAACTCTAACAAGCAAAGTGTGGTGTAAGTATAGAATATATAAACTTATATATATAAATGGAAGCTTTTTCAGAGTTTTAGTTTAGTGTCCCTGCAAAGGAATCCAAGAATAAACAATTGGTATAATAGTAACAAGCTCAGCTTTTATCTTTGAACATTAATAACTTATTCAAAATATCTCAGCCTCCTGTCTACAAGCCACCCTGTAGTGTTTCAGCTGATTTTGATTCTCTTCGTGCAGAAACCTTTTAGCTAATCATTTTCATCTCTGTGTGTCAATAAATCTTGCATCTCTAGGGCAATGACTTTTACTCAGCAAATGTTAAGCAGAAATAAAACCGCCCAGAACAGTCTGAGCATGAGAATTTCAATAAGAATTTAGCAATATATTGATCCACTTATCCCCCTTCCGACTTTTCATTACTATGTCACTTTCACCTCCTGAATTCAATAAGATAAAAAGCTAAAGTAGCATGTGACTTACGGGCTTTAGCCAACCATACAAAAATTATTTTTGAATGGATTCTTCGCCAACAGCAAACTCAAAAAAAAAGGTTTTAGAATATTAAAGGCACTAGAAAATGGCCAATAATCTATTCTTGAAGGGAAGAGTTGGCAGTCACAGACTAAAAGTGAATGACCCCTTCTATAAATATAGACAGAATAAAAAGCAGAAATTTGAAGATAAAAAATTAATATATGCAATAGTTGGAAAACAAAGCCTGGAATGAAAACTATGTTTTCATGGATTTCTAAATGTAACACATTACATGCCCTACATTTCCTCTTTCTTGGAAGCCAGTTGATGAAGTGTTTACATCTTACACTGTTCCTTAAATAAAGTAAAATTAAGTTAATTTAACTCTTGTGTAATTATTTATAAGCTCCTGCCACCTAAAAGCCACTTCCTGCACACCAGTTGAATAAATACTATATCCATTCCCCTAATATTTACCAATGAGAACCAGAAGATAATCAATAGTCACCAAAAATATTGATTGAAAATCCATCCTACCATTAAAAATGCTCATTGAAAAACTTCTTACTGATCTTATTTTCAAAGTTTGAATACTATCCCAAATGGTAGAGATACTATACCTCTTCAGTCCTAACATATGAGTATGATAAATAACGTTGAGCATCAAATCTTCTTTAAGTTCACAACATAGATAATTGTCTATCTCTATGGTTACCATGACAACTGATGAATGTCCATCAACATTTCACAGACCTGTATTCTTACAGCACCCTGTGAGAGGCTGAGACACAGCTCAGCAAATGAATGTGCCAACATGGCTGGAAATCACCATGCATACAATACTACACTCTTATCAAAACCTATTGAGTACAGTTGAATTAACAGTGACTGCCAGAGGAATTAAGTATTTACTGTATAGTGCCACAGAATGAGCTGTCAAATTTTTTAAAGTAACGTTTACTGATAAAAATTTATTATAAATTAATTTCAATCATTGCCCTAGCAACAAAAATTTCATAGAGGTCAGCACATCTAGCTTCTCTTCTCTTCTTGTTTCTATTTCCCAACATTAAAATAAGTCACATTACCCAATTACGTAGGAAGCATTTAAGAAAGGAATTCTTTTCTTTTTTTAAAAAAATCATATCAGATCATTTTAACCTATATAAGCACATGAAGTCTGATCCAGATAAACAGATGTTAAAGACTACAAGATCAACAGTTTACAGCTAAGTTATAACAGGAACAGTGTGACTGACCATTCTCTGTTCAACTGATGCCACAGCACAACTTCGCAAAGAGATGATGAGATCTGGGACAAGATCTATTTTCTTTCAGTTTTAGAGTAGACCTACTCTAAAAAGGGAGGTCATGATCCAAGATTCACACTCCTACATGGTTTTGCTGCAAATGTTGAAAAAATGGCAATGAAAGGTGAGGAATTTGCCCACTAAACAGAGTCTACACTCCAAAATGTAGAAAGTGATAAATAATCCAAGGTAAAAGGACAACTTGCAACCATGTCACTAAACCTTACAAGTAAAACTAACAATGTTCATAATGTCCTCTACATTCTGTGACAATGTTATTACTTTGTTTCTCAAAGGACAGAGGACATGTAGTTAAATATCTGAAGGTGCCCAGAATACAGCAAAATGAAGTCTTACATAGCAAAGCAGCCATTGGAAAAATTATGTTGCGCTATTACAGGCAATTTTTGCCAGCAATGTGTCAGTTTAAACAAAGCTGCATTAAGAACATGCTTTTCAAAGTGCATTGCTTCCTATCCTGAGATGAAAACAAAACATGGGATTCAGAACTTCTTACAGACTGAAAATTACAAATTTGTATCAGCTGCATTCTGCATAAAAACGCCAATTTAGCACTGACTAAAATCTCCTACACTTACTCCTGCATCATGATAAACATAAGCTTCAGTAAGACAAAACAATCAAGTTTTGTATGCTACAGCCAACCAAAACCTTAACTAATCAACTTTATAATAAATTGATCTCATCCTCTCTAAGCATCACTTTCAGCATCCAACGAATGTTAATCCCGTTTGTCCTAGCACAACGTAACATTTCAACAGAACACACACCAACAGGGTCTTTATGTAAATATTCAGAAAGGTTCCCTGGGACATTTTTCCTGCAGCACTTAAAGCAAGCCTGTGTACAAGTTCATTGATTTTGGTAGATATCTACTTAGAAAATACCAGTAATGGTTTTCACTTATTCAAGGTAGAAATGAGAAAAAGGGCTTAGAGTTGCTTTGTTTGTGTTTAAATATGACCATGAGCATATTTTCCAACTTCTCTGATATGAGATTTCAGCTTTGGATTTCACAACACTGTAAGTGTCAGGAAGAAAGAAACAGATTCTGGAATCCCAATAATTTTTTATAACACAGGGGATATAGTGCCAATGAAATTACAGCGTAAGTATGTGATAACATTTAACATGGCTCTCAAATAAAAGCTAAACTCATATCAGAGCTTTGAGCGCCTTAAGTATTTTTCAAGGTCACACTGTAAATTCATAAACTTTACAGTAATAAAAGTCAAAATAATTTGAAGTTTGATGCAGAGTCTTTCACAGATTGCTCCCATAATGTCCCCAGATAACAAAGGGAAATTATGTAATTAGTCGTGACAATGGACTTCTTAAAAATTTATATTTAGCTAAGGTTTCGGCAAGAGAGTTTGCGCATTATTAGCTGCAGTTCAGATGCATGAGCTACAAAGTCTGCGTGTTCACTCACTGTGTGTGTCCCTTCTAAGATTAGGAAAAGGAGCAATCTAATTAGAAATAATCTTGCCAAGAACAAATATCAAAGAAGAAAAGCTAGGAGACAAAGCTTTTTTAATTTTTTTTCCCAGTCACCAGATAAGTCCGTTAACTACTGTTAACGGACTTGTGGTCTTATCTCAAGCAAAGGATAATGCATTAGTCCATTTCAAAAGTATCTGTTTATTATATCTTTAAAAAATATTATTATATCTTGTAAACATAATGGGGCCTGCACAAAACCTGCTGATTGTTAAAAAGGCACAGTTTCAATGCACAGAATATATTTAACACTAAGTAAACTGAGCTGCAGAGAGAAACAAGCTTTGATTTATGTAATATTGCCTAATCTCTAACTCTCGTAATGGGAAATAAAGTGGCTTTTATGAGGTTCTAGTCCCTCCAGAGTTATTTGTTAATAATGACTTAACTGGCAAAGTTTGAAAGTAAAACCAATTTTTAAGTGAGCCAGAATCACAGCTCTTTGGAGATTAGCACTGGAGATCAAAGTCAGCAACAAATACCCAGAGCTGAACAGAGAATGTCAGGGTTGTTTTCTTAGTTCATAGAAGCTTCTGAGTTTTATACGGTCTCCTTGCTAATTAAGATTCAATATACCAGTGAGCTGTGATCTTTGGTGTCTTCCACACCTGAATAATATTTTCTGACATTTAAGTCAAGCTAAATCTGAGTGTCTTAGTGACAGTAATGAACTGTATACTCAGAACTATATTAAAATAAGGTTTCCTAGGTTGGGTTTCATAAGTTGCATTATAAATGTGGAAGGAGCAGCAGACTGAGTTCTTTTTAAGACAATTTTTTTAAGATAATCAAATACCTTGATACAACATTTCAAAATGAAGACAAAAAATTATATCAGGGTGAACAAAAATGTAAAACCTTGTAAAATCTGTATTTTATTTCCTATTTTACAATGTTGTGTTTCTGCAAGTAGTACGAAATAAATTTTGCCCTTTTCAGGTCCAGGAAAAACTGCTATTTCTATGAAGGCATAGCTCCTATTTCCTAATATTTCCTGTTATCATAATTTAAAAAAAAACATAATAATAATCAGGTTCTTTCTTTGTCCTTTATAATTCAGCATATTAGTCAGAAATACCTCAGAGAAACAGGTGTATAAGAGACTCTCAGGTATTGAAAAAGAGACCACTGCTTTTAAATTCTTACGTTAGACTGATACTAAAACAACAGAAAAATCAAAGGTTGGAGAAATGTGTCAAGTAAAATGAAGCCACAAAAACTATACATCACTGTATTTCTCAAACAAAATAGAAGCCATTGAATTGCAAACTCAGGAACAACAGCTTACTCAGCAAATGCATAGGGCTCCCTGCCAGCTACTGAGTCACAGCAGAGTGTAGGTGCCACGTGTTTCTCAGAGCAGCTGAATTTTCATCAAACTCTGCAGTATGGCAGGTAGGAAACTATCACAGTCAAAGGAAAAAGACAAGTGTGTCTGTGTAGACAGTGATATGCAAATCAGACTGTTCATTAACAGGTCTAACCAGCTAAGCAGAAAAAACTGGAAAGATGGCATTTCTGTAGATGCCTATTTTTTGTGCGTGTTATCAAGGATCAAATTCTGCCTATTTTATTCCTAAGCAAGATCACTCAAATCAGCAAAATTAAGCATATGCTAAAGTTAAGTATATTGTTAAGTGCCACCTATAGAACGCTGCTTTCTCAAACTGAAGCAAATAGAGAAGACGTGCTTGCCAGCTGGCATGATTCACAAAGATTACATTACTGTATTGATGGTCTTCTGAAAACAGAGAAGAAAAATGTAAAATTCCAACTAATGAATATTTGACATGTTTTAAAAATAATGCATATGGAAAAATTAAAAAGTTTTTTGTAAGTGTTAGATACTTACTAAAAAATAAAAAGGATTGCATGTAAATTTTTAGTTTAATAACAAGAATTCCTGCCCTGCAGCTGAAGTGCTTTATGATTTCCCATGGAGAGAAATGGTCCCTCTGCCAATTGCATGTTTTCATCCTTGCACTGACTCAGCCACTCATTTGACCCTCAGCGAGTTCATTCAACTCTCCAAACCAGCAGAAAAATACTGGCGATTTTTTGAGGGGGGTTGTTTTCTGCTCATTTACTCAGGCGAATCAGGTCATGGTAGTGTCAGATGAGTACCTGAGCCAACAGAAGGAAGATAAAGGGAGGAGCACGCTGCTGCAAAGGAGGAGAAAAAAGGAGTAAGAAGTGACGTTGCCCTCTTGGAGGCTGTAAGCTGCCAGACTGGCTCAGACATAATGCAAGATTCAATACAAAAGATGAAATTACATAAATCTATGAAGGAAAACATTTGAGGATTTTTTGTTGGCTACAATTGGTTATCAGCCCCATTTCCACCTCTGCTTCTCATGGTCCCTAAGAACAGTGTATGTTATATTCGATCACATTCCACTTTTCCACTACTAGCATCTAAATGCTCCACATCTGCCCTGGACAATAAAGGCTTTCTGGAATTTTGAATAAAAGTAACAATAAGCCTCACAACTACGATCATGAAAAAGGTCCCTATCCTGAGGAAACTTCCCAAAGCAAATTCTTACCAGCTTTCTGTGTCTTCCATCTTGTCCATGGGTATAAATTAACTTTACTTAACAGAGACTCAGACCTCCTATCAACTATTCACCACAAAGATTGAAACTTTGATTAGCAAGATCACTTGGTCACATTATGTATTTTTGTTTCCTTCACTAAAAGCAGGAATCATGTCTTTAATTAATACCGGTGAAGTTCATCTTCATGAAGCAATATAAATTTTAGTTAAGAAAGCAGTGTGATCATGACACCATCAACTCTGCTCGCTTAGGGAACATAAAGAGACAGATATAAAAAGCAGAATTGAGAACAGAGTACTCTGAGGCCCAAAGTTCAGATCTAGGCACTACCTTTGGACTCTGTTCTCAGTTCATCTCAGAGCTCCTCTAGAAGTAAAACTTTATGTAATGAGCAAAATCAGAAATCTAATCACTCAGTGCTCTGATTCTGATCTAAAATGAATTTAAAAAGAAGCTGGCTAATTACAGTCATAGAATCATAGAATGGTTTGGGTCAGAAGGGACCTTTAAAAGCCATCTAGTCCAGCCCTTTGATAATTTTTGTGGTCCTCTGTAGAGATGAGGAAGCTCTACAGTGTCCTAATCAAATTAAAAGAGATCTGTATCAGAAAATATTTTTTAAAATAGTTAACTTGCCACCTAGATTCATTGTTCTATTATTTTTTTTGTATCTGCACTAACCAGAGACTACTTTAAAAAAAAAAGCTGGTTTTATGCTAAAATTGTGGCAATGCCTATATTAGGAATCAAACTGTTTTTTCTTTAGTTGGGTTTTATGAAATATGGACACAATGGTGAGAAAACATAAGAAGTCAGTCATATAAGGAAAAAAGATTAGAACTTTCCTCCATTATCATCCAGTCCCAGTCCTCTACAATTGCACTATCAAAAAGTTGAAATATGTTAAAATTTCTCTATCACATCCAGTCCATTCAAGACAAAATTTTGCTTTCTTTCCCTTCCATCCTCTTTCTTATTTTGAGATCCAACATACCTACATCATTTCTCAAGCACACATGGATTTTTCAGCTCAGCCTCTACAAATAACAATTAACTAAGATACTTCACTTTCAAAGGCGTCATGAGCTGAAGTTAGAAGCCTGTGGCAAATTTAGTTGGTTTTGCTAATGAAAATTTATAGCTTTCACTGTGAAACATTTTCTCTATGACCAGACATAAAAGTAACCTTAAATGAAAGCACTCCAATTCAATGGCAGCAATTTACAATATATTTTTTTTTAAACAGTAGCATTAAATATATATCTACTTACCCAAACCACATTAGGTCTGATTGTGCCAGGCATGATATATGCATTTAGTAATACAATAAGAAGTGCCCATTCCAAAGAGCCTGCATTCTATGTAGACAAAATGAAGGAAGATAGTGACTATTTTATAGAAAGAAAACTAAACCAAAGTCCTGAATCATGAACAATATAAGCATTAGGACATAAATAAACTGCCACAGATCTGGGAACAGAACAAAGATCTTCTATGTCCCTCTCCAGTGTCTTAGCAATAAGGTTTCTCTTTATGAGTAAAATGCAGTACAACTTAGTATTGAACTGTGAAGTTTTTTAATCAAGTACTATTTGTCTTACATATAAACATAACATTTTCACCAAAAAGCAAAACCAACTACTTTTCTGACACCATGCAACTCTTTAATGATTTTTCAATTTACTGCAACCAGCCGTGACTGCCTTTATAACCCATTTACTCATCTTTTTCAGCAGCATATCCAGATTTGCTCCTCTACCTGGAAGTACTTGTAGATTTTTCAGAAACAAAGAAAACATGAATAGTAAAACTGAGATTTGCTCATCCTGGGACTGGATGCCTGACTGGCAACAACCATCATATCTGGAACATTTGGAGGTGCACCTGAAATGCTATTCTTTTTTAAGTGTTCCAGGACAGCAGTGCTGACAGACCAATACAATACCATAAAACAAGAGTTCTTTTCCTTCATTATTTACAGACTGCATATGGCAACCCTGAAATGGTTAAAGACTAAAGTAGGGCCTCAGTATTACGTGAAAGTTAGCGCCTTGGGTGGCCTTAAGCCCTAAACCATTATAAAGCATTGACTCAAGGGAGATCAATACCAACATATCCTAGCAGTACTGGAGTCCAGCGCTTATGAAATCTGACAAGATCACAGCCTGAAATGGTAATTGGCAGAGAATGACAGGAGTTTTTATTGCTCTTATTATGCTTAAAAAAATAAATATGTTTGCTTTATGTTTATTGGAAAAACAACAAAGCTATTTAACTTCAGCCTTTATTGCTATTTTAGGGCTCACATTTTTCTTCCTTGCTTCAGTCAATATGGCCATTTTCAGATGAGGGCTTGGGGGTTTTGTTTTGGGTTTTAAAAGAGGGAGATTATTCAAATGCAAGACTAGAAAATTTTGCTACCTTTACTAATACTGTATTTCCAAGCAGTAGTCAGGGTAATGTGTAAAATCTTCTGGAATTAATAGAACAAAGAGGAAAAGGAAAGATGGCAAGACACTGTGTCTTAACAGCTGGATGCCAATTACTACTCTCTGTTAACAAAACACAGCCATCTACCGGAGGTGTCTTTGTCTCCCCACTTGCACAAAGTAGCAATTCAATTAGAGGTCTCTTCCTTTCACACAGCTCAAAATTTTAAAGAAGTTAGACCTAAAAAGATGTTCTCCATTTCATTGAAGCCATTATTACCCTTCTTTATTGCCACCCTAGTTATTATAAATTATGGCTCTTTCACCATTTGATAAATTCTGTAACTTTCATCTTTGTGAGCTTTTGAAGTTCACCCCTAAGAAGGAGGTCTTCTGTATAAAAAGGAACTCTCTTGATCATGTGTGATAGTTTAAAGAGATCTGTATTGCATGAGGTGAGGTGTCAACAGAAAATTGCCATGGTATGCACTTCTACTTAATGCCACGTGTAGCACACTAAAGGTATGTTGTATATATCTTCTGTATTTTTCTAGCTGAAAAATTTGTAATACTTCCTTGGTTGCTCTGTTTCTCAGGATTTAGGGAAGGAGTTACCTATGCCCATATGACAATACTGCAAGCATTCAAGGTTAAAAGTATGTCAGGAACAGTATAAATTGAAGATCTAAAAAAGAACAAATTTGAAAGAATAACCATTTGGAGTCTTCTGGGGAGGTTTTTCTTTTGGGCATACAAGCCTTAAGTCTGCACTCAGATCACGTTTTCTCTTTACTCTCTTTATCTAAAGATGGCTACTTCAGATGCAACTCCTAATCACAAAGTCCCTAATCCATTGGTTACTTGCTTTTGGGATTTACCAAGGTAATGATTCCTTTTTCAAATTCTGGTCTTTTTTAACCTGTGCATTTACTGGTGGTATGGTGCCAAGTGCCCTTATGATTGACAAAAGATGAAAAGAAGGATGTTTAAGATAAAGCACTCCACTAGTAAGTCTATCATCTATTTTGCTGATCTGCCATGTGGAGTCTCTTTGAAGAACTCAGGGCAGGCAGCGGTTGGACAGGACATCCATATAGCGAGCAATTCTTCCAACACACAATTTGGAAAATATGAGCTGTTCCAGTTTATTAAATCAGCAGAAAAAAACTATTCACTTTTGTTGTACTTATTTTCTGCCAACTCAGTGCACTGCAATGACTCAGCAACCCAATGACCAACGGAGTGGGGGAAAGGGTTTGGCCAGAGGCAAGAGATACCAACAAGGCAGCCAGCAGTTAGATTGCCTTAGGCTGCTACAGAGCTACAACCTTAATTTCCTGTCATTTTTTTTTACTTTTGATTGGCTCATCAAGAGGTCAGATCGGGAGCAGTGCTGTTGTAAGGAAATGGGAACACACAGCTGGAGGAAAAGGAGAACAGCAGCACTCCTGTGGCCCATCTTAGATTAGTTTAAACCACTTGAGTCACTAGTGTCCTATGTTTTTTCAGTTCTGTTTCCAAAGGTGAGATGCTTACATATGATTAACTCCCTTAAATGGAGTAGCGAAGCTATTTCTAAAGGATTGTTGGTGACAAATCACTAAGCAATCTCACTGTTAACATCCAACCTGCCTACTCAAGTTTCCATCTTCCTCTTGAAGCATGGAAAGGCCTTAAGAGAAATTAGCCTAACTTGTAATTTGAGGGGAGCTGATAACAGAGAAACAAGAAGCTGAGCTACACACTTGCAAGTGTGTATCCAAGAGCTTAGGTTTCCCTTTGAGTCTGTCAATAACTAAAGTGCTTTTGCATATCCGTTAAACACCTAGTTCATTTTTTCTCCCCATAAAAATTCCTACTGAATCAAAGGGACTGGGAGTTATCCTTAAGTGTGGCAAACCAACTACTGGTTACAGCTCTGCAACAATAAAAGCTCTGAGGAATGAAAAGAAAGGAGAGAGAAGATACTGTTCATATTTAAAACAAAAAAAATCTAACTAAAGATTTATTGACTTCACTTTCAGTTTAGGCTCTCTAGATATCTTGCTTATTAGTATGCAGTCTCATTCACAAAGTAATCGGAAAACTGAGAAAATCAAAGGCAACAAAAAAGCCAGGAATTGCACTTCTCACACTACCTGTTGTAATCTTTTTCAACTGTTTGTTTACTGCATCTTACAGATATGACTCAGTTATAAGACCTCAATTATTTGTGGAGAAGACTTAGCCAGTTTGTGCCACATTCTGGCCTCAGGTGCACAAGCACAACATCACCAGAATTGTATGCAAGCACCTAAATGTTCTTTAGTATCTTAAATTGAAAAGATTGTTTTAGTATTCCTATTGAAGAAGAAACTTACCACTGAAATACGTTGTAGAAAACTTAATATCCTTTGCCTAATTTCTCTTTTTTCAGTTTTTACTGGAGCAGCAAAACAGTCTGGTATTTGATATGTGCAATATTTTGCAAAAATTTAAACTCCTCTAAACTCTGACGTTCTTATAATACCATTATTTAGTAACTTTAAAGTAATTTTGCATACATTTCTACTGCATCCAGCGAACTTGCAAATTTACAAAGCTTTTCAGAAAGTGACTGCATAGCCTAGAAAAACCAAACCTGTGCCTGCAGTTGGGCAGGAAGGGGAGAAACCTGAAAGTGTCACTGACTGCCAAATGGGTACTTGGCAGAAAAAAATACTGGGAACCATTCACCACAGATAAAGTGATTATCTCACAATTTTTTGTAGCCATGATGTAAGCAAATCATGCATTGTTATTGGGGAGGAGGCAGGAGGAAGAATTCCCTTTTAAGAAGGAATCTGAATTTTTTTCAACCTTCATTCAATTTTTAATGAACTCCCAATATTTTCTTTTAAAATATATGACTAAAATAACAAACAATGTTTTTGTGTAGCATAAAAGTGTTTTTCTGGACTTGTCTAGGTATTAAGCACTATAAGGTATTTCATTGGTTTATCATATAATACCTAAAAATCTTTTATTGTGCAATTTGCAACATTTCTGTTACGTTAATAGAAAGATGTGAGGACATTTCTTCAGCTAATTAAGTCACATATAAGTATTCGTGTGTGTGTTAGTTGAAAACTGCATTAAGTAACAAAAATGTCAGCACATTTCAGAGATACTGCATTCACATCTTACTAGGATTCAGCCTATAATCACATTTATAATTCCTCTGACCCCTCAGTCCCATGCCCCTCAGTCCAGACAATTTACACCACTTTTATAAAACCTTCAAAATTATATTTGATCCAAAATTGTCTGCATGTGACAGTAGCAAAAAGCCAAGCTAGTAAGAACTAAGATTTAAAACAAAAACAAACCACAAAACAGATAAGCCATGAAAAATGTAATCCAAAACCACACAGGTCATAAAGTCATAAATTACACTATTCAGATGTGCTCTGATTTCTGATTTGGTCTGTAGACTAGACCAAATTATACCATTTATCCATACTTCCCAAGTCTTGTAAAGTGCTTGGAACATTATGTAACAACTTTTAACAGACAAAAATTTTTTGTAAAATATTAATCATTTCATGAACCCACATGAAACTCCAGAACTGGTAAATAACCCTGAATTCAATAACAGCTAGGTTTACACTAGAGAATATTCCTGGACACATACTCAACAGTCACAAGTTGAACTTCCTATCAAAGCTAACCCAGCAACTACTTCCTTTTCCCCACATGGTCTCTATTAGCACAGCTTATATCAGAGAGCACTTCAGATGTTGCTCAGGTAAGCATCTTAGCTTGTTTCTTTTCCGATTTTAACAACTTTGTTCCAAGAAAGTAAAGGTTTTAGAGAGGCATTGTTGTGCTGTTGCTCAGTTCTGTTTCCAACAGAAGACCACTTAAAAATCGTCTCTAAAATCCACGTAGTCTTTCAAGGCTGGCACAAAAAATCTGGTATTTACAGCGCCTGCTGGGAAGGTGACACCTTGTGAGCCGTTTGTTTTTTCCCGGGTAGCTTCACAACATATTTGCTCTCCGTGTGTCCTTGCCCTGTTAGATGCTGCTCTGTGAATAAAGTAGTGCCGTGGTGTCACCTAGTGGGAAGTTCTGCTTGCTGCTTCTCTTTTTACAGTACCAACAAATAACATGTTAAATAACAAAAAGGAATATGTGTGTTGTTTACACCTGCTTTCTGATATTCCACATTCTAGTCCACTAAACTCTTACTAAAAGATTTTTTTCTCCTAAAAAGTAGGCAATAGTTCAGAGGAGAACAATACATATACTACACTTTTCCTCAGACTGACGTTTAACATATATCTTGTGAGTATTTGGTCTTAACTGGTTGATTTAAATATATACTGAATTCTGTTGCTGTTCTTTTGATTCTATGACAATATCTTAATGCAAGTTTCTCTTCAATATTCTACTTTATCTTGCAGTTGACTATATGAATATATCTTTGTTTGACTTGAGTAAGACTTAACATTGATTTTCTGCCTTTTACAATCCTCTCAATATTAGATTCAAGTCAATAGGAATAGGAATCCTTCAGGAATAATCTTTTACTATACTTTGAATTCACCATCATTTAAATATTTCAAATGTGATTTTTATTTTTTTCCCCTCTCTTAAGAAGACAGAGGAGGGGGGTCGGTAAAACCAAACAAGGCCATGAAAGATCTGCATGAAAAAGGAACTGAATTTCATGTAGTTCAGACAGCTTCATTATGATACCTTTTCTTTAGAAGCTTCTTGGTGATTTCTGTGGTTAGGAAAAGCAAAAAGTAGTGAGTCATTTAGTTCCCTGACTAACTTTTCAGTGAGCTCTGTCGATTTTAAGTCTCAAAAATTCTATTTTTGTGATTACACAGAGTTGACATTCATGTACTTTGGCAGACCTAGACAAGTCACATAATAGGCTTTCAAAAGAAAACACTGTTCATCTTCGCATGAGTAGCAAGAGCTGGACTGGTGATCTGAAAAGAGATTACAGTGGTAAAATATCATCTGCAGAAAACAGAAATAAAAATAAGCCCACTCTCAAAGCTAAAAGTAACTAATGTTATTCATGCATAGTGCCCCTTCTTGATAACTCTGTGAATCGAAACCAAAGTAACACTACTTCCCTCCTCAACCCCCCTTTTTTTAATGTGCTTAAAGCTATATCCTGTATAAACTACATGCCCCAAATGCCTCATTAGGAAATTGTACTTTGTAAACAAAACAAACCACTTTAACTTAGGGCTTACGTTATTAAAAAACTGACTTGCTTTAAAATAAGTAGTGCAAGGCAAGAGGGTATTTAATGCATTTAGTGGCTGACTTCATAACGTTTAAGTCATTTTGACCAAATAGTAATAAGTGAATCATATGGCTGTGTAGCAAAAAAAAAAAAGAATTTTTAGCAAATTTCTTATGCACTGTGTGAAGTTTCCTATTTGATCTCAGCAGACACCTGAAATAAAATGATCAAATGTTTCTTTAACAGTAACATAAGAATAGATGATCACAGGCTATGTGGTAGTTTCCTTTAATATTTTTACAAAGTAGCAAATTGTGAGGCTGTAAAGGGGAGTCTGATGCATCATTACCTTATGGGAGCAACATTCTGAGAGGTAAACAGGAGTCTTGGTTTGCTCTTATTTTCTTAGTTGCAAAACTTGTGTACCCTATTATTCAGACATATTGAACAAGAAAAGTTATTTCAATGCTTTACTTCTCTAGCTAATGTTGCCTTGAATCTAATATTGCGTGGATTTTAAAAGGCAGAAAATCAGTGTTAAGTCTTATTCAAGTCAAAGAGAGGTATAGTCCTATAATCAACTGCAAGATACTACTTCCTTATAAACACAGACAAATACTGCTGGACTCCACAAGATGGAGTAAAACTTATCTCTATAACCTTTCAGCAAAAGTAGCTTAAAGCCTTACTTAGCTCATATGAATCATGGATGAATAAGAAGCTGCTGATCTCTGAATTCTCAACGAAAACATAAGAGCTTCCTATGCTTTTGTGGAACAAAAGCTGTTAAATTTTCAGTGTCTGAGAAGCCAAGATGACAGAATCAATCTTAAAGTACCTTATTGTAGGAGAACAAATAAGATACAAACATGAAGATTTATTTTGCTGAAAGACTACTGAAACTGATCTTCAACTCTCCTATTA
Organism: Limnodromus scolopaceus; assembly: GCA_028565335.1. Classification (NCBI taxonomy): domain Eukaryota; kingdom Metazoa; phylum Chordata; class Aves; order Charadriiformes; family Scolopacidae; genus Limnodromus; species Limnodromus scolopaceus. Next base: position 46,074,391 of record JAOXNO010000052.1, read on the forward strand.
CCTTCTCCTTCTCACATTTCTTAACAAAAACAAACAAACAAACAAAAACAAAAATGAAACCAAACCCTTTCCTCTATGTAGCAAAAAAGCTAAAGCTAATATGCAGCATCTACTATCTCATGACTAAATGAGTGATGTATCTCAAGCACATACAGTTGCTGGCTGGAAAAACAGATAATAAGCCATGCATCAGTAGGCTACGTCAATATTTGAGACACCCAGTGAGGTCAAATTGCCATACTTGGGTAATTTCTGTTCCCCTTCATGATAAATCTTTTCCACCAAACACAGCCCAAATACATTAATGAAGCAGCCTTACTGACTACAGTTATTTTGTAATGTCAGTGATGCGAGCAAGCACTTTTCACAACAGCAAACCTGTCACACCAATCCACCATTCTAATCAAGTTACAATTACTTGAATTATAGGCAGAGCAATAAAGATCTCTTCAAGTTGTCAGGACTTCACTGCATAAAGCCAGGATGTCAAAAGATACTACAAATTTTCTAATTGAAAATGAAGTTTGGGAACACAGATAACAATAAAAACCTGGGAAGTGTATTTTTGTTACTTTCATAACTTGTTTAAAAGTAAACTCTTTCCCCGTCTTTCACGACTCCCTGAGTCTTTTAACTCAGAACATCAAGCAAACTGCTCAGTTTTGGAAAGGCCTGTCTTTTAAGTCCTGCTTATGCATGGGGCTGCTTTAAAATGGTTCGGCTGGTTCTTCGGAACCTGCAGAAGGCAGGCAGGCAGGCAGGCAGGCAGGCAGGCAGGCAGGCAGGCAGGCAGGCGTGGCGCTGCCGACTCGATTGCTCATGACTAGAGTCATATGACACGTTAAAGATGGCTGAAGGGGAGAGTTGCAGCGCATCTGCCGCGGAAATAAAAGAAGACTTTGAGATTATTGACAAAAAACAGATTCCTAGTCCGACTGAGTTGAAAAACGAGGAAAAAGAGAAAGCGGAGGAAGCGAGGTGGTCGGCTCCTATCTTGTCGCTGGCCAAGAAAGCCTCGGAGAACTTGGCGCTGAGCTATGGCAACGCTCTGAAGTCTGCATCTTTGGTAGGATTCATATCCAAACCAGTCAGCAATGACAGCACAGCAAAAACAAGTATGGTTATGTTTATTTAGTAAACTTGCTTTTATGGTGTGCAAATAACTTTGCTCCCGTAAATGCTGTTGATTAGTGCCAGTGATGTATGGTTATTACTTTGAATTTATTTTAGAAAGCCTGATGTGCAGTTTGGCTTTTGTTGTTTTTTTTTTTTAAGCAAAATTCTAAAAACAACATAGATGTAGAACTTCACAAAATTTATTGTGATCAGAAGAATCCTAAACTCTTAATATATTTTTGGGGGGGAAATTGACTTTAGTTTTATGCAGTAAGCTTTTTATTTGATTCCTTTTCTCCCACTCCCTTGAAGTTCACCTCCACAGCAGCCTGGCTGCACCCCGAAGTGATTTAGTCAATTTGTTATCCTTCCTTGATGCTTTGGAGAAGGAACTGAACTGTGCTTCTCCTATAGCTTTCATGTCAGAAAGTGGACAAGTGAACTAAGATACAGATTTGTTATAAATTATTTTTAACAACACTAAAAATGCCTTCTATTTAACCCCAGCTTGCTTTATTAAACAGCTGCATTCATGGATGTAGCAACCATACAGATTTATGGAACAGGTCTCTCAGAACTGAATTAAAAGGGCTTTAGTTGAATTCATATGGAAATTAACTCTTAGCGATATCTGTAACAATGAAACAAGACTATTCAAACGTAGGGCCTGGAGTCTTGTACCCCAGGCTGTCAGACCAGCACTTACTGGTTTTGGAGCAGTGGAGTTCGGTTTTGCTAACTGGTACTGACCTTTCTGGTTGTGATGATATTAAGTATTCAAGCTGGAGTTCTGTGGGGATGAATGTGGGGACCTGCATGGTGAAATAAGTACTGCTGATGGGCTTTTTTAAATTTTTTTTCTGTGAAAATTCCTCAATGTTGCATAGTCAGAGTCAAAGATTGATTCTGTCCTGAAGAAAAACAGGTTCTTGTCTTTCCCTGCATCCCCCAGTCTCACACCAAACTTCTCACAGATTTGTTTCCTACATGCCCATCTTGAGCACTTGGGATCTAACCTGACAAAGGGCAGAATATCCCATTTTCTTCAGTTGCATTTGGAATCGTGCTGGGAATAGATGTAATTCAAAACAAAATACAGCATTTGGCAAGAGTGGGGAATAAAATATTCTCTCACAAGAGATGGAGCTTTCCACACTTTATAGAACTTTTACCATTATCTTTCAGCTGCATATCTGTTAAGTAAGGGAGTACAATGCTACCTCCCCAAATTGTTCAAAGTATTTGGATAATATGTTGATGAGTTTTATGGAAAAATCCATAAGAAAAATATGCTTATAACTTAGATGTGAAATGTGAACAGGCAATTAATCACCTATTCTGCCTATTCTACCTATTCACTATTACCTTTGACCAAGCCCTGTAAATTCAATTTAAAGCATGTATTTTTAAGAAATAAGCTGAGGCCTGCAAGACCGCTTGTGGAAAACCAGCAATTTGTTCCCCGGTGCCATCTTTTTCAAGAGATTTTGTAACCTCTACTTGCTACTTCCAATCCGTTGGTCACATGTAACCTGCGCTGCACACTGTGCAGTCAGTTGGACATACAGAAAGGCATGTCATAAAACCAGTTTGCCATTGAAGAAATTATGTCCTACCTGGCTAAGAAAGCAGGGAGCTACAAATTTAAAGAATACAAATCAAGAAAGACTTGCAGTCTTAAAGACCACAAGATGGAGAATTGTTAGCTTTTCTTCGTTCTTCAGTGTTTTCTGACTTCAGAGTGTGTGGAATAATTACAGTAAACAAAGCATGAGGCTTCAAAAAGATGTTAAAACAAAATCTGTTTAATTGAATGAGATATGAGACTGTGTGACTGCATTCTTGAAGATTGCAGCAACAATGTCTGTGATCTTTTGCACTTAAGTAACCTGATTCCTAAGCTCTGAGTCTTGGCTTTGGTAATGTGTTTAATAACCTGTCTTATTTTGCATGTGCCAACTTGTACACAGTTTTGCAAAAGATGCACTCAACTGTGTAAATTTGCAACAGTCTAAAAAATATTGTTCAATTAATTATTTAACTTAAACCCAACTGTTATTAAGACACTGTTTAACTTAAATTGGTGTTCATAAGGAACATTTCATTCACAGTATTTTTTTTTCTAAATCTTGTGGATAATATAATATGTTTATCTTGAGTAAGGTTTACAACCAAAATACTCCTGATAAAATGAAAATTCAAATTCAGGAAACCATCAAAGTAAGTTGGCAAGTTGCTACTGAAATACCCCAATACTTAAGGGCACTGATTTTCTGTTCCTGACGTATAACATGACAATATTGAAATCAAAATTTAAATTATTACATCCTTTTTAATCCTGTCTCAAACCATCACATGCAATTTTGAGGCATCCACTACATTGACTGTAGCCATTGATACAAAAAGGCTACAGAGAAGACAGGACTTTGTGTGTTTTGTGATTCTGATGATCAGTTTGATTAGAATGGCTCATTTTCACTCTTCTGATACAGGGTTTTCCTCATTTTTCATCCTAAATCAACATTATGTGCACAAAAAGGAAGGTAATAATGAAAATTAGTACCTAAAGAGACTTTTGCATGGTGTTAGGAAGAGTGTTAATCTTGCATGTGGCTGACACAGGGGCTCTACCTGTTTGACTTGATCTTCTGCAACTGTTATTTCTGCAAGGGAGTATGACCGTTTGATCCACAGGTGACAGGATTCTCCTAATGCAACTGTTGGCTCAGGAGATCATTTGGGTGGCCACTTGCCTGCGGTTAGCAGCCCCTATCAGAACCTGGTTTTAACTGGAAGAAAAGTGCCAATTGGCAACCCGTTTCTGTCTCGCCTCCCTTCAGGTTTGTAGGAGGAGGGCCTGTCCCGCCTTGGCGGGGAGGAGCAGCGATACAGGATGCTAAAGGGGCGGCGCCGCCATCGCCACGCAGCCCAAACTCTTTCTAAAATGGCGCCGGGGGCGGCCCGCCCTCACCACACGAGCTCTCGCGAGCGTTCCTAGAGGCGGTGGGGGTTGCGCGTGCTGTCGCCGCGGTAACGCGGGCTGGGTGGGCTCTCCTCGCCTCAGCCCAGGTAGGGCCCTGCCGCCCGCCCGCCCGCTGAGGCGGCGCTGGGCCGGGGTGGGTAGGAAGGAAGGTTTCTCTGCCGTGTCCCCCCGGGGGGCGGCGGGAGCTGAGAGCGGCAGGGCCGGGGCAGCGGCCCCGCTCCCCCCCCGGTGTCAGCTTTGGGTTCGTGCGTTGCTGGCACGGATTCACCCTGGCTATGCCCTGTACCCAGCTCTTCTCAAGCCGCAAGATGGAGACCAAGGCGGGCAGGCACCGCTCCTGTCAGCGCTGTGCCGGGTCACTGCGGAGAGCGCCTTTCTAAAAGCAGCTTTTCTTTCTCCAGCTGTGTCCCCCCGGCCAGGTGTGAGGTGCCACGCCATGGAGGAGCGCGCTAACCTCATGAACATGATGAAGCTCAGCATCAAAATCCTCATCCAGTCGGCCCTGAGCCTGGGCCGGACGCTGGACTCTGACTTCCCTCCCTTGCAGCAGTTCTTCGTGGTGCTGGAGCACTGCCTCAAGCATGGCCTGAAAGGTGGGCGCCCGCTCCCCTGCCGTGGGTCTGGCTGCCACGCTGAGGAGAGGCCGATAGATGAGTCTGTGTCGTGTCTCGCCCTGTCTCCAGTTTGACTTCTGTATGGCATTAATCGCATACACTGTGTGATGCTAATCAGTATTACAGATACAACTATGTGGTTACCTTCTGATATACACTGTATTTTGTGCCTCCTAAACTGTTAAGGTATTTTTAATGCCCCCTTTTTGTTGACATATTAGGAGCTGGTAAGACAGAACACAGACTAAAATTTGTACTTCTGGAGTTGTCGCTTTTCCTCACAAACTTCTCTGTGTACTCCCTTTAGTGAAGAAGACGTTTATTGGACAGAACAAATCATTTTTTGGTCCTTTGGAGCTAGTGGAAAAACTTTGTCCTGAAGCGTCAGATATAGCAACTAGTGTTAAAAATCTGCCAGAGTTAAAGTAAGTTGATTGTTGGGGATGATGCATTTCATTTTTGCTGCTGGGAAAAAGAATCCTTCGTGTAGTCTCTTGCCTTCCTTAATGAGATCTTGTTCCCAAAGAGAAAAATATGTAGGAGGCATTGACTTCTCCAAGGGATAAGAGGGACATGTCAAAATACTCTGTGCTTCTGATTCAAACAATGCTGTCAGATTAAAAAACAGCATTTGGGGATTTCTATAAGCTTGATAAAAATAACTGTAGAGTCTTCACATATTTTCTTTCCTCTTCTTTCTGTCATTTTTATGGCTTTGTCTAGTTTTGTGCATGTGCTAGTAGTATTTCATTTGGGTAATTCAGGGTGATGAAAAGAGACTAGTTTTAATGCTTGGATGCATCAGTAGTTGAGTTTTGGTGGTAGTTGAAGATAGGTATATCTTTCCAAGTTAGGAGGATTTTACAAGATAGTTTCCCTTTGCTGAAGCAATGGGATTTACTGAAATGCTTTTGCATTCTGGAGAGAACACTTTGTGAAAGGAGAATTTTGAATTGTATAAATCTAGTTAATAAACCATTTTGTTTTTACCAAAACATGCAACTTTTCATTTTAGGACCGCTGTAGGAAGAGGAAGGGCTTGGCTTTATCTAGCACTCATGCAAAAGAAACTGGCAGATTATCTCAAAGTACTCTTGGACCATAAGCATCTGTTAAGGTAACAGTACAGACATGTAGACTGTTCACTGAGTCACTGAAACCTTGCATTGAACGAGTAAGAGGTCATTAATCGACCAGTTTAAGCTTTTTCTTACATCCTGCAGAGGATCGAGTTGTTCGTTGTTTTTACAGTGAACCTACAGAGGAACAAGTAGGGTATTTTCTCTGAGAGTTCCGCATCTTCCACCTCGTGCAATAAATTAGCAAAGAGGGAGCTTTATAAGGACTATGTTACTATTTATATTATTTCAGTGATGAAAGCACCATTATAATTGTTCCAGTGTGCAGTGATGCCTTATAATATTTCTTCTAGTGAGTTTTATGAACCTGATGCATTGATGATGGAGGAAGAAGGAGCAGTCATTGTGGGTCTGCTAGTTGGACTGAACGTTATTGATGCAAACCTGTGCTTAAAAGGAGAAGACTTGGACTCCCAGGTGAAGATTAAAGCTTAAATAAGATCATTCTGTATAAGATTCCAGTAGAATTAAGCACATTTATAAATACAATACTGAGATGGGTCCAGAATTCTTAAATGCGGCATGAAGCCAGAGTTTGCCATTGTTTTCATAAGTGGGCATTTGCTTGTCTTATGATAAATCAAGAATTGGATGAACTAAGCTAATTACAAGAGATACATTGGCAAGATCAATCCTCTGGGGATTTATGGGAGCTTTTGTTTTGAGAGGCAATGGTGGTTTCCTTTTGGCTTTGGTGTGCGTGTGATGTCACATACCTCTGCTGCTTTAATGAAACAGCTGAGGAGTATAAGGAATGTTTTGAGGTATTTATGGTCCAAACAAATAAATGTCCATGAATCTGAGCTTAACTTATTGTGAGTATTTTGTAATTTGAGACCATGTCCTCTTTCAGTTAGTCTGTTTACTTTTGAATTAGGTAACCTCTGACAGAATGAGTCAAAAGCATTGCAGAAGTCTAACTCTCTAAGCTGTAAATTAAAAACATATGTTGCTATAATTTTATTCTTATTAACCTTTTTGTTCTTTGAAAGATAATCTCGCAGAAAGTAATGCTGACATTATTGTGCCTGTTCTACAAATTATGAACATGGCTAACTATTTATAAAAACTCAAAGAATTGCTTAAATGTCACATCTCCATAAGATACTGTATTTTTTTTAAGAAAGCATGATTTAAGTTCTTTTTTTTTTTACTGGTTGGGGTTTTTGTTTGTTTGTTTGTTTTGTGGGGTGAAGGGGCAGACAGGGGAACAGGAATATCATGTGTATCATGTGTGGAAGCTTGTCATGTTTCCCATTGAATCAAGAAAAAGCAACTAAGTATCCACCTCTTTAAGTAGTAGTTTATGGAAATGCTGTCAAAGCTGATAACTAGGTAATGGATAACAGGACTGAGCACACTGAATATGGTTATTTTGATGCCTTTATGACAAACTTGTATGTTTGCTTCTCACTAGCTGTCTTTCTAAACTTAAACTTCAGTTGTTTACCTTTTTCCAAATATAAACTAATGCCTGCTGCTACACAGAATTGCGCTGTGAAGGTGTGTTAATGTGTTGAATATATTTTTCAGGTTGGAGTGATTGATTTCTCCTTGTACCTCAAGGAAATGCAGGACAGTGATAGCAAACAGTATGTATGGTGAATTAGTGATTCTAAATTGTTATGTTTTTTGTCGAACAAACCTGTCAGATAGTCTGTGTAGCACACAAGTACTGGAGAGCTTAAACACTTTTAATCATTAAAAAAAAAGAGAATCCAAAGTGGTTTTTTTTGTTAGCTAAAAAAGTAGTAATTCTCAAAGGTTGAGCCCATGCTGGTTTTAACAACAACATAGTGTGGGGAGTTTGTGTCTTGAGCTGGGACCAAATTAAAAGCTCCCAAAATTTTAGATTGTGTTTTTACTGGGTTTTAGAAGACATGATCTGCCAGGTCACCCACTGCTAGATCGCTGCTTTGTTTCTGAGCACTGTTTCAGAAACGCTTTTAATTAAGTAGCTGTCTTCGTGGGAGAGATCAGTTACGGAGGAAAAATATACTTTTAGGTTAAATGTTAGGTGAATTAGAGACTGTAACTTTTAGCATCACTGTGTCTGGAAGACCTGTAGTGAATGGAGGGGGCATAGTTTGTGTGCTTCCTGCGCTTCAGAGCACTTTGCTGTTTAGCTGCTCAGGAAAAGCAGATAAAGAGCTGGTTCATCTCCCTAGTGCTTCCCAACTAGCTTAGGCACAAGTGTTTTTTATATGAAAAGGAGGAAAGGTTTCAGCTCGTTTTGCAAATCTATGCTGAAAACTTTAGTACAAACGAACATTCTGGAATGAAGGAGTTTCTTCTCAATCAATAAATTCTCTCTTTTACAACTAGAGATGGAGGGATTACAGCTGTCCTTGACCAGAAGCACTATGTGGAAGAACTTAACCGACATCTAAGGTGGGATTTTCATCTATCCTAATGTACAAATATTTGTCCTGTTTAGCTTTTCCAGTATGGCTTTGAATGACTCTGCTGTCAGTCTTGTAGATTTTGGTCTGATACTGAAATTCCTTTTCTGATTATTTCCTAAAATCCTAGTTTTGTTTTGTAATCTTACTCTTCTGATGGCATATGCAATGCAGAATACAAGTCTGTGTAATAATAGTTGACTTTTTTGAGACTTATTAGTGATTAGCAGAAGATTTTGGAGCTACTTTTTCAAGAGAAAGCTATAACAAGTGCATCTGGGAATTAATTTTTCAGAGGAAGAGTCTATATTCTTCCCCCATAGGTTGCTCAGTGGTAGGAGCAGGCGCCACTTACCCTTTTGCACGTCAGAGAGGTGTTAAGACAGCAAAAGCTAAGCCAGAATAGGGCTGCCAATGTGTAGAGAAATGCATGATCCTCTCAGAGCTTAAAAGGGACAATGGTCCTTCCTCTGAGTTCCTTGCTGCCTCACCAAAGTATTTCATTGCTAACAAATGGAAGATGGTGAAAGTATTATTGAGGACAGGAATAATTACTGAACACTGTCACTCCTTTTATTGTTTTTATGCATCTCTTTTCCTTCCTGCAGTTGCACAGTTGCGGATCTTCAGAACAAAATAGACTGTTTGGAAAAGACCAATTCAAAACTCCAGGAAGAGGTTTGTGGCTGGTTTGTTAGATATTTCTCATAGCTCTTTTCCATCAGCAGCAAGACTTCCTAAGAATATACCTTGGGACCAAAAATATTTGGGTTGATACTAGTGAAATGGGGAGATTAGTAGGACTGGCATGAGTTGGCACATGGACAAAGCCCTGTGGAAAGCTGCTACGTTATATTAGCTGTTAAAATGCTTTTGGGTACCTATTTATTAGACCCATTTCCTTAATCAATTTTTTTGTCTTGCAGTGGTGTCTCCACCCAAAAGTAACTATACCACCACTGTAATGAACATGACTTGTCCCTCTTCCTTCTGCACATACCCATGTATTTATCATGTGAGCTAAACAGAACTTGGAAAAAGAGAAGGAAACTAATCACACTTCAATTAGGAAATCTTTCCTAGCAGGAAACTGAAATAGAATCCAGCAGCATGCGTGATAATGGTTATTTTGGTTTTTGTGGTGAGGTGGGTTTACATACACTATCAACTATAGATATATATATATATCTGTGTGTCCAGTACTTTTTAGGGTATCTTGACTTGATACTGCCATAAGGTTTCCAGCAGTGAGGGTATCTTGACTTGATACTGCCATAAGGTTTCCAGCAGTGAATGTCAGCTATGACTCTTAGTTCATACCAGAATGAATACCGTGGATCACAGAGCTGTGGTGGAATTTAGCCTTTTACAGTAGGATGCGTTTCTTTGCATGGTTAATATTTAAAAATAACTGATGAGGGCATGAAGCAGAAGTCAAGTGAACAAACGTTGGTGGGCTTAATAATTGAGGCTGTAGAGTGGGTGTGGCTGCAAAAAGGTCAGGCAGCTTCCGTGGACAATGATAGGGACAAAAGGGGAAGTGAGCAGTGCACCTGCTACAAAGGCTGAGCTACTAACTTTAGAATTCCTCCAGATGTTGCTTGTACAGTGATTAAACATAGATGTGTTCTCTTTGTAAACAGCTTGCAGCAGCAACTGACCGAATTGGATCACTTCAGGAAGAGCAGCAGCAATTAAAACAACAAAACGAATTAATTCGTGAACGGAGTGAAAAAAGTGTTGAGGTGGGACACCTATTTAAAGATTATGAGGATTCCTAAAATAAGTGATCTCTTTTGATCAACTGTAGTCGGTGCTCTCGAAAGCACTTTGAACTGGAATGCTAAGCGCAGTTTAAAATGCTACTGTGTAGATCGCTGTGTGTGGTACGCACAGGCGTTGGATTTTGCTGTTCTTTACTACACGCTCAAACATATACCTGAAGAAGGGAGAAAGGATTAAAAATATTAAAATGGTTTCTTTTTATTTTTACGCTATTCTTTGAAATTTCAGCTTACTAATGTTTGCCTTCTTATTAATTGTAAAATAGTAGGATTTTATTTGAAATAGCACATAGAAATGTTGTGTTAACACGTGAAAACTCCAGGCATACTTTAAATACATACCTTTGTGACCTTAGGTGGCTTTTTTGCTAATGTTTCCTGCAGGTAACAAAAGAGGATACAAAAGTAGAATTGGATACTTACAAGCAGTCACGCCAGGGTCTTGATGAAATGTACAGTGATGTTTGGAAACAGTTGAAAGAAGAAAAAAAAATTAGGCTGGTAAGGAAACTTAACTGTAGAAAATTAAATGAAAGATACAGGATTCTGATCTCAGACTAATACACAGTTTGTGAATGGAGTTATATGGGGTTTGGAAATGCTTATCCCTGACATACGACTACATAGCAGTAACTGGGAAATCTCTTTGTAAGGAACTAGAGAAAGAGTTGGAGCTACAAATTGGAATGAAAACGGAAATGGAAATTGCCATGAAACTTCTGGAAAAAGATACTCATGAAAAACAAGACACTTTAGTTGCACTTCGCCAACAGTTAGAAGAAGTGAAGGCTATTAACTTGCAGATGTTTCACAAATCTCAGGTATGAACATAGTGGAGAACAGAAAGAACAGCTGTGCTGGTGGTGGTCTTTACCTGTTAATTGTGCACTGGGGGTGCGTATGCCCTTATGCATCTGAAGTAATAGTTAGATGCAACGATTTTCTGAAGAATATATATTTTCAAACTTTTTTTTTATTATGCTTCATTATTGGTATTATATGGGGTATGATAGGAAAGGAGGGAGTTTTCCTTGAGTGTGCTTCATAGTGTGCCTTTGGATCATCCAGCAAAAATATATACTGATAGACATTTCTAGAAAGAAGTGATGGGATAGTAGTGTGCACACAGAATGCCCAGAGCTTGTCTCCATTAATGAAATGAGTTTAACATTAATGAATTTAACTGGACTGCCCCTCCCATATCTGGTGCCAGAAATCCAGAGGGGATTTCTCTCAATTTTTATGGACTGTTTCCTGGTGCTGTTCAGGCTTTATCCAGGCCTTTGCTTCCTTCACAGATGCACAGAAACTTGCGAGGCAATGGCCAGTGAAACCCCGGTGTTGAGCTATGCCTTCACTGTCAAAAGCAGTATTTATTTTGTTGGGGTTTTTTTGGCTTCCTGCTTCCGTGCAGTGGATACATTCAAATCATAATTGATATTCTTAGCCTGTTAATTTAATCTCATGACTTCTTTCTTTGAGTTTGTTTCTAAAGAGAAGATTTTTGTCCTGTAACTGATCTCATAGGTAAAAGCTTACTACAGTTAAGGTTTTTTTTCCAGAGATCTTAACTAAAACAGTTGAGGCATATCTGCTTGGTATTATCGGTATTTTGTTTGTACAGTCCAGTTAAACCCAGGCATGGCCTGTAACAAGCTAAACATTCTTTATCTAGTGGCAGACTTTCATTAAACACTAACACTTTGTGCTATAGAAAACTAAAATGTTTTACCTGGAGTATCTATTCACTTATTCCTGCAGAATGCAGAGAGTTCATTACAGCAGAAAACAGAAGCCATATCCTCTTTTGAAGGAAAAACAAATGAGATGATGTCCTCTATGAAACAAATGGAAGAGAGGTAATAATTACAAGCTCAAAAAGTCAACACTGAAGTCAGTAGAAAGTTTCCAACTGAAACCTTTATAGGATGACCTTCCATACACCTGTAAAGACTTGGGGTGTATGTGCCAGCTTGATGTTCTTTTTCCTTTCTCTTCCTTATCACCCTCTGCGTTTGCCTGTTCTCTTTTTTTCCAGGCAAGCATGCCCATAATTGACCCATTTGAGAACCATAACTCTTTCCATAGGCAGGCTGCTTGGAAACATGTTGACTTTAGTTAAAGATCTGGTATGACTCTTGCTTTTGGGGTGGGTTTTTTGTCAAAAATAGTTGCTTTCAAAGGTGTGGGGGTTTTGTTGGTTTTTTTTCTCCGCTAGCATCTTCAGTTCAAGCTTTTATAAAGATCTGTGTGGAGAATCTAAAAGAAGAGAAGGAGGGGGTGTAGGTGAGGAGTATGTGAATGGACAACAAATGTACCTGTTCCTTGCTTTGTAGATTGCAGCACGCAGAAAAGGCAAGGCAGGCTGCCGAAGAAAGATGCAACAAGATGAAGCAAGAGCTCGCTGGCCGGCTTGACACTTGTCGGCAGCAGATGTCCCAACTGGATAGCAAATGGTATTTAATCTGATAATCAGGTTTTTTACCTTTCCCTCTACCTTTTCTTTAACAAGTGCTTTCTACACCTTTTGTGCTAAGGTCTAAAGAGGGTTAGGCTTGAGTTATATTGGGTTCAGCAAGTGTTGACAGAAGTACGCAAGATCTGGGAAAGCACAGCACGTCTGTGTAGTGCACAGTTAGTGAGAGGATTTTGAAATGCTTTTTCCAGAACATCCCATTCAGAGCACAGAGTGCCAATAGAAATGTGGTCATTCTGACTAACAACGGAGCTTTCAGTTGCTTTTTTACTAAATCAGGAGATAGACACGCTTGTAGGCTGAGCATGTAAGTGACTGTCATCCCAATGGATTGGGTTTTTTGGAGGGGTTTGGGGGTTGGGACTGTCCTGGTGTTCTTAGGGAATGTTAATCCTTTAAGGATTTCTAATAGCTATAGAAAATGCTTCTTTCACTGTTCAGACTTCAGGGTAGAGTGTAATTTTTAAACATGGCTGTTTAAACACGGGTGATCAAATACGTGCTTGTGGGGATTGGTTTTGGTTTGTTGGTTTTTGGTGTTTTTTTTCTTCTAGCCATCCATTGCTGCTTGTTTTCTGTGACCTGAAAACGCTATTATAGTTTTTGATGTCTGCTGCCATAACGTCCCTGTTTTTTCCTTTCCCAGAACACAACTCTAGTTTTTGCACTCTTTTGGACAAGGTTTCTTCTTCTCATGCTGTTGCTATCCTTAAGTGCTATAGGATATTTTTCTGCTGTAGGGTTTCTTAGAATGAATTATTTTTAAATAGCTCAACTCTGGAAAAGGAGTTAAAATCTGAAAAGGAACAGAGACAAACTTTGCAAAAAGAACTACACCAAGAGAAGGATGCTGCAACTCTGCTTAAAACGGAACTGCAACAAATGGAAGGACTGAAAAAGGTACGCACAGTGCAAATGTGTTCAGGATTAAAGCTGACCTAGAACCAGGGCAATGTTTGGATCTGACGTAGAGTATTTCTTCTGTACCGCTCTCCTCTGAATGGTTTCAAAACCTCGGCTGATGCAACACAAACTTGCACGTGAAATGCCAGCAGAGGGCTCAGACAGTGAGCACAGCTTTAGCTCGAGGTGGCTGAGGAGGTTTCTGCCTGCCCTGCCTCGGCTGTGCGTGTGTGAGCCACTCACCAGCCCGCAGCTGAAGCTGAGGGGGGACAGCTGGGGACAAAACGCGTAAGATACTCCTGCTCAGGGAGGAAGTGGCAAGATCAGAACTTTCAGAGACAGCCTGAGGTCTTTCAACTCTTTGTAATAAAATAAGAACGTGTTCTCAAGCATTCAGAACAACTGAATACAATTTACTTTTTAAGCATGAACATTCTTGTTAACCTAAAGAGAATTTGCTCCTCTGTATTAAGCAGTTCAGCTTTTGAAGGCACAATTGTACACCAATATGTGTGGGCATAGGACTGCTGCATTCTAGCTGTGCCCGAGGATGTTTAAAGCCTGAAAAGCTTTCTCTCTGGTAAATATGGTTAAAAGATTTCATCATTTGTGCTCTACAGGGGGTAGTTCACCCCTGTAATTCTAAAAATCAAGCCTTATGAATAGGTAGCTTTGTAAAGGAGCTTATTCTTGTGAAGTGCTTGGGTAGTTTGGATCAACCGACCTAAGTTACAGGTCCAACTTAGCACACAACAAACTTGATTTTGTGCTTGATTTTGTAGGAGCTGAGAAAACTGCAAGATGAGAAGCAGCAGTTAGAGAAAGTCTGTGAGGAGCAGGAGCAAGCTCTTCAGGAAATGGGACTTCATCTCAGCCAGTAAGTTCTGGGAACTGAGCTCCTCTACATGAGGTAACCTGGAGAATGGAGCATCAAACTAATACAAATAATTTTAAAACACATCCAGTTATAAAAATTAACAACCATGAGAATTTTAGGAGGCAATTGCTACACATGGGAAACTAAACAGCCATGAAATAGAAGTGGGGGAAGATAAGGATCTTGAGTAAGCATGAGTGAGATGGCTGAGCGAGGAAATGATACACTAAATGCTGAGTTCTCACAGCAGAACTGTGCTTTTTCCCACATTTTTCTGAATACGCTAAAAAGGGGGCAAACCCTGAGGTGACAGAGCTTCCTGGTGACACTGACTGGTTCAGATCTGTAACAGGGACCTGACTGAAGAATTACAGTTCAGATGCTCTTGTGTCCAGGAAGGCAAAGGGAATCCTGGGCTGCATAGGGAAGAGTGTGGTCAGTAGGTTGAGGGAAGTCATCCTCCCACTCTACTCTGCAGTGGTGAGGCCACAACTGGAATACTGCATCCAGTTCTGGGCTCCCCAGTTCAAGAGGGACAGGGAGCTACTGGAAAGA
>JAOXNO010000052.1:46090423-46109039 GCA_028565335.1 Limnodromus scolopaceus
AAGCCGGGCTGTGCAGGGATCACCCCGGAGAGGGAGGGATGGAGGGAGGGAAGCCGGGCTGTGCAGGGATCACCCCGGAGAGGGAGGGATGGAGGGAGGGAAGCCGGGCTGTGCAGGGATCACCCCGCTTGGGTTCCATCCTCTGCGCGGGAGGAAGTGCTGCCGGGAGGGCTGGGCCTGTGGGGAACCAGAGGGTGATCTCAGTGGACTCCAGAAGCTTTTATAAGGTCTGATTTCTCTCTTCCCGACGCGGGTTTTTAGGCAGCTGTGCTTACTGACTCTCTGTTTGTAGCATCACTGCAGAAACTGCGGGGACATCTTCTGCAACACTTGTTCCAGTAACGAACTTGCGCTGCCGTCGTATCCGAAACCTGTCCGTGTGTGCGATACTTGTCACACTTTACTCCTTCAGCGGTGTTCGTCTAATTCCTCCTAAGGCTTTCCTAACCCTGACAGGACCACTTCAACATTGGAAAAGTAGCCATTATTTTTTTAATTCTGTGGGGCGGGCTGCCTGGGCACTAATATTACCCGCTGTAAAACAGAGCGGTGTAAAATAATTTGTAGGGATTATGCACACTAATGTTCCTCCAACTGGAATAATTTAAAAAAAAAAATCTATCAACTGTAATTTCCCTTAAAGTTCTATTTGAAACTGAAATGCAAATTCACTTTTCTGACTTTTGTAGGTATTTGTATTAAAATTTGTATATGGCATTTCTACATTTATTTGATCCCTCTAGACGTCGCTGTCCTTCTGCACATTAACTTCTGTTCCCCTCTGTCCCCGCTCCTGTGTCTCAATGGCTCCTGTACAGTTTTGTATTTGCTCTAAGGACAGAGAAAGGTCAATTTATTAATTGCCTATAGGAAGAGCTTTATGATGAGTGTTGATGAATGTGCCTTCTGTTCACTGCGGAGTCAAAAACTACACCCTGTACTTGCTCGGAGTGGCTGTGACCACGGCACGGCGGTTCCACAATAAAGCCTTTTGCAAAAACTGGAAGGGAGAATGAAGTTGTGATTTCTAACAGCTGTGTTAGAAATGGTGATGGATCCTGGAAGAGATTGTTCTTGCACAGCCCTGCGTGTCGAGGGCTGGAGTGAGACACAGCAGCGGATCTTGAAAAACTGACCAACAGGCGGAAGCTCACGGTGTTCTGGTGGGAGGTGCCAGACAAAGCCAAGGCTGTGCGTGGCAGCCAACTGTTTCCACGCGTCCCAGGAAGGTGGGCGGTGACCCCAGCATTTATCAGCAAAAAGGGTGCACGGCTCACATTAATGAGGTTTTTCTCAAGGACAGTCAGAGGCACAGTTTGCCACACGGTGTTAATGAACCACCAGCTCTGCCCCTGCTGTCTCAGAGCTGTCCAGTTACACCACTGGGGACAGTGGAGCTGGTCAGGGACCCCTGTGTCCCCAGCAGCACCCGTGCTGCTGGGCGAGTGCCCACGGTGCAGAGCAGCTCTCGGGGCAAGGGACATGTTGTGTGCAGAGGCTTTGTTTGGAACAGGGCAAGCCACAGCAAGAGCCCACTTGCCCTTCGGCTGTTTAGTCCCCCCAGCTCTGCTGTGAGCTCAGCAGGGACAGGACCTCCAGCACCACCCCCACTGCGTCCGTGCTGTCCCGGGAATGAAACAGGGCTTAACAGCAAAGACAACCCCAGCGAGAAGCTCTCAGGATTCACCCCTTCTAGCTCCGCTGCTGCAAAACCTGATGGGCCTTTCCTCACATTTCTAACCCTTAGGGAAGAATGGTTCAAATTTGCTAAAAATGGCAAAAGGCCTGGCGGTAGATTCCGTATTATTTCAGGGGAAGTTCCATCACTTACAAAACTCAGCTGCTTATAAAACCACATCTTTCAGTGTGATGTTTGACAAGGTGAATTTATTGAAACAGGGTTGCTGCAGAGTCAGTCCATGCAGCACTTTGGCTCCCATGAGACACCCCCAAGTACAGAATCACCCCCCGAGACCCTGCTGAGCACCGGTTCGGGCTCGGTCACATCATGTCACATCACAGCCCTGGGGCCCTTCACAGCAACAGGCACCCCCCTTTTCTTCACCAACCCCCCACAACTGTCACTTCAACATCCCACAAGGGCAGCTTTGAGGGGGGAGCTGTCACTGGGAGAGGTGACAGTGCTCACCTCGGAGCACAGTGACACTTCTGCAGGTGTAGCAACCACACCACAGAAGCTGGAGGGCAAGAAGGAATGAGTTCCAGTTTTTAAAAGGAAGATTTATTTAACAAGTTTCACTTAGCGCAATACACCTAAAAAGGAAAATCACAATACAATGAAAGATTAAATCAAGGCCTCAGAATTTTATACGAACACCAAGACCAAAATCCTAAAGTAGCCGTATTGCGTCTCAACATGTTTCCCCCATTAACTTAAAAAAAAAAAAAAAAAAAGCTTTAACGTGCCTTACAGGATATTAAAAGAAATAAACTAGAACTAACATGCCAAATGTTCACTTTGAATTTCAGACACAGCCCCTATATTGTTTCTTTACAAAAAAGCATGTCTCTTTCAACATGTATTCAAAACAGTGTTGGATGTAATATGGTATAAGAGCAACATTTAACATAATTCAAACAGCTTTAACCTAAATACGCTTAACTGCTTAAATACACTCCTACAACGAAACTAACTTGAGAAACGCTCAGAGTTGTTTAACAGTTATAGTCTTTACTCGGTTATTACATCCTAGATGAATGTTCATTTCTGTACGTTCAAAAATACTGAACCTGAAAGGTTTTAAAATAACAATCCTGAATCCACTTACAGTAAAGCATAAATCACAAGCTCGTATTGCAAAACTGTTAAACTTAGTTTTTTGTTTTTTTGTTTTTTAAAAAAAGATGCGACCAAAAGTCAGCGATTGGTTACATTCCCCAGCCACCACTCATGTTGGACATGTTGGACATGCCGCCCATGCCGTTCACTCCCATGGACGCGCGGTTCCCGCTGCTGTAGTAACTGCTGTTCATGGCGCCCTGGCTCCCGGGGTCTGGGGGGGAAAACCGACAGCAGGTTCACAGCTGGCTCAGGCAGACTCGTAGCATCCTTCCCCCAACGCCTGTCCTTGCTGGGCCACCGCGTAAACACCATCTACCGTGCCCAACACTGCAAAGCGTCAGTTCATTACAGCTCCGGACCCAAAATCAAGTGTATCGGTTGTTCAATGAAGAGCCAGCTCTGCCTCGCCCTCCCTTTGCGTTCAGTGTTGTGGAGGCAGAGAGCACCCAGCCTCCTGCAGACCCTCCCCCTTCCTCCTCCTGTATCTACCCAGGCTGGTCTCCAGCTTCCACACCCAGAATCAGAGGAATGGAAGTCTGGAGACCCACCATTTCCTCCCCCTTTCAGAATCATTTCCCACATCTCCCTCCCTCAGCTCCAAGTTCCTGCTTTGAATCCATCCCCCTCCAGTTCTCAAATCCACAACAGCCAAGTCACGGGGCTTGTGCTGCCCGCTCTTGTCCCATGACCCTTCAGCAGCAGCAAAGAGCCCCTCGGGGCTGGCTAAGCCAGCTGCACTTGGTCCACCTAAAACCAGTGAAGAAATGCTCTTACCATATCCACTCATGCTGCTTTGACCACCATATCCTCCTCCGTAACCCCCACTCAGCTGCTGGTTAGCTGGACCACCATAACTGGATTGGCTTCCTTTTAAGTTAAGGATAAAATCGTTAAAGAGTTTGCCTCTCAAAACAGTCTGTTCATTATCAACAAAACCCACCCTTCTCCTAACTAGCAGCCCCCAACCTCCAGCACTAGCTCTCTCTCACCTAGATACTTAGGGAAGAAGTTTCCTAAGGTAACAAGCTCAAGGTAAGTGACCAGGTTTCTAAAGACACTCCTATAATCAAGCAGCAACAGGAACTTCCAAGAATCACAGCAGGCGCTCGTGATTCTCAAGCGCTTGTGGGCGGGTTTACTTCTGCACTTTCTACAGATCAATCTGCTGCTGTATCCAATACACACCCCAGGAGACTCAAACTGGGCTTCACGTGAGCTCAGACCAGGCTGTGACAGCACCCGGAGACACGGTGACTGTAACTGGGGTTACTCGGGTGGGTACACTCCGGGTAGACTCACTGTGCATCACCCCCACCCTAAGCCTACTGACTCCCGCTCTTCACCTCAGCACTTGTCTAAGCTCCCACAAAGTTCTTCTGTAGTTGAAGTAGCAGCATTAGACTTCAAACATTTTACAATCAAAATACTATAAAAGCCACAGAGTATCTACGTATGCACACACATCCCCGCCCTCCAGAAAGAAACCCCCCAAAACCAACCACCACCTTCATCTAAGGAACCAGACACGTCGGGTATCAAGAAGGGTATCTGCTTCACAGGCACGATAGCGGCTTTAGGCTTGTGTTGCAAATTTCAAACAATTTTAGAGTTTTCTAGAGCAATTCAGACAGTTTCTCCAAATTCTAAATAGATTTTCCCTCTCCACCAAGACCAGGCTTGAAGGGCCTTCGTGCCACAGATACACCCTCCATCATCAGACTGTCTCGGTCTCCAGAAAAAGGGAAGGGAAGGAGAGTCAGAGGACAGGCGTCTCCCGCGTCACTCCCGCACCACCGTGCTCCCGGGGGCCACTCATCCCACCACACACACACAGATCACATTCAGTGCCTCAGCTTATTCAACCTATTAATTGTTCAAATTATTCCCAAAAGGTTTATATACCTGGCAATGTGCTAGTGTTCCAATCTTGGACTACCCCTTCCGATTCCTTGACTGTGATTAAGACAGAATGTTGGATTTCAGTTTTTACGCCAGGCATAGAATAAGCAGGAGCTGCAGAACATTAGCCAGCTTCCTTTTCAATAGCAACTGCTTGTTTAGAAGCGCAGTTAGACCCTTTACACATACCCATTGCTCCCATCATTTGACTGCCATAGGCACCACCACTTCCTCCTGCTGTAGAATTCAAGAAGAGTTCTACATATCTGTGTTCTGGAAGACAAAAGAAATTTTGCCATGAGAGCATTTCACGCCAAACCCACGCGCCGTTTGCCTCGCGACAATAAAACCTTTGGCACTGCAGTTACAGCAGACACACAACACCGCGGTGCTGCGTTTTCCCTAAAGCCACGTACTCGGACCGGTCGTACTTACGCATGTTTGCTTTGTCTTTGGACATAGCGGCCACTGCATCCTCATGAGTAGCAAATTCGACGTCCGCCTCTCCGGTTACTCTGCCATCTGGTCCGATTTCAATGTGTACTCTTACAGGGTTCAGAGGTGAGAAGAACTACACACAAGAGTCACACAGATTAAAACGCACCAATGCAACAGCTCGGCCTCTAAAGGAACGCTCGTTAACTGCGGCACAGTTGACGTGCCCAGTAACGATCGCAGACTCTAAAAGCCATGCATTAAAGAACAGAGCAGATTTGGGACTCACGTTGTAGATGTCGTTCTCCGTAGCTCTGTAAGGCAGACCTCTCATGTGGACGCAGTGGCCGGTCGTGCTCTGGAAGGTGGATCCCCCGTCGCCGTATCTGTGGTCCGACATTCCTGCAGAGAAAAGAGTCCATTCTAGGTCTTTCAGATGTATTTTAGTTTCTTTTGGAATGTATTGAAAGTTTAGTTACAGTTCCTATTAGAGAAATCTTACCTCTTCCAAATCTATCAGAACCAAAACCATAGCCATCATTATACCCATTGTAGTCATCATAACCTCCATAACCTATAAATAGATTGGACAACATGTTCATTTCAACTGCAGCAAGAGCCAAACACACATGAACACACTGCAGACAACTTGTATTAGAACCTTTCGTTTCTTCTAGAAGAAATACAGCCAAGGACATAATACAAACCAGCAGTTACAAAGCAGGGAAGACACTACCAGGTCCAAGTGTTGCTGCTTCTCAGATGAGCAGCTCCCTCTTGGACTTCGTATCCTTACCTCCTCCGTAAGCTCCACGCCTCATTCTTTCCAAGCTACTTCCTCTACCAAGACTGTTATATCCCCGCGTAAGACCGGGTCTGTCGTAAGGACCGGGTCTCTGCATTGCCAGCAGCTTGCGTGGAGGGTCGTAGTGAGTGCGCACTTCCGCTCGACTACTCTTGAAGATCTCAATGTACCTAGAAGTGTTTCCACAGAAAGAAGTCAGTCTTCGGCTCCTTCCACAAACACCTCACAACTTTACATTAAAACAAGCCATTTAGTCATAGCCTCAAAACTGGCGGTATATTTTTAAGCCAGGTTTCTTAACATTATGTAGGCAATGACATACTATTATAAGCACTACGTTACTTTCAAATCAGTGTATTTTCAAGAAATTACAATTACTGAAGGGTTTACGTGCTCCTCATACTTCACAGTATCCCAACCTTAAGGGCGGGGGAGCAATATTGATTCCCCACCCACCTCCCCCCAATTTTAAGTGTTAGTCAAAAAACGTAGGAGGGACTGACGTCCGCTCAACTCAGCACTGTTTTGCTCAGGTGGCAACGTAAACAGAGGGTTAATAACCCCGGTCTCCACCAGGATTTTAACCCATCAGGATGCTAGGAAAAGCTCTGCATATGCTAGTGAACCCAGCCTACGCTTCAGTGATTCAGCATAGGCAAGAAGTGCATGCTTCAATGAAAAATAGTCACAAGTAAAATAGAATAAAAACCCTTTGTGACAATTTCTTGAAAGCTATGCTTATTACATGGAAGATTAATACAGTAAGAAAATTTGTTACATTTCAACTTATAAAACAAGTTTAGAAAGTATCACATTTTCTTATGGTAATAAGAGTACTGTGCATGTCTTTAGAGCTAAAGGCATCATTGGTGCTATTTGAGAAGTTAAAGCCATAGTCTCTCAACTTTGTCACTTCCAAGCTATCAGTTTTGCACTCCTCCAGAACGAGCACGTTTCTAAAGCACAATTAAGCTTAGCCCAATTTTATCTTTCCTTTTGGGTAGATTCAAACAGCCTGTGCCACACGCACATCAGCGATACCTTTACTGATCACCAAATTAGAGACCAAAATACCATTTCTTTTTGGATGTTAATACTTTCAGAAGAGAGAATATGGATTTAATTGTTTACCATAAGAAAAGTGACATATCCAACCAACCATCCATCCCCACCTGTGCCCTATTCTTTCCTTGTGTTTCTTTAGAGCCTTTTCAGCTATTTCCTGTGAAGCAAACTGCACGAAGGCCTCCCCCGTACTCCTCCCCTGGAAGTCCACCGGCAATGTTATCCCATTTGGCACGATTTCCAACCCTTCAACCCAAGGACAAATAACCCCAGTAGGGGGGCAATATTAACATCACAAGCCCAGTCATGAGTTTTTCTTATAGCTTTAAATACACCAGAATGTTTAACACTTGTTAGTGAATGGTATGTTGATTCTAGAACACTAGAAGAAAAAGCACGTCAACAGAAAAGATCCACGATCACATACCATTCAGTTTTCCTTCTTAACCCACCCTGCAGAGCACAGAAATGTCCTGAGTGTCACAGACAACTCCTCAGACAAAGCATCTAATGCAGGGTGCATTAAGAAGTTCATATATTACAAACCTCTTCAATTCTGTGAAAGTATTTAAGATGAACTTTTTAAGATAACGTCAATTCAAACACAGCAAGTTAAACAGCTTTATATACATAACAAGTATTTTTACTAGAAGTCACTCAGGTAAAATAATTAGTCTTATGCAAACATCAAGTTTCAGCATTAATTTTTTTTTATCTTTAGGAGTGCTTAATTAAGAAAAAATCATGAAGTAATTTCAAAAGTATTAGTTTCTGAACAGAAGAGGCACATTTTGTATATTAAGCAAATTAACAGTTTTTAAAGCTTGAATCACTTAACCACATAAGGAAAAAAATTAAAATGCACATGCTCAGGAATTGCTCTTGTTCACAATGTACTACTGATTCAGAAAACAAAAAACAAGTTCTGAAGTTGCAGAATTGGAAATGTTTCTACTGTACTTTAAAGCAAAACAGTAAGGTCAATTGTATGTTGTTATAGCAAAACATTCCAGGTAATTTTAATGCTCACATTTAGAAATCTACTACTCCAAAAATACTACCAAGTTAATTAATTCCTAGGTAAATCAACATATTTCATTTTTAGGCATTTATAATAGTATTCCAGTTCCTAAAACATAAAACAGCTGCAAAAAAGTGAGAATGAGTCAATGCAAGACATTATCTCTTCGCCTACAAAAACTTTAGGCTAGACAGTATCAAATTTGTTTTCTTCTTCCCCTAGGAAAGGGAGTGGGAAGGGGGGAGATCTGTACTTGGATGGAGCTCAGCAGGCTGTTTTTCCCTGGAATCTTATCCAGTGCTAAATCTACACTTACAAGTAATCACAGGCACGATGCATGCCCTGTCTGAGACCCTGCTCCTTGTGCCGAGCCCAACGGTGGTGTTCTACATCCTTCACTGAGCAGCGTAAGCCAGCTGAGGCTGTGGGTGGAAATATCCTCCCACCTGAATTGTTCACTTCTAATTTAGAAAGCAAAGACACTTGTTTCCTGCTACCTTTACTTTGAACAGTATGTACCTCTAAGTATAAATTAGACCAGCTTTGTGGAGTTCCCTCAATTATTTAATAAAGAAGTACTTTAGGAAGTGATCCCTCAAGGCCAGGTAACTAACGAAGAATTGCTTATTTCCTTTTAATACCCATCAGCATACTGTTGGAAGCACTACTGGGCAATCCGTGGTGATTGGTATTATTTTTTTTTAGCGTAGACCAATAGTGCTACAGCTACTACTTTTATCCCACATACCTGAAAAAAACTGTACAATTTCTTCTTTACTACAGCCAAATGGGAGTCCTCTAAGACGTACAAAACCATCATTAGCTGTATCGGGGCTGTTGGGACCAGTATGCTTCAGAACCCAATCCATTTCAACGTTGTTTGACTTGAAAACTGTAAAAGGCACTTAGAATTAATGCAATCTGCAATACACAACAGTTTTAAAAGCCATTTGCCTTGAAACTAGTCAACTTATGATATAAAAGTCCATTTGTCCTTTCACATGCATTTTAAAGAGACAAAAAAAGCGATTAACTAAAAACCCATCCAGCACAAACACATTTAGTCAGTTACTAGACCAACTGAGTCAAACCTTCAACATATCTGTGTCCCATTGTTTCTCTGTCTTTTTTCAGTGCCAATTTCACATCTTCCTCTGATTCAAGTTCAGCAAATGCTTCTCCACTTGGTCTGCCCTCCCTGGTGTAGATGAAACGGATACCCAAAGCCCCATTTAGAATTTTGCAATCTGAAAATGAAACAGGAAGGCCAGAATTAGTTTCTTTACAAGAACATTGTGACTTTAAAAGTTTCAGATATTCTAAAAGGAAAAAAATAAGAACAACTATCAAATTATACCCAAGATGACAGAACCAGCAGGTGTAATTTTTATAGAGAACAATAAACTAAGGGACTAAGGAATAAATGCAAATTATCTACCTATTCTCAAAGCTCAGCTGCCTCAACTCAAGTTCAACGTGCTATCTGCTTCTGATCATAAATGAACTAAGCCTCCTCATCAGCACGAAGTTAAGTGACTGGTAACAATCAGTATAAGCATAACGAACTAAATCAGAACCAAGTCCAATACACTAGACCTCTGAAGCAGCTTTAAAATCTCCAGCCCCTGAAAAAAGCAGTTTATCACCTCTACTTATTACTGCAGAATGCTAGTAATTTAGGGGAAGGACAGGACACACCGAACACTTAACACAAGAGAGCCTATTAGGACAGCATCAAGAACTAAACTGATCTAGTTCATTCTGAAGCATAAATTTTGAAGTGTTCTTAAAATAGAAGCTTCTCTTTCAGGCTGCTCAAAAAGCTAAAGCTAAAGGCAGTTGTGGCTATCCCAGAAACTCCCAGAGTAAGCTCGTTTGTGTCTAGTTCCTGCTAGCAAAAGCATAGCTTTCCACCCCGCATCCTAGTTAAGGTACTTGATGCACTACAAACTTCACCAGCTACTGCAGTGCCCTGAACGCTTTCTGGAACTGCTCACTGCAGTACTCCCACTGCTGCAGCGTCCCCACGAGGAAACCTAGAATTGTGAGAGCCCAGCCCTTCTCCCCCCACAGTTGGGCTTACCAGAGAAAAACCTCTGCACCTCCTCGGTGGAGCAGGACCAAGGCAGCCCCCTGACTTTCACCACATATCCCTCGCTGCTCTCCGTGTTGAGCATCACATTGGGGGTGAGGCTCTGCTCCGTCTCAGTTTCTGTGGTTGCTGAAGAAAACCAAAGGAAGTCCTTTGAGATGCTGCACAGCACGGCCGCCACCCGCACCCCCTCAGAGCGCCCGGCGGCCCCCCTGGCCTGCACCCACCCACCCCCGAGCCTCCTCTACCTCGGACCGCTGACCGCTGCCCGCCTCACACACACAGAGCCGCTCCCGCCTGGCCTGGCCCGCCCCCCCGGCCCGCGCCCAGCCCCCGTCCCCGCACGCACACATGGTGGGGCTCCGCGGTGGTTCTAGGGCTCCGAGCCTGATCCGCTGTCCGGAGAGCGCCTAGTCCCAGTCAGGCGGCAGCGAGCGGGCGAGCCTGTGGCGAGAGCGCGCTAGGAAATGGCGGCGGGTAGTCCCGCTTCCGCTGGGCCGGGCCTTCCGCCGCACAAAGAACCCCGGCCCCAAACACCACCCTGGTGGGCCCGACGCCTTGCAGTTCCCCCGCCGACGCGCACGGCACCCGTGGCCGGCAGAAGAGCGGCGTGTGGCGAGCGGCGTGAGACGAGCGGCCGCCGAGGAGCGCGGGCTGGCCGAGAGGGGCTGCGGCCTGGCCGAGGGCGGGGCGCATGCGCGTCCACACCGGGCGGGCTCCGACTCCGCCCCGCAGGCCCCCACCTGCGCATGCTCCGTAGTACCGCCGCGCTCCTCCGCCCCGGGACACGCACCCACGCCGCGCCCGCCGGGTTTGCGCATGCGTCCTGGCTAAGCCTAGGCTCTGCCACCCGCCCCCGGCAGCTTGTGCGCATGCGTCTCCTGCCTGCTCCCCCTCCCCCCTTCCCCCCCCCCCACTGAACAAAGCCGCCGCGGTGCCGGCTCCCGCGCTCAGCGCGGGCCGGGCCTGCGCGCATGCGCCGCTCAGCGCCGCGCTCCTCACCGCGCATGTCCCGTCCGCCCTCCGCCGCCCGGCCCCGGGGAGGGGAGAGGAGGTAGGAGGTGTGTGGGGGGGGGATGGCCGGTCCCCGGTACCGACAGTCGCCCCCCTCCCCGCTGCGGCACGGCACGCGTGGGAGGGGAGAGCGAGGAGTCTGGCTGCACAGAGAGGTGTGTGGGAACTAGCACTTACCAGCTTCAAATGCTGACGCTACCCCACGTGAAACAATCTGCTCGCTTCGGTCACTGAAGCCTGGTGTGTTTGTAGGAGATGGGGGAAAGAAGAGACACGGGTCACAATTATCATAAAAGAAAGGAAAATATAACTCCCTCCCATCTCCTCCAAACACACCAGACCTAGCTAGATTTCACCCTGAATCTCATTTTTAAGAGAGGCAGCAGGAAGTTACAGGCATAACTACAGTCACACAGCCTCAGAGAGTTGCACCCCTAAAAACTCCATCATTTGAGAATCCTCCATCCCCTCTCTTTACCCTTCAATGAACACGCGGTCCGTGTCTGGGCTTGCCCATAGGTGATGGAACCCGTGCCAGGAGTCAGGCAGACTCCCCACAGCCCTGGGTGGGCCAGCACTGGCAGGGGACCAGGAGCCAAGCTGCTCCCGGCAGCACCGAGCCCTTTGTGTGTGTGTCCTCTGCCACTACACCGAGGGTGACCGACCCTCCGTCAGCCCCTCCACTGCAAACCTGCCCGGCCTCAGCCCTCACAGAGCCGTGTAAAATGTTTAACGAACACCCATCCGGACCGTAACAACTGCCTCCCCCCGGAGCTGGAGGACTTTTGAAAAATAATACGAGATAATGCTCTCAAGTTTATGTCTGTAAACCAAACAACACGGAGAGCTCGCATACGTTGATGCAAATCGAAGCAATGAGTGGAACCGTTTGACATTAAGTTCCTGAAGGCAGCAGCTCCGCCCGACTTCACTCACTCCACACCCAGGTTTAATCCCCGACGGCGGCGGCCCCGCTCCCCCGGCCCGGCCCGGCGCCCACCGCGGCGGGGAGGGAAGGAGGAAGGGGGCATCGCCTCCGCCTCTTCCCGGGGAGTGGCGGCGGCCGCCATCCCGCCCACCGGCTGGCGGGAAGCTTAAAGCGGGCCGGAGCAGCCGGAGGCCCTGAGTGCTGCCGCCATGTCCACCCCCGCCAAACGGCACTGCCGCGGCCCCGCCGGCTCCCTCGACTCCAGCTTCCAGAAGCGCCTCCGAAAGATTTCCATCGAGGGGAACATCGGTGAGCGCAGCGGGGGAGGGAAGCGGGGGCCTCGGGAGCGCCCCGAGGCGGCGCGGATGGCGGCGCATACGCTGTGGGGAGTGGGGCGGCCGGGGGCCCTTTCCACCCGCCCCCGCATGAAGGCGGGAGGACGCGGTTGAAGGAGAAGCGCGGCCGCCGCTCATCCGCCTGAGGGCCAAGACCCGCTGCCGGCGGAACTCGGGGATGGGCGCCATCGCCCGGGGAAGGGAGGGGGGAACCCGGCCGGACACGGCGAGGACACACTGTCCTCGCCCGCGGTTGGCGGGCTTGAAGGCAACAACCATCCCGTCCCGGGGAAGGACGGGAACACACACCCCCCCCGGGGTCATCCCCCCACTCTTGGCCCGCCCAAGGACCGAGCCTGGGCACGGCGAGGCCGCCCGCCGCGTCCCGGCCCGACACTGCGCCACACGCCCGCCCGCCCGCGCCAGCTCCCCGCCCGCACCGCGCGTGCGCGGCGACATGTTTGTTCCCCCCTTCGCCCCCGCGCCGCGCATGCGCGGGTGGCACCCCCGCCATGGCCCGCCCCGGCCTCAGCCTGCTCCTAAAATGGAGGCCCCCGCCAGTCCCTATCGGCGGCCCAGGCACAGCTTCTGGCGCTGGAGATTAGAGCCGCTTTCTCGGAAGGCGGACAAGGCGGCCCGCCAGCCCTTCCCCAGCGCCCCAAAGCCCGCCCGGGCTGCCCTGCGCCTCACACACCGCAGCCACACTGCCTACAGCCTGGACGGGACATCTCACCCCCGCCTGGCCATCTCTGTCAGAACAGTCTGGCCCGCACCCTCAGCCAGCTTTTTATACCCTCCGCAGCTGCAGGGAAGTCAACATTTGTCAGGCTGCTGGAGAAGCACAGCGATGAGTGGGAGATCATCCCTGAGCCCATCGCCAAGTGGTGCAACGTCCAGACAGCTGAGGAGGAGGAGTACGAGGTAGGTGTTGGGGACCAAGATAGGGCACAAGAACAAACCATGGCAGCTGGCTGGGAAGCCGTGCCACAATCCAGCTACCCTTGGTGGGGATGCCACTAACACACCCGTTGGTCACACATTGTAAAGGCTACCTAGGAGGATACTATTAAATGCGTATTCCAAATAACCACCTCTAGTCCACAAGAATCACATTAAAGTCCGGAACTCGATGATCAACCTGATCTAAAGAAGCTGTCATAAAGACTACCATCAGCTGAGAGAAAAATCTCTATTCCTATGCCTAAACATTTTCAGAAAATTAAAACCCACCCATAAACTCTTACTTCAATAAAGAGGAATGAAATCATGCAAATATGCTGGTATTAAGTTTTCTCTCATCCCATAGGAGCTTTCAACATCTCAGAAGAGTGGAGGAAATCTACTTAAAATGCTGTACGATAAACCCACCAGATGGGCCTATACATTTCAGACTTATGCTTGCTTGAGCCGCGTAAGAGCACAATTAAAGCCTGTCTCAGCCAAGCTACATGAAGCAGAACACCCAGTGCAATTTTTCGAGAGATCCGTGTACAGTGACAGGTAATTACTCTCACAACAAGAGTTCAGATTAACAGCTCCATGTCTTTGCACACAAAGATGTGGAGCTGAGGTAACACTTCACATTAAGCTAGTATCTGCAAGGAGCAGGTCTGATTCAACAGGTGAGAGCTGGATGGTATTAAGAATGTTTTATGGATGTAAGAGTAGGCATCTATTTTTTCAGTACCATGATTCTGATTCTAGTGAGAAGTGTTTTAGTAGTTGACTTTGGTCATTCCTGGTATGAGACTAATACTAATGCCTTTCACTGCAGATATGTATTTGCTTCTAACCTGTTCGAGTCTGGAAATATTAATGAAACAGAGTGGGCTATCTATCAGGACTGGCACACATGGCTTTTGAATCAGTTTGAATCTGATCTAGAACTGGATGGCATCATCTACCTAAGAACCACACCTCAGGTATGTTCACAATTTTCAGCTCCAGCTTTTGTTTTCGAAACTTAAGAGGATATAAAAACCTATGTATTCATGAGAGTAATGCAGTGACTAACACTGAATTAGCCCCCCCCCCACCAATGTAATGGGAAGCCTATTGTAAATTCAGATTTCATTCAGAGACCAAATTAAGAACCCTCCGTTCTGAACTGCTGTTCTAATGTCAACAATGGGTCACCAGCACCCACCACTCTCCGTAAGGATCCAAGGCTAAAATTGAACTTCTGAATAAAGTTTGACTTAACTTCAATTCAGGACTGTATTGGAGAAGTGGCTCAAAGTTGTGTTGTTTTTTGAAACAAAAGTTATTCTAGATTTAACTCATTTATATTCAGCCAAACATTTAAAATTAATGCTTACTAGTTCTAGCATTAGTCCTTCTGATTTAAGGACTCCTTGATCTATTTAGCTGATTTAACCTTCAACACATGATTAATGCCTAGGTTTGTGCTTTTTTTTTTTTAATTTTAGAAATGCATGGAAAGGCTACAGATGAGGGGAAGAGAAGAAGAGCAAGGAATTGAGCTTGAGTATTTGGA
The DNA here is from genome assembly GCA_028565335.1 of Limnodromus scolopaceus. Lineage (NCBI taxonomy): Eukaryota > Metazoa > Chordata > Aves > Charadriiformes > Scolopacidae > Limnodromus > Limnodromus scolopaceus. Next base: position 46,105,318 of record JAOXNO010000052.1, read on the forward strand.
AAGTCTCCACTATAAACATGAAACCTGGCTTCATGAAAGGACTATGAGGTATGAACCCATTTTCTTGAATGCAACTTTCAACTTACAGGCAAGGTTCTCTCTTTCCTACCTTATACGCTAAAGGGAAATCACTGCCCAAGAGATGGAACTTGATCTAATTTAAAAGACTTTGTTAAGCATTAGCTTCAACTAGAAAGCTATGTAGCTCTTAACTCCAGCAAGGATATGAATTTTGTTACTGGAAGTAGACAGGATTAGGGCAGAGTTGAAGCAGTGTCTGATGGCATAAGTTACCTACTAAGCAGCATCCAGTTCCAGTGTAAGGGAGGGCAAGGTCCCAACTACCTTTAAACTAGGATGACTGTTTCAACAAAGTTTAAATATTAATCATAGCTTCAAAATAAACACTAATCAAAGGCTTTTGGCAGGCACTATTACACACAAGTAACTAAGTGATCTCTGCATACCTTTCCCCCCAGTGCCCTTACTGACTTTTACTGGCTTTCCCGCCTAAACAATCTCTAAATGTGAAAGCAGACTTTAGATTTTCCCCCAAGAAGAGTCTGAAATATTCTACTGAATGGGAAGCATAACAATTCCAGGAAAAGTACGTTACCGGCCACTCTCTTAGGTTTCATGTAAGATGACCCAAATACTTGGAAGACAAGGCAGCCCTGCATACTGGGGAATTTTGGGAATGTTTACTTTGCATATTCCTTCCAAACTTGTGAGTGAGCATTTCCTGTGGTTTTTCATAGGAACACTTAAGTCTGTGAACACAAGTTAAGAATGTTGTTCAGCACACTTACTGTGTTTTAGAAATGCTTTTCACACGTAGGAAGAGAATAACTACTGCTTTAAGGGAACAATACATCCAGTTGCACAAGTACTGCTGTCTGCTTCTAGTAGCCAAAATTGTCTTCTTATCTCTGAGCCATTTTAAATACCAGTCTTATAACCTGCTAAAGAGGTCATCCCCACCAGAGGAAGCTTTAGACCTGTAGTAAATGGATTAGCAGTTAACTAGAAAGGGGTGGGGGAAACAAGAGGGCAGGTGATACTTTAAAATAAACACTCCCTCTTAAAAAAAAAATCGCATTCCTGGTAATTGATTCTGTAACAAAGAATGAGGTAAAGAAAATTAAGGTAAGAATCATAAACTAGCTTTCCTCCCTAGTTGTACAATAAAAATAGATATTAAAAGGCCAGATCTACATTAAAGTTGCAGTGATACAATGCTGACCAGGTTATACAAGAGCAATTAAGGACAGACTTGACTTGGGCTTTATACCTAAGTCATGGGCAGCAGCATTAACATCTCAGGTGTATGTGGTAATCTGAGTAACAAACACTGCACCCTTAGGACAACTTGGAAAGCAATATTGTTTTATACACAGGACATTACAGCATTTTTACTTTATGTTCTTCCATTTAACAGAGTTGATTTTGAGAACCTTAGAGAGATTCCCGTTCTAGTTTTGGATGTTAATGAAGACTTTAAGAATGATAAGATTAAACAGGAGTACCTGATTGATAAGGTAAGTTTTAAATAATGTTTCCTCATAACTGCTCTTCTTGCTCTTGCTCATTACTTGCAGTAATAACTCCAAGTTACCAATTTACATTCTTAACCTTTGTGATGAAGTACTTGTTTGGGACTAGTACAGTCTCCTTCACAGACTTAGGAAGCTACATGGCTGCAGAAAGGTATTTTACTTTCCTTCCCAAAAAAAAAGAAAAAAATCATTTAAAGAAGGGCAATAGTGGGGGATGCAAGTACACAGCAGCTGGAGTAGTCGGACCACTCTCTGCCACGTCTGCACTGCCATACTGGTCATTAAATAACTCACAGAACAATGCTGTCCAATTCGTGTCAGCCATCATGTCCTTAGAAAAATCCTGCGGTCAGCTTAGAGCTATTTATGCCCCCTTGCATTCTAGGGATCTAGGCTCTTCCTGGACAGAGCACAACACATCTGACAAACGCAGGGATAACTGAAGCTTGTACATTGCTCTACATGCATGAGGTGACGCTGAAGTAGCTGGGAGGGAGAGTAAACAGCCATTTGAGGAAATAAGGCAATAATAAATATGTCACTTAAGTCAAAACAGTGTTTGCCAATTCCAAGGAAGGGTAAGACTTGGAAGGTTAAGTGCCCAAAGATTCTTCTGCAGGAGCCATGTGCTGTGTGCCCAGCAAAAAAAAACCCAAGACAAACCTAAAATCCTAGTACTTAAAGGCATGGGGCTCACCCCCAACCCTCCAAGCAGAGCTGTAACATTAATTACACTCACTGGGACACGTTAACCTTCCTTTCTTCCACTGCCCCAACAAGGTTATTATTGTAAGATGAAAACAAGTGCCCTCCTATCAAACCACATAAACCATTTTCTCCATTTTGTTCTCGGTCATCAATTTCAGATCACTGAAAAATGATTCCTTCAAGCCAAGCCAATTAAATAGCTCTGCATTAACTGGGGAGGGGATTGCAGTGTTCAGTTCTGGAGATAGTTGTTAAGTTATATCCTTATGGAAACCAGCAGTTAACAGCTTGGAGAGTTATGAACCAGACTACACTACAAGCGTGGTCTCCACCAAACCCCCCTTCACCACCCAGCACACGAGGTCAGCTCTCCTTCAGCCTGGGGTGGTGGGTATAGCAAGGTAATGAAGTAACATTCTGTAAACCATTCCAGAAGGTGCCTTTCATAAGTACTTGCTACTTTTGAGTAATCAAGTTACTCAATTCTACCCAGTAATAACTTACAAATCTTAGGTTCACAGCTGTCTGCTACACTGAAACACATTTCAGGTCATGAATTAATTTGATGGAAAGGCAGAACAGCACTGGAAAATGTACAGTAACAAACTGTTTGTTTCCCAGGAAAGGAAGGAAAAAACCACATGATTCAGTTTTGCTTCTAATGCAAATATATATGCTTTTTTGTTTCCACAGGTCAAGTCTTTCCTGACTTCTTAAGAACACGAGAATGACTGACTAAACCTCTGAAGTTCAGGAGTTAAACCTAACAATCAGTGTTTTCCTAAACATTTACTTTAGCTGAATGCATTATCTGTCTAGTTTATTTTAAGGCAAGACAGAAGTGTAAAATATGGTTTTGGTTTTTTTGCTTGTCTGACCTGTGTGGTTTTTGATAGAATTTTCTGTATAGTTAAAAGGAAAAACTACAGGGTGCTTTGATAGTGTTCTTCGTGTGTATTCTCCGCTTATTAATAAAAATTTTAAAATAACATTGACTAGTAAGTGGCGTTAACAGTGGAGGAGATAGCCAGTTATCAGCTGTTGACAACCCAGTAAACAGAGATAGGCGCTGGGGCAGGGTTGTTTTGCAATAACTGGCATAGTTCACCATTTTAAGACGAGACTGTTATGGCGTCCAGAAACCTTTACTTCCAAGTTCTGCTTTATTGAATGGCTCTTTTTTTCACGGGATTTACGCTACTTAGGGATGGCCGTTACTGTAGCCGCAAGGGTTACACCTGCAATAAACTGATTTAAACACATCTTGTTTACACACACACAACCCCCTGGCACACGGATTTCAAATTCACCCCCCCCATACCCCACACGGTACCGGTGGGAGGCAGGGACCGGATCGCCCCCTCCCTCCCCCTCCGCCGCCACGACGCACGCGAGGGCGTTGGGGGAGGGGAGCGGCGCACGCGGCCGCACCGCCAAGGCCGCCACCCGGCCGGGACG
>JAOXNO010000052.1:46109770-46136752 GCA_028565335.1 Limnodromus scolopaceus
GAAAAACACATTTGGTGTGGATGTTGCTGGGGATGGAGCCCTGTGGTGGAGGTTAATGAAAAAAGTGATGTCTTGAGGCAACATGGCGGCGGCTTTGTCCCTCCCCACCGGCCGCGCCGATCGCTTTCCGTTCCCCCACCACCACCACCTCCTCCGCCAACCCCCCCATTCCCCCTCAGCACCCCACCCTCCCCCCGCTCACGGCGGGCTGCGGCCGCGGAGCTCCGGCGGCGATCAGCGGCTCCGCGCACTGCAGCAGCGCCCGCCGCCGTCAGGTGGGCTGGGCTCCGCCTCCCGCCGCCGCGGTGCGGGGAGGGGGACACGCACGCACACACACACACACGGCGGGGCGCGGGCCCGGCGCCGAGCGGCCTGGTCGGGCCCGTCCCGTGGGGGAGCAGGCCGCAGTGCCCCCCCCTTGAGGCGAGGGGGTGGGGGGGCGGTCAGGCCGAACTGCCGGCCCCAGAGGCGGCGGGGGAAGGAGCGGAGGGCCACTGCACGGTCGGGCAGGGGAGACGCGGCCTGCGGGAGGCCCCAGCGCCGAGATGGCGGCGGCGGCGGGCTGGGCGGTGAGGAAGGCCTTCCCCGGGCCGCCCTCCCACAGCGCCCGGGTGACGCTGTTTGCCAGCGCTGGCACGGAAATGCGAACAATGGGGAATCGTAACGGCGACGGCTGAAAACCCGCCAACCCCGACCTTTCCAGATCGTGCTTTGAGAGTGACTGTTGGGTTTGTTCGGGCAGGTTTATTTGCTGGATCTCCCATTGGAGATCACCCAGTGACCTGGCAGGGGGACACGAGTGGCCACTCTCCGCTGCACACTGCAGTCCCTTTGCCCTACACCCAACCAGACCAATCCCCTCTGCAAAATACTGTTGCCAAGAATCATTAGCTAAAACAACTTCACATCAAAATAGCTGCAAGGGAGCCAGTGCGATAGAAACAGATAAGTGGTGACCTTAGGCCTGTGAAGGTGTGGCGCCTGTTCACAGCTTTGTTCCTGGGTGGTTAGTGTAAAGCGAATCCCTTTGCTAATCCCCATTGAAGCCTTTGCATTTCTAGCAGTGAGGTAATGCTAATTTTTTGTCTTTTTTTAATGTCTATTAATAACCATAGACTGGGGTGCATGTACTATGTGTCATTTTATTAGTTTGATTGGTCTTTTTAGTCTCCATTACTGCATTTGAATAATGAGGGAAAATGGGCTCCCTCTTGTTTATGCATCATGATCCACGTGACTTCATGGCTTTGAAGTGCTCTGTACCAGCTGATTTCTTGCTGTCTTGCTATTTCTTGCTATTTTCAGTGATAAATAAAGCCTGGTTTTCCCAAAAAATTTCTCATTCATATGTTTATTGTAGCCAAACAGCATTCTGACATAAGTTTTGTCTTTAGAGGTCCCTTAGGCAATGAAAATCTTCCTCTCTTCACACAGGGAAGAAGTACTGCTGCATGCATATTCTTCCAGTGTTAGAAGAGAGGTCATATGACTTTTTTAGCAAATATGTAATTGCTATAAAGCGTAGGCAAAATACCTGCCTGCCTTGAAACTTGACACATCCAGCAGGAAGTTGGGTACAACCACTTCTAGGGGAGGAATGTGACTGTGAGCAGCAGAGGCAAAGACAGACATAAATAGTTATCAGAAGAGTTATAATTAGCCAATGTATAGGTGGTGTTTGAAAGATGAAAATACTTAACAATTCAAGTGGAGTTGTTGTTAACAGCAGTAGCTTTTTTCCTGAGAGACCGTCTCTGGTAAATGCTTTTGCAAGCAAGGATGGTCCTGTGGTATGGGAGCACTTGCAAAGAATGAGACAGGGGATAAAAAACTTGTTGGAAACATCCGATGCAGGATTTTATTAGGTTTCTTGAGCAAGGAAATAACTATGTATGTATTTTACACATGCAAACTTCCAGGTCTTGTTTCTGTGATTTCTTCTAGGACTCGGTTGTCATCAGTTTATCTGGATTTTTTGTTTTATGCTGCCAACCTGACACCTGCACCTTCCCTGCCAGCAGACGGCTGAACTGCAGTGTGTCTGGCAGCCTGTCTGTCCCAGCAACTCAAGCCACAGCTTCAGGTACTTGTTTTCTCTGAAAGGGCTTTGTTCTACTTCAGGATTTCACTGGCCCATTCCTATGAAGGGGAAAGGTGCACCTGCAGCTCAGACTGCTGTGGAGGGGAGCTGCTCCCATTTCCCCACTTGCATTCCCAGAAGATAAATTTCACCTTGTTCAAGCTGGCCTGGGGAGGGCTGTAATCAAAGCCAGGCTCAGACTGCTGGGTTTTGTAGGCCAGCTGGTTAGAAAATGGGCAAAGAGGTGGCTTCTTGGGGTAGAAATCTGGAGAAATGATGTGCCAGATAGTCATACAGCCCCTGTGCGACATCCCCAACTCCCTCAAAGGTCATGGTGAGCGGGGCTGGGAGCAGAGACCCGCACCAGGACAGCACAAGCACCAGTCCAACCTGCGGAGAGATGCACAAAGCTGAGTGGACACGTTAAGTGTTAAGCTGGAACAAAGTAAAGCTCTTCCTTGAAGCCTGTTGCCTTCTCAGGACATTTCTGTTTGGTGCCAGCCATAAATCTATTTGCTAGCTTGCTTAAGTTTCTTTCCTGGGTAAGAAAATAATGAAGAAAATCTGCAGCTCTGGTTCAAGGATTTTATAGGCATCTAGGCCTTATATGGAAACACTTTGCATGTCTGGAAGGGATGCAGGTGCTGATCTCTGAGTAGGTTTTGGAGATATTGCAATGCAAAAAAAAAAAAAAAAACAAAACCAAAACCCAGTAATTCTTTTATGGGCCAGCATTTGCCATTTCAAGGTGAAGAGAAAGTGATCAGAGTTGAAATACCTGCTCTGAATAGATGACAGAAGTCATTATCCATCGTCCTGACTCCATTGCTGTATGTGCCTTCCCTTTCTCTCTTCCCTCCTCTGTATGTTATCCATTTGTTCTTCTGCCTCCACCGTAAGCTTCTTCCTTCGTGTCTCAGCTACATGTGTTGCATGTTCCTTGCGTTTGCATATAAGCATGTATAATTCAGGATCTTACACTTAATCTGCAAACCTGATTAACTCTAAACAAATACTGCTAGCAGCTGACTTGCTTTATCATCTGAGCTCTGAAAACTCAGATGAATGTGTGGAAGTCTTACACTCCCAATGCCTTGTAGGTTTCTCTGCATGTGTGGCCTCCGGTCAGAAGTCCTAGAATTCAATAATAACCTTTCTGTCGCTACCCGTGGCGTTAGAAACAGCCTTTAGCTGTGATGCTGTGACAAATACAAGCTAAACAATGCTATTAAATATGCATAATGTGTGTTTTGCCATATTAGATAACAGGGCCGTGTTCATCATCTGTTAATACTGCCAATTCACAGCCTTGCTAATGCAGCCTCCCTCACAATTATGCTTTGGGCAATTTTAGAGGCTTTTTGGTTATACTTCGCCTTTACTTTCTTCCTTTTCACCTTTTTTATCTTTCTTCATTACTCTGAAAATGGTGGTCTGCAGCAGAGGCCGAGCAGAGCTCATGTTTCCCAGCTTTTCTGTAGTTCACTAGGAAGCCAAGTCAGCCTGCAAAGCAATTGGAGAAGCTGATAGACATGGCTTTAGTGAAAAGCAGATCCCCGAGTCCCTCCTTCTCTCTGAGAGAGAAGTGTGTGGCTGGAATCTATCACCCTTCCCTTTATACCACCAGCTCATCCATAGCTTGTGCTCAGCATCCCTTGTCAAAAGGAAATGGAAGAATTACCTCTGTTCTGCTCCCTCGGTGGTGGCACCTCTCGGGGCTCCGTTGGGAGTTCACCTGTCTGAAGCTTTTCTGTTCATTAATGTGACTCCTGTTACCATTTCGGTTTTGTACCATTATAATTATGGCAGTTGGCAGAATACCTTCACCTGGCTGTGAATGCAGTTCCAGCAGTAGAAGAGGTGTCTTCTACCAGCGTACTGTGGGAATCTGGGTGTTTTGCCTGACTCCGAGCTAGGTGAGCATGAGTCAGCTCTCATCCAGTAGCCATCTGGCCGTGCAGTGCCCTGCTGAGCTCATCGGGCTGCTCTCCGAGAAGGTTTCTTCACTCGGGCAGAACATTTACAGCTCTTTGGCAGTTCAGCCCTGCACCAGCCGGGAGGGAGGTGGGCAAGTGTCCATTTGCATCCCCTGCAATGAGCGCCTTGTCTGCATTTCCTTACCCCACCCAGGAGGAGAACGAGCTGAAAAGCTGTAAATACTTTATAGTGGGGTGACTGAGCCCAGTCCCCGGAGAGGGAGAGCTCGCTGCGGTATCTGTATAACGGCAGATAACACGCCGCCCGAACTCTTGATATTCGAGCCACACGTGCTCATGAAATGGAGCCTATTTTAGCCACTATTTTAACAGCAGGCTCAGGAGCAGTGACCACGGCAGCGTGCTTGTTTCATCCTTGCTGATGTGATGATCCCCACCTTCCACCCCTTGCAGGTAGCGTTGCCGTAGCTGCTTGGAGTCACCCCGCTTTCTCTTGTCACCTAGTTCAATGTCAAAGCAACGCGGCGGCTGCACGTGCTGCTGGCACAGATCCTCTTTTCTTCTCTCACTCTGCGAGTCCTCCTGAGTGCTGAGCCTCCTTATGCTCTTCCTACCCAACTTCTACCTTTAGCTCTTAGGCCCTGGAAATCTCTGGACACAGAGTAGAGCTCAGCATCGGCGAGGGCTGGAGCAGCACATGCTCTTTCCTAAGCTGCCACAGCAAATATCTAAATTTTCCTTTGGAGGGACGGTATTCACCAAGGGGCACGTTAAGCCCTGTCCACCTTGTATGTACTGTGGCTCTGCCCTCACCAGGGGTGAAATGAATTCTTGGTGCTCTCTTACAAGTGATAATTGCTGGGAGGTACAAAACTGATGAAGATGAGGAAGATTGTAACCTTAGAGCGTGGATTTTCCTGGCCTCTGTTGTCTTGACCTACTAACATACAAACTGGCAGATAGCTTTGGGTTTGCTTGGATTTTACCCCACTGTTTAACCCGGGAATGGCTTTTACTGCACAGGGCTATGGCCCGTGGTAATGTGAAGGGAGTATCTGCCCGTGGGCGGGGGGCCTGTCTGAAACACCCTGCGCCTCCATCCACGGCTGCTTCTCTCCCACAACGGCGCGGCGTTCGAGCCACGCACAATGCTGTCAAACCACAGGGATGACAGGGGTCAGCCATGGTCACACTCTTCACCCCAGTCCATCTCAGTCTCTCCACTGAGGGGTCGTGCTCTTGCACCTCAACACTCCTATTGCCCCGGAGCAAAGCGCTCCTCCTTCCTCCGATCCTGCTGTTACGCACCCCGTGTCCATATGTTTACTCAGATCAAGAGGGTTCTGGGTACCATCATGGTCTGGGTGCCCATAATGTTCTCCTGGGTTTTGGCACTGATGGATACATCACTCAAAACGACTGTGCTGCGCTCCGGCAAGCACCGAAACGCTGTTACGTTGAGAGCGAGGCCTCTGCAGACTCAGCACATAAAATGGGTCACTCCCGCGGTTATTTCAGTTACACAACTCCAGCCTTTCCTCTTCCTTGCCCTTGAAGTCACTTGGATGTAAACAAGTAAAATGAAGACACGGGGGGTAACCAAATCAGGATGAGGAACGGAGAGGGGGAAGGAAAGCGTCTCCCCCAGTACTGGTCCAGAGACCAGCATCCTCCCAGCTCCAGCCGGCGGGTTCCCCAGAGCTCCCCTCCTGGAGCTGCTGCAGAAATAAAGAGCCATTGAGAAGTCTGGCTCCAAATTAGCATTTGAATTCCCTTGTAGTCTGTTGTCAGATGGGCAGGAGGTGGGTGCTAGTCTCCATCTCTCAGTACTGATACACAAAGGTGCCTTTAAAAGGTCCTTATTTCTCTGAGGGAAAGAAATGCGTTCCTCAAACTATGGACACTTTGTGTTTTCCTTTTTTTGTTTTTTTCCCTTTTCCCTCTCCCTTTCTCCTCTGTTTCACACCCTTTCCCAGATCAGGCTGAGCTGTCGATAGACACGTCTGGGTATTGTTAGCCCAGTCTGACCTATTTCTTTCCCTCCCCTTGGCCCCGTGTTATGGATGCTGGTGCTATGGAAACCTGGGTGACATGCCAGTGCCCCAAAGCCAGGGCCACCAGCTGCACCCTCTTCTCCTAGCCCCACAGGCCCTTCCCCTCCCAAACACCCCCAAAGAGAGTTAGCAGTGCTGCTTCCCGGGGAAATTCAAGGGTGTGCTCCATCTGTCCCACCAAACCGTACTCCAGAGGGACCGGGTGCTCTTCCATGGGCTCGGGTGCATTTTTTCCCTAGTCCCAGGGCACAATGTTCCTGGTGGCTGGTGGCCACGTCTAAACCCGCTGGCGTCTGCGCACGTATCGCACAGGGACCGTCACATGATGGGTAGGAAAGTACACGTGGGGCGCCCTTGAAGTTTTCAAGATAAAAAATAAGCTACAAACTTCTGCAACGCGGTACGAGAGCCTTACAGGAACCCGAGCAGGTTCCTACACAGGCAGAAACGGGAAGACACGCACGCCGGCCGTCCCTGCAGCGGGTGGGAGTTGCTTCGTCAGGGGGACAGAGCTGTGCACTTCCATCGTCACTCGTTTGCTGGCGTGGGAACAAGCCCCATCCGGGGACAGAGGCTTGTTTACAAGTTCAGCCCGTGCTTTTCTTGCGATTAAAAAAAAAAAAAAAAAAAGTTCTCTCTGGTTCTGCAGGTTTCCTTTGCTCTCTGCTGGCCTGCCCTCCAGCTGGCTGCTTCTCCTGGGAGGCTGTGGCTGTATCGGAGCAGACTGGCTTTCAAATATCCCCACATTAAACCTCTTCCTCCCCGTTGCTGATGCTGAACTGGCAGCTGTAAGGGGAGGAAGCAGGAGGGAGCCCAGGAACACACAACGCCCTTGCAGAGGGCTCTTGTGTCTGTGGCCAACCGTCTCCAGGAGATTTCTGCGAGGCCCCAGGTGTTGTGGTTTGGGTTTCCCCCACCCCAATAACCTTCACACCGGGGTCTGGCCCAGCAGAGATGGAGCTCGAAGCAGGAGGGTTGGTTCAGGAGTGCCACCATGGCTGCGGGGGGGGACAGCCTGCGTGCCCGCCGCCTTGGCCATCTCTTGGGGTGCAGCCGGGATGCCCTGGGCCGCTCTTAGGGTGCCCTGGCGCAGGCTGCCGTCCCGGGAGCAGCTGCCTGCCGGTGTGTGTGTCCCCCCCCACCTCCGCCATCCCCCGGTCCCGGCGGCCGCAGCCGCGTCGCACCAGCGCCCTCTCCCGAGCGCGGCGGGGGGAGCCCGGGCAGGGCTTGCTGCTGGAGCGGCGGCGGCCGGGGAGGGACCGGGGAGGGACCGGGGGGCTCAGGCACAGTCTGCGGGTCCTCTGTCCCCGTTAAGCTGCGGGCACAGCAGCCCGGCCTCGGCTCTGCTGCCGGCCCAGACGTGTGTGTGTCCCCACCGCCCATCATCCCCGGCTCTTCCCTCATTCAGTTTATCTTGCCAGACCAGAAGAAAATTAAGCCAGGACACAAAATTAAGCCAGGACACAAAATTAAGGCAGGTGGGGGGAGCTGAAGTGGCTGCGTGGGGCTCTCAGGTGGGTGGGGAGGGGGCAGAGGGGACGGGGGCAGCAGCGAGGAACCTGCCCCTGCCAGGGGTGGAAGCGGTGGCTCTGCCATCGGCCGGGCAGCAGCACCAGGGCGGTTGGGTTGCTGTCAAACTGGGGCTCACGGGACGGTCTTTACCGCTGGATGGTGACCCCGGAGCTGTGTGACCTTGGGGTGGGCAGGGGCTGAACCCGTCCCACCCAGCCTGGCCCCGCAGCACCGCTGCAGGTGGGCAGAGAGGTTTCCTACAGCAGCGAGACGCTGAGCGGCGGCAGCGTTTTCGAATTGACTAAATCCCGAAACCATCATCACGGACTGCATCGCCGAACCGTGGTCCGGCGCAAAGTGATTTTCTCTGGTGACAGTTATGAAGTAGCCGAGTAATGACAGCATCCCTGGGCGGAGGGGAGGAGCTTTCCCTCTGCTAGAGGCACCTGAGACGACCCCTCTGACAATTGTTTGAAGGGGATGACGTGCCGTGCAGTTTTTCCGTGGCAGAGGCAGCGACGGCGGGCACCTGGGGCCAGAACCTGGCTGCGCCGCACCAAGGTTTTTCATGGTCTTCTCTGCATCCAGGGGGAGAAGGCGGCTTGCCATGGCCTCGCTGCTGAATCATTAACTTCCCTCCTCTGAGTCACTCTGCAGCCCTGTCACACACAGAGCAGAGAGGAGCGGGGCTGAGGTGGGTAGTGGCTCCGGGCCGATACGACGGGGTTAGAAAACTGGTCGCACGGTAAAAGATGGAGGTTGTGTCTGCAGAACCGGTGAGCATCACCTTGGACGGACCCGAAACAGCAGGGTTTTGACAGGGAGCCAGGACCTGCACCGGCAGCTGGGGCTGGTACTTCTATATTAACCCTCTGGGAGGTGACTGGTTATGCTGGTAAAAAGGTGAGGACTGAGAATTGGCTTCAGGAGATGGTGGGACGTGTGAATGTAAAGGCTAAGTAAGGTCTCACTGGGGGCAGGTGGCACATTTCTTCCTCCTTGGACTCTCTAAGGCAGAGCTGGGGTTAAATGGTGCTCAGCTTTACCAAAGCTGCTAGAAAAAAAGTTATTTTGTTGTTGTTTATCTTGCTGTGACACCCAGGGGTTCCTGTGAGGCTGGGGCCCTGCCGCACTGAAAACTTTGCAGAAGCAAGTGCCGTATAGTTATTTTTGCTACGATTTAAGCCTTTCCCTGCAGTGTTTTCCAACTTCAACGCAGTAGCGTGACTCCAAGGCAGGAGAGCCTGAAAGGGAAATGGACTGGGGGCTTTGCTGGATAAGCCAATTTAAAATGTCAGGAAGGAAATGAAACAATATGAAAAATTAATCACTTCTTCCAAAAAACCCCTGCCTTTTGTTTTTACAGTCTAGATATGCAAACTGCTGGGGAAGGGAGGGGAGGACAGTGGGCTTTAAAATGTGTTTAGACTGGCAGCGTGTTAATGCAGTTGTTTCTGCTGTCGGGGTTTGGCGTGAAGTCCCCCTGTGACGATGGCACAGGGCACCGCTGGCATTTTCTGAGCCCTGTCACTAACGTGAGCAGACCCATGGCCAAAAGGATCAGCGTTGTGAACGCTGAGCTCCTGTGAAAATCCAGTCCTTCCTGCCGCAGGGGGGGCCAAGCCCGGAGGGGGACCTGAGCACCATCCAGACCACCCCGTGGGGACCACTGCTTGGTGCTGAGCAGCTCAGTTCCCGATCTGGGAGCTCAGCACCTCTGAAAATCAGCTTCTCCCTACTCAGAGCTCTCCTCCCGCGGGACAGAGGGTCGCAGGTTGCCTTGTGCTGCGCGGCGAGGGAACCCGGGCAGCCGCCTTGCGCTCAAACACTCGTGTTTTTGTTCTCTGCTAATTGCGTACCCACAAGGAGAAGCCCAGCACAGCAAGCTCGGGGCCCTTTTATTTGTGCACGTTGTCACTCAGCAGTATTCAAAGTTATACATGCAGCAGTGGTTATGAGTATGCGCAGTCTGATTTACGATACCGCCCGCAGGCACTGGCTAATAACCATTACGAGGGCAATAACAGACTTTCGCACAACATGTTGGTGGCTGCTCCTGTTTATCTCTCGCCTCTTTTGTTATGCCTCAGCCCACATCTGGTTTCGAATAAATGCCTTTCTTAGGTGTGGGCCTTGGAAAACTGGCATGAATCCGCGTTTGGTGCCTGGGCTGAAGGCAGAGCCACTGGAAAAAGGGAAACGCATGGCGATTCCCTGGGGCGGCTCACTGGGAAGCTCAGGCTGAGATGAATTTGCTTTTATGTGTCCGGTTTTCCTAAAATTCTCCTTGTTTTGGAGCATTGTTTCCACATCAGGCATGAAAGAGCTGCCAGATATGGAGCACTTGGCACAAAGTGTCATGGGGGGGGAAAATACCTCTGCTGAGGAGCTCAGCAGTTCGTGCCGGTCCTGGGAACTGGGGAGGGAGGTGTTAAAACCTCAGGTGAGGGTGGACTTGACATTTATGTGGTATTAGGTACAGCCAGTCTGTTACCATGGGCAGGAGGGAGCAGGACTCGGAGGCGAGGACACCGATGAGGGACAGAGGAGCAGGTCACGCTGCGAGAAGCTGGAGGACGTTCAACCCCACGTAGTGAGAGAGGAAGAAATGCAAGATGCCCAGGGCTGACGCTCCAATGAGAATCCAGAGAACTCCACTGCTAAAGTATATCGGGGTGAGCCTGAAGGGAGAGAGGGAGCCTGCTGAGACCGAGCATCCCTGCTCTGGCCCGGGAACAGCCCCTTCCTCCCCGGGTGGAAGGGGGATGGAAAGGCAGCCCCTGGCTGTTCCCGGTCCCCTGCGTGGGGTCCCATGCTGTGCTCCCGCCTCGAGGGAGCACACACACCCTCACAACGGATCCGGGCAGCTCCAGCCTTGCCCGGTATCTGTGTCTCTGGCCCAGCCCTGTACCCATGCCCACGTTATGCCCCTAGGGAGAGCTTGGCAAGGCTGAGTCATGCAGGGACCCCGAAGCAGCCAGAGGGAGACCTGAGCTTCCGCAAAGCACATTCTGTTCCCAAATGCAAACCCGCAGGCTGGCAGAGGCGTTTACCTTGCTGAGGACGATGCCTTGTATCCCATAAAGTAGGAGTAGCGGGCGTAGAGATAGAGCAGACCCAAGGCTGCAGCCAGACCTGGCGTTAAAAGAGATCACAGTGACCATTTCTAAAGGCTTTGTAGAACTCCTTTGAGCCAAGCAGGTAGCCCAGAGCCATGGAATAGAGGCTCTGTGTCCTCTGCCTCTACCCTCCCACCAGAGACAGAATCACTGCCTAATTTATCGTTCAGAAGGTGAGCAGGACCTGAGGACGGAGCCAGCACTCAGGGGAATGGATTCTCACCTTGATGGAAGAAGAGTCCAGCCTGCCACAGAAGTGCCAGGAAAATGGGAAAATATTCAGAGGAGTTCACCCTGGAAGGAAAGAGGAAGGCCATAAAGAAGGGAAAGGAGGAAGATCACAGAATCATAGAATTATAGAATGGTTTGGATTGGAAGGGACCTTAAAGATCATCTAGTTCCAACCCCTCTGCCGTGGGCAGGGACACCTCCCACTAGAGCAGGTTGCTCAAAGCCCTATCCAGATCTTCCTTTTTTGCTTCACCTAGCAGTTTCCGGAGGCTGTTGCTTTTTAGAGCTGATGCCACCGTAAAAACCTTCAGGCTTGCACTTTCCCCCCCCCCAGTTCCTGTCCCACCTTTATCCACAGGAATTAAACAGAGGAAGGAACTGGGTTTCCAGAGCAAAAGAAATTAAGTAAAAGATGCCCAGGTAAGACTGTGCACAAAAAGGCTCCATGAACCACTTCCACTGCCCCTTCCCGAGAGCTGCAGCTTAAACCCCGCTGTGAAAGCCCCAAAGCTGCAGGAAGGTCTGTCCCAGCGGGCTGCAGACTCGTTTAGGGTGAAGTGCATCTTAAGCAGATAAGGCCAGAGCACCTTGGACTTCATGCAGGAGTGGGAGGGAACACTTTGCTGTTTGGATTGTTTGTACACCATGCCCTGTCGTGTGTGTGTGTCCCCCCCCAAATACAAAGTAGCAGGACCAGGAGAAGCTGGATGAGGCTGAATCCAGGCTGGCAAAGGAGCAGAGAAGGGGATGTCTGAGGGGATCTTGCTCCTGCTGCCAGGTTGCTTTTTTTTTCAGTGCTCAGCTACAGCAAAAGCGGAAGCTTTTTGCCTCTCTGCCTCCCTGCCCCTGCAGCCCTAGCACAGATGCCACGGCAGAGCTGCTGGATTGTGGCTATGCTGTCCCAGCCACAGCTGAGACCTCTCTGGGAGCTTGTCCTTCCCCGCGAGTGGGGTTCAGAGCAGGGCTGAAGCTGCCTGAGGCTTTGACACCGCTTGGCTAAAACCAGCCCGAGTCTCAGGCGCCAACAATTACATCTTTAGCAGCCCTTCACTCTACAGCAGAGAGTCCTGTGCGATTTTTATCACCGGTGGCTGGTGTGTTTAGGACACAGTCTCGATGCCAACTCTTAAACCCATTAATTTAATCCCAGAGGGGTGGGTAACTGCTGAATTACAGTCCCGAGAAATGAATGGCAAAGCAGGGGAGGGGCGGTGCCATTAGCCATGAGATCTGGAAAACATCTTGTAAGAGGAGTTTCTTACTGTGCTCGAAAGATCCTCTCAAATTCAGGTGGGCCTGAGATCTGTGGAGGAGAAATGCCAAACGCCCTCCTGGCATAGATCACCTGGAGGAAGAAGTAGGCTGCAGCAAGGAGAAAAGTAGCAGTGGTCAGTCCTCTGCTGGGCACAGCGGGGCCAGGAGTCTGGCAGAGGTAAGGGCAAAAGGTCTGTGGTCTCCTCCTAACCTTGCACCCCCACATAGCAGAGAAAACTGGATGAAAATCCCAGATTAAATTTCAGACAAGGAAAATGAATGACCCAGTGCAACAGCGAAGCAAGGAGTATGCAGTCGTGTACCACCAGCGGGTATCTGCTTTCTCTCCTGTGTAATTAACAGATCATCTATTACCTACAGACATTGTTAACACTGTTGAGATGCACTTTTTTACTGCCAATTCTAAGCTTTTTTAAAATCTTTATTTTTTTCCCCTTCTAAATCCTGACAGCTGAGTAGGGAGGGAATTGATGCCACAGATAAGCAACCCAGACACCGAATTAAATTGTCATGCAATGTGGAACCACGGCTGGGAGAGGTTCCGTGTGACCCACCGCAGCCCATTCTTCCACCTCTCTGCACCGCAGTGCTCATTGTATGCTAATGTCTACACGAACCTCAGGAACTGCTGTAAACCTATTCAAAGAAAGAAATTCTACATGTTTGCAGGAGAGAAGAACTACCAAGGCATTTCTGAACTGAGGAGGTATGTCAGTTCAGAGGAAAGGCTTCCAACGCGCTCATAGTTGAATACTATTCAAAACCCAGACAAGATATCAGTCTACTATCTGAAAAGCAGGGAAGTGCCAGTGCAACAGCAGAAATGAAATATGGAAGTGAAATGAAATCAATGGAGGTGCAGCAGACTGACCCAGCAAGTACTTGGGCATGTGCATCCAATGGTCCCTACCTTGCTCCAGGACTCCTAGGACTGTCACGGCAGCCAGCAGATGGATCTGTTCCAACATGTTGACTCTTCCGGACCCTAGAAAATCTGTTTTCTCAATCAGAAGCTCCTCTGGTCAGGTTTAGTCCTTGCTGATGCGGCAGTCGGCGCTGGTAGCTGGCAGCATAGGTTTGCTGTAATTGAACAGGGAAGATTTGTATGTGGTGCTTAAAACCAGGAGGAGTCTGGCTTGCCCATTATCATATGTGCTCTGGCATTGAGGGAGAGAGGTCTAATGGAGAATTTCCGTTCCCACCCTCCCTTTCCCAGGAATGAGTTATGAGGAAGCTAGCAGAGAGTGAGCACATAGGAGAAGGGAACTGGGAGCTGAATGGGAGGACAAATCCCAACAGCTCAGCAATCCACTCCCCCTGGGTAATTTGGCTTAAAACCACTCCTAAGGAAGGCTGAGGCACGTCCCTCATGCTGAGGTTGCAGGAGAAACCACAGCCCTGCTTAGGCTGTTCTGCACCACCTGAGCATCGGGACAGGCGGCGTTCCATGGTACATATCTCTGCCTGCACGGACCGCGCTGGGCACAGAGCGTGGCATACAGCCACGGCACTGAGACAGCATCAAACAAAGCCCCCGAGTGAAAAACCCACTGCGACGGTAAAATAAGATGTGATAAAGTCTAAAAGGTACAGATCTGTCTTGCACGGTGATACTTTATTTGGGGATGGGTCCTCCAGAATGACTGTCAGACACCGAGAGGGTTTCAGAGCCGGCTCTCATACTGGAAAGGCTGGGAGCTGCGCATTTAAAGCTTCTGATCAATTCGCAGCCAAATTAACTCTTATCACAAACACCAGAGAGAGTTCTCTGTGAGTAAAAGCCTGCAGAATCCATCAGGATATAGCGAAAGGAAAATGATGTTTCCACATGTCAGGGGAGACCCACTCGACTAATTCCCGTCTAAGAGCGTGAAGCTGGTGGGGCTGCGAGCTGCTGAGGCTGCCGGCTCCATTTCCTTCCTCTCCCTCCACTCGAAGGATTTTTCCTTCGGACCAGGGAAAAAGGAAAGCGGGTTAAGACAAAGTGATCATTAAACCTCACTATTATAGAAAATAAGATCAGATTAAAGCAGTTTACAGAAATTACATTGTATGCCCGATGTCTTTGGTAGACTTTCCAGCAATAAGCTGGTTTCAGTTTTCTGCCTCTCTACGAGGGCACCCGCAGAGGCTCTAACCATGTCCCAGCCTGGTATTTCTCCAAACATCAAACGGAGACACCGCCATTTTTCAAGCACCGGCTGTAAGATTAATTCTTTCATCTCAGAATTGATCCTTTTTCATTCCAGCGACTGTTTAAAAATACAAGGAACATTGTGTTTTGTTTTCTCCCATTTAGCTGTCAAAGAAATTAAGGACTTCCCTGTGTCAGCTCAGAAAGGGCACAGCTCTCACGGTGCTTAATGACATTTGGTTTCCCTCTGCTCCTGTCTGATTACAGCCTGCTAGCGAAAGAAAATATAAAGCAAAACAACAGAACAAAAAAGATCTGAGCTCACACCTCCGTTCGATGACAGTGCAGCAGAACCTGCATCAAAAGTGTCAAATGCGTGTAAGGAAACCTGGGCCAGGAGGAGCTGCCAAAGAGCCCTCCCGCTCCCCAGATCATCGTTAGGTGCAAAATACTTCTAGTATCACCTAGCGTATTCTAAATATAACAAAGGCTAGTAGAAACATGAATGAATAAACAAGAACAGATGTCTCCCCTCCTCCTCCCTCCCCCATAAGCATAATTTTTCAAGCTGTCTTTACCTCCCGAAGGGCACAGCGTTTTTCTTGTTCCTGTTTGTCACCGTCAGGACTTGACTTATTTTCTGTTCTCACTCGGTGTTTGCAAGGAGCAGACACAAGCGCCCTCCTCCCAGCACCGAATGCCCTTCGATGTTGGGATGGTCACTGGCGGGCAGGCTCAGCATCCCGTGGACCAGAAACGGCCACCAGCATCCCTGTGTAGAGGGTGGCAGACGTGGTCCGTGTCACCACCCCGGCCTCTGTCACCTTCCTGCCCGTTTGCATCTGACCTAACGACTACGCAACAGCGCGGTGACTCGGATCACGCCGTTGATCAGCCAGAAAACCCTCCGGTCTGCAGGCAGAGGGGGACCAGCTTGTAGGTGGCCCAGGGAGCCCAGCGGGCTGCACGGCCACCACATCCCTGTCTCTGCCGGAGGAGAGGGGCAGCCGGGGTGAGGAGATGGGGACAAGGCGTCACCGCTGTCACCATCCACCTGCAATGACCCTGAGAGAAGCGTATTGCAAAACCTCACCCTCCGAGGCTGACATGGCCTGATTTCCTCCTGAGCAAAGGCCAAGTTCTGCGGCACCAGGCTCCCCTCGGGGTGGGTTTGCTGAGCGGGAGGGAGCTAACGAAACGCTCTCCCCCTCTCCTTCTCCCCAGCGTGCGCTTTGCTCCCCGGGTTACACCGTGCACACGTGGCCCTGCATCACGGGGCGGCTGGACCTGGCACGATCCAAACCCTCCCACTGAGTCATCACCAGCGGCATTTCTCTCTGCCCGCGGTTGCTTCTGCCACCTCCTCCTGCAGCCGTTAATCCTTTACGCCTCCTAATTACCCCTGAAGGGCCACACTGTGAGCTGGACTGCAGCACCCATCGGGATTAAAAATAATCTTGGGGAGGAAAATAAGCAACGCAAAAGGCTCGGAGGGGTTTTAAGCAGCCACAGAGTTTGCAGAACCTATTGCTCCCCAGGAGCAGCGGGGCAAGGAGAAGGCAGCAGCACCGACTCCGGCACCGTTACAGGCGATACCTCCCCCCTGGAAACGTGTTCCATGAGACTACAGCGGCCCAAGAGCTTTCTGTGAGTGGAAGAAGGAACATTTTGCAGCTGAGCAACTTTACCATTCAGCCGTGAAGCGTGGAGGTGCCTCGTCCTTCCAATCGTATTGTAAAAGTATGGACGTCTTTTCTTATCTCGTTGGAGTTTGTGCTTCCTTTCCCTTCGAACACTTCTGCGGCCACTGAGCACATCCAGACCTGTGACCACAGGACTGCTTGTGAGAACAATCAGTTCTTTCTAACAGCCACTTGGAAAAACAATTGAGGCTTTTTTCTTTCAAAAGAATTAAAAACTACACAGGAAAAAAAAATAAAAGAGTTTTTCTAGTTGGAGAGAATGAAAGAGAACTCAGCCCCCAGCACCTCACTCTGTTCAACGACCAGCTCCCTCAGGCCGGGCAACACGCCTTCCTGACCCCCCCATGCCTGCGGAGCCTTCGTTAACTCAGACCACCATGTATTGAGATTTTCCTGGAATTCTTGGATTTTGCAGCTGTAAGAGGAAGGACGGGCTAAAAACATGGCCAGAAAAGGCCAATTCGCAATTTCATCCCTTACGAAGAGGCGGTTGGCCCCGTGTCCGCAGGAAGCAGGGACAGCTGTGGGGAATTTCTGCTCTCTGGTTCCCATCAAGGCTCCCAGCAAGGCACAAACTGGCTCACATCTCCTGAGTGTTTTTTGAAATGTGTCCTGGGTTCTGCATTTTGCAATAACCATCAAAACTTTGCGTGATGAGAATCACCACGTCCTCCCAAAATGTGGATCTATACAGAGGCTCCTCCTTTCGGACAGCAAAATAACAGGTGCTTGGTTTTGCCAGCAGCATCCAGGCTGGCATTATGCAGAGCATCCCTTGGAGTCCAAACAGTCTGTGATGGAGATGTGATCCGCCTGTTGATCCAGACGGATTTCAGACAGATATTCCTGAGATTTCCGGATCTGTGGCATGTCAGAGACATCACATAAATGTTCTCAAATGATTAGTTACAGCAAAATTTCTAAAAGCAAACCCGATCTTCTCTGGGCTGGTGTAACCCTCTGCGTGAGTGCCACCGCGTGGAGCAGGACCGTGGCCATGCTCCTACCGACAGCGCTCCTCATCTCCCTAAAGGTGAAGGGCTTCACTTTAAAGAGAAAACAGGGAAAACATTCAAAGCCATTTTCTAAAAAGCAAGATGAAAAGCTGAGGCTTTGGGAAACTACATAAATGAGTAGATGATGAGTATATGATACTCATTTAGTTAGGGACAATTTGGAGAAATTTTTTTTAAAGCTTTCTTCTGAAGGAGTGTGGTGAGCTTTATCTGTACGCGCATTAAATCTGACTGGAGAGCACATCAGTATAGAAGCAATGTCAAAATTCTCCCCTTAACCCATCATCACAAGGCACTGATACATGCAAATGAATAATAGCCCTTCTTTTATAGTCAACATCTGTTAAAAATATTAAACCAGGCAAATTAAATCCCTCTCTTGTCCTGCTTCGTCTCACGTTATTGTCACATGAGGCAGCTCCTTTCCACGTGTTTTGCCAATTTTCCTATTCCCTTTTCAGCAGAATGTCAGAAATAGCAAATAAACAAAAAAGAACAACGCCAGAAAGGCAACTGCACTTCTGGCTAACTCAAGGAAGAATAAATCTTTGGAGTGATAAGTGCATATGGCAGGGAGGGGGAGGATTTCCCTTTGTGGAGGGACAAACAAGCCTTTCAAACATCTTTGGCAGCTCTTATGTTAACACACACTTAGTATTACCCTATAATGATGTGGGGGGAAAAATTGGAAGGCTACAGGACACATCGAAATACATCAAAGGCTGAAGAGTGGTCATGGAGTGCAGCTTCCCTTTCCCTAAATTATAGGGGTGAAAAAATAGAGCTATTCAGCTTTTCTAGCTTGTTTGGACCAGAAAGCTGGATTCTGATCAGCCCTGCCCAGTGATGAGACAGAGATGGGCAGGGCATCGGAGAGGGACTGAGCGAGGGCAGCTCAAAGGAGATGTTTTCTGGGGGGAGATTGGATTCCTGATAGGTCTCCTGTGAAGGAGAGACCCTTGGCTTGCCAGGCGTGGGGATAGAAGGGGGGGATTTACCTGCACTGGGGAGTGTTGCTGGGGTAGGGTGGTGTGGGCAGAGATGGGGCAGTCGGGAGGGCAGTGGTCCCTCTGCCATTATGATGACTTTCACACCAAAGTCCTCTCCCGTCCGGGGTTAGGGGAAAGGAGGAGATTCAGGGAGACAAGGCGGGGGTGATTTGGGGGGAGATCTGATGGAAGCAGCGTGATGTGGACAGAGATGCAGGCTGGGCTGCCCGTGCTGGAGGCCAGCTCTGTAAGCAGGGACCACACCACTGGGAGGAGATGTGCGAGCTGTGAAAAGCTTCTGTGGGGGCTCCCTGATTTGGTCATGAGGTGCATTTAACTTCAAGCCCTAGCACTCGGTTTTTGCTGTGGCCACCTGTGCCTGGCCATTTGCCTTGACCCTGAGCTTGGCTTTCTTAGATGTCACTCATTGCGATGGGCTGGCATGGCTGTCCCTGGGCTGTGTCTGTCCTGGTCACCCTCAGTGAACCTGCTCTGCTCTCCTTGCTTGGTGCTGCAGGACCTGGATCCTGCCAAGCGTCCTGCCCCGTGTCACCCCATCCATCGCCCTGGGCTGCAGCTGAGCTGGATGAACACAGAGGGTGAGACCATGGAGTCACCAGTCACCGGCATGGGACAAGGGACAAGGCCTGTGGAAAAGCTCTTGTGAGGCCAGAAGATGCTGTGGGCAGCACAGCTGGATGCGTTAGGAGACAGATGGATGTTTCTCTAAAGCTCCTCTGACGTCAGCGCTGTTAAAAGGTTTTGAAATACGTCTTGGGAAGGAACCAAAGGCAGATGCTGTGGATGAGAGCGGGTCATCGTTTGAGCTGTTGTTCTTTGAACTCTTTCACTCTTGTGCCCTCAGAAGATGCCCAGAGCAATGTGCCTGGTGGGATGGAGCAGCTGGGCAGGGAAGGGAGCCCGGGTACCGGGTGGGATGCTGCCAGCGAGAAGGACACACACCGTGCTGGAGCTGTGAGGCTGCAAGTACAGTGTGAGGCATGTGAAGAGGCTGCCCGGGTCACGTAAACAGCTGAGCCCAGAGGAGCACGAATGGGCTCTTGTCCCTTCTCCTGTCTCCAAAGGAGAAGTTAAACAGAGCCGGGCTCTGCGTCTCCTGCTGGCACGGGACCCGGAGCCAGTGGCAGCCACAGGTCACGGGGCAAGACACGAGTCTGGGAGTGGACACGTTTCTGGGTACTGGCTGTTACTTCTTGTAGCCTTTGTGTGTCAGAGTCTGGCCGAGGCTGAGCTGACCTGGGCACACTCGACAGCAGTGGCAGCCGTGGGGAAAGCGGGGCTGGGGACAGTCCCTGGGGAGAGGTGCCATGGGAGCACAACTCCTTGGCCTCACGTGGAGCCCAGACCTCTCATGAACCTCTCATGACCCAGCTCTGATGTCCGCCAGCATGGCCAGATAACTCCTACCCCCAGTGTCTCCAGTTGGGGGGCACCACTTAAGGTACCAGAAATGGAGGTTCCTGAGCCCTTCCTTTTCTGTCCCCACTTCTGGCTTGCAAAGCTGGGCCAAGAGCAGTCCTGGATGTGCCACTGGGAGCAGGCACCCATCCTGGCATTGGTCTTCTTCCAGCACCTTCTCAGCAACTTCAGCCTCTCCAGCTGTGGAGGTGCTGGCCCACAGAGGCCGGCAGCCAGGGGCTGTGTCATGGGAAGCCAGGACAGACAGACAGATGGACAGACAGCATCTTCAAGTTAGAAAATCTTGCTCTTCCCAGAGGCCTTTGAGAAGCAGCTCATCAAGAACAGGGAGCTTTTGCAAAAGGCCTCTCAGCAGTCACAAAGCCATGACCAATCCCACACTGGGACAAAGGAATTGCTTTAAAACCAGCTGGGTTTATTTTTAGGGTGTGAAATGGTCGCATGATGCAATTGTGTAAAAGAATAGAACAACCAGAAACAGTGCTAAATACCAAACTTGCCTGCACACCCTTGCTTTTAACCACTGGGAGGCTGAAATGACAATCAAAGCGATGTTACTTGGCAAACTCTCTGCCTCCCAAAACCTGGAGGCGGGATGGATGGTGCCTGTAAGTGCTCCCACAAGAAGAGGATTCACCGAGTGACACTGGGCAGTTATTGAGACCCTGGTTAGAGCTGCGCTACTGGTACCCTGGAGCTCTGCTGGGGAAAAAGGCAAAGGACCTGCCATAATTTCAGATTTCTTGTAGCCCTCACATGAGAAGTATTCCACTGCCTCCTTTTTCCTGACATAATTCCATCATCCTCTTCCAGCGAGTTGCACACAAGATTTGTTTTAAGGAAAAGTTGCTTTCTGAGTGATACAAATCCCTCACAAGCCATCACGCTTCCAATACATTGTCTGCAAACCATGTGGACATACTCTTTTTACCTCCCTGGTGCCTGTGGTGGCAATAAGCAGGACGGACAGTACTGGGATGGAGATCCCGCTGCCCATCGCATCACACTTATGGAAACCCATTTTCCAGCATCCATCTGACTGCTCCACATGGCACAGGACTGGGATGCTGCCTAATAACTGTGCACGTCTTGGTGGTAGCCACTTCCATTAAGCAAATTCTCAATGCCCAAGTCAGTGCTCGACGCCTCCGGGCTACGCAGGACAGCATCCCTCCCCGACCCCTGCAGGCTCTCACCCGGGGTCTGGCGCAGCAAAGCAGAGCTGAACACAGCACACAGGAGCCTGGGCTTTGGTATTTGAAAGCCCTGACATTAGTGCTGCTCATCGCAATTTATTCCTTTTGTTTAGCACCTGCAGAGATCCCAAACGGGTGCTACGCCCTGTACAGTTTTGGTGATTACATGTAACAGCTTGTGCACTTTATTCACTGTCTTGGTCTTCTCCCCCTGAATACCCCCCTTACATTTTTGGCCGTTGCTATAGTTCTGCAAATACCAAAGAATAATTTGCCTTGGCCTTTGAGAGGACAAAAGAGCTCTGGTATCTCTGTGACAACTAAGCTTTTGGCAGCAGGAATAACAGGACTAGAAATTAAAAATAAAAGCAGATTATACAAGAAAGGGATTTAAGGGAGCTCAATCTCAAATTCCTGTGATTGCCCAAGAGCAGCACTGGTGTCTCACAACCTATTTAAAAGTTCTTTCACTAAGCCACGTGCCACAGAAAGAGAATTAGCAATAACCCGTATGACTGCTCGTAATTCGCTGATATAATCCAATGCTATAAGGATATTGCCTGGGCCGAGGCAGCCAAATAGGATTTTAATTCATTGACATCACCAAACTAGTAATTGCTTGCTGTTTATAACTGCCCCTCTGCCAGACGTTCCAATGCAGGCGAGACAAGAAGTGATAGTTCTGAAGCAATCAGAGAGCTTCTGGGCCTGGCTACAGCCAACCGAGCAAGGAAAATCCCTCCCGAGCCAGGTACCCGGGGCTGGGAAGGTGGGCAAGAGAACTGGGACTTCAGCTTGAACCCCCATGGGGCAAAGCATATCTGGAGGAGAACGTGGATGCTCACCTACAAGGGCATTTCTTGTACGTTAGCTTTAAGGATCAGTCTCACCTTTTCTGTAAAGAACCGTCAAAGACCATGCTGCAAGGAAAAATCTTTGGTTTTGTCTGATAAAGAGCAGGGTGGAGGCCAAGCAGACAGTAAGGTCCTGAGAGAGATATCCTTAATTCAAGGTTTTGTGCAAGGTTTTTTTAGGACACTCCTAGTTTCTACAATTTTTAACTTCTGTCAAAGAGGGATGTGGTTACTCAGGAATATACAGTCCAGTCTGTTTGTACGGGGCTTATCAGGGGGCAACGTTTAGGTTATTACTAAAGAAAACAGAAAAATCCCCGTCTATTTACAATAGATTAACATGGTCAGCTGCTATCTGCGGAACACGTTTTTTTACTTCAGTGAAAATGAGTTCAAATTCCTCCGAAAGTCCTCTAATGATCAACCCTTTCAGTAATTAACATTTCTTCTACAGGTGATCTTCTTAACCCTAAATGCAGGGTTTCTTAACCAGATAAATACATATAGATTTTTATTATGTATATTTTAATTACATATAGATTTTTATTATACATATAGATACAGGGTTTTACTATATATTCACATGTGTGTATATAAAAAGAATTATGAAAAGCTGTAAGGCAAACCATGGTTTAGTAATCAGCTAAAAAATTAGCAAACAATTAAAAACAGGTTTCATGTTAAATTTAATTTGCGGATTTTTCTGACTTTGCTTCAGATCTACGTCTTCATATTCATGAAGGGAGGAGGATCTCTTTGATTCCTTTTGCAGCCTTGTAAAAAGGTATCAGAAAACAACCTCTAACAGAAGTCTACCTTGGATTACAGAAACCTTGCAGCTCGGTCCACTTCTATCTTGGATAAGGGTTGTCCAGCAGGAACAAAAGTCACTGAGTTGAAGGACAGATTAAAAAATGTACCTTTTCACAGGATAAAGTCTTAGATTAAAATGTCCCAACGTAACAAAGGAAGCTAACGATGTGCTGTTATAAAGGCAGCGACCAATTCCAGTGCCACATATAGACATTCGCGAAAAAGGAGAGTCTCATGGGGGAAACATTTAGAATAAATGAAAGGAACAAACTGGAAATGTAAAACCAAAATAGTGAGCTTGTCTGATACACACTGCATAGTTGTAATTCACAGCTTCCAAGAAGCAAATGAGGGGGCAGCTCAGCTGCAAGCCCATTCCTCTCGGCAGGGTTAAAGAATTCCAGCTCTTACCTAGCCTGGTTCCTTGATGGGAAACTAAAGCACCCTATTTTTGACTCTGGAATTTGTGTTTGAGAACACCAACATTCCCTGAGGCACAGCTGATATTTTTATTAGTCTTAATCAGACCTATCTCTTAATACCTCCTCATTCTTTCGAGTTTCTATTGAGCTTGGGAGCAGCTTGCCTTTATAATTTGATCTATTTCTTTCAGTTATAATACTTGCCCCATGATTAACTCAAGTCTTGAGTGATAAGATCTAACTCTAAGCCATTTGACTTGAAAATGAGAGCAAAGGTTGTTGAGCTTCCCTTGTGTAACCTTAACCATTCCTTTCACTCTTGTGCCAAGCAGACATTTTCTGTGACTGGCTCTAGATTACCTTCATTTTCCTATCAGCCCATATATCAAAGGAAGCCTCTCATCCCCCAACTTCTGTTTGATTTTTTAATAGCCAGCCAGCTCTGAAATAAATCCCCACCGCCACGCTCTCTAGGGTTTCTACATCAGAAAGCTTCTGCACCTTCTAACTCTGCGGAGAACACTGCACCGCTTGTTGCACTTGCACACAGCCACAGTGCTGCTTTTCAACCCGTGACTCACTGTTTTCCCTGGAAACGTTATTAGAACAGCCACATCTAGGGGTTTTTTAACAATTTCCAGCTTTTCACATGGTTTCACTGAAAACTGGGGCGAATCTAAGCTCAGGACAGTAAAGAACATCACACCCTTAGGGCCATGCTAATCACCCTCCTTACTCCAAACCAGAAGAAAACCCAGTGGATTCCAGATTCTCACATCTTCTTTGGTTCTCATGCTCTTGCCTAGATACTATGCTGGGGAGGGCTGCAGAGCTCTCATGGGCGCTTGCTGGTGACGTGGACAGCCTTGGCTTCCCATCCAAAGGGTTTTCAGATGTCCACAAAGATAATATGGACACCACAGGCTGTGTCTCGGGTTCACCCTACACTTCAGAGAGCTCCTGGGAGCAGTCGCCTCAGGTACCATATAAACATAGATATTCTCATGAAAGAAACCTCCAGTACTTCTCCATAGCACACACACCTTTTGCCCATTACCAGATGCTTTCGGGCAATTATTCAGACGGACAAGAACTAGCAAACCAAAGGAAATTTTCCTCTGTAACCTCTCAAATGAGGGAGGGAATGCATACGGCACCGTAATGCCTTATTATCTGGGTTTTAAACCAATTACCTTGGTTTTGTCAGCCACAGCAACGCAAGAAAATGCAGCGTATTCCCACAGAAAACTCTGGCAGACCACCAGGTCAGAGCAGCCGAGGTCGCCCTCAGTGAACACAACTCCAGGCAACGGGCTGGCGGCGGGGGTTAGCCGTGGTCCTCCTCTCCGTCCTGCTGCTGCATCCCCGCCGACTTCGCTGCCATCCCTGCTTACAGCACGGCTTGGCAGCCCTTCGCTCCGGTGGTGACAAAGTCCTTAGCAAACACTTTGTTCCTGCCGGACTTCAGAGGCCAGGCAGGAGCGGGACCACCTCTGGACCCAGCTGCTAATCCTTTCCTAGGAGATGACTATCACAAATACAAGCAGCCGCAAATCCTATAAGCCCTTCACTCCTGGCTGCTTTGCTCCTGGCAACCAGGGATGGAAATCCGTTTGCCATTCCCAAATAGCTGATGCCGGGCAGCCGGAGCGACAGCCTCGGAGGTGCCTGCACTTTTTGGGGCTGTTGGCAACGGGCTGCCAGGAGCCGAGAGCCCCCACAAGGCAGAGAAATGTTGGAGACACGTCTCATCCCTGGAGACAGAGTCGGACCCTTACAAGCACTGGGTTTGCTTATTCCCCACCTTCCTTTTTCAGGGACAGAATTGAGCCTTTTCCCGCAGAAAAGAGGAGGAACTTCGGAGCGACTCTGCAGGGAGGGGAGGGCCAGGCGATGCCAGGAAGGGTGCAAGATGGAGCCCCAAACCACACGCCCAGCACAAGTGTCTGGCGCCGGCTTGGGAGGAGAAACCTGGGCTGGAAGGGAGATTTTAATGCATTTTTGCCACCAGAAGGCAGTGGGGAGCTGCAGATGTGTGTTCAGCAGGATTTTCCCCTGGGAGAAAGAGCAGAAGGAGCCTCTCCCTCCACTGTGCCTGGTTATAGTCCTCTCGTCCAGCCCCCCTCGCTGTCCTTAGGGAAAGCACAGGGGGTCGCACCTTGCCCAGAGAGCCTTGTTATCATTTTCTTTGGGAAATAAATGTGCATCAGTGTTTTGGTTTGGTTTGTTTTTTTTTTCCCCCTGAGTAATAGCTATACAAGACAGGAAAATAAAACCATCACAACAGGAAGGTGGGGATGGTCTCCAGGGATGCACAAGCAGCCGTAGGGCAGAAAACGTGTTGGTGGGTTTTAGCTGGCAGCGTTGCAGCCCCCTGGGCACAGTGGGTGACGTCCTGCCTGCAAAGGGAGAGATCCCAGCCTGGGGTGAACGTGCCAGAGATCTTCTGGCCACTCCTTGGGGCAGAGCATCTCTGGCTGCTCAGGTTGCCTTCCCACCAGGCACTGTTAGGTCAGGGAACACCTCAAGTAGTGGAAGGAAACACAGACACCATGTGCAGTTCAGGGATTTGAAACCAGCCCTGGAAATGCAGGGAGGGAGCTCCCCTGGCCAGGTCAAGGGGAGGTGCAAGGACTGGAGCTGCTGGTGACTGCAGCTTCTGCAGAGCTTCTGTGAGGGTTTGTGAGCTTAGAAGCTGGCATCAGGAAATGGCTCTTAAGTAACTTCCATTTATAGGGAAATATTTTCACCCGATTAGTGACAAATTCAAGTTCTAGCTGAGAAATGGACAGAAATCCTCAGCACACACAGAGTTACCTTGCGCCTCCATGTGCTGAAACCTTCCAGGGGTGAGCTCAGGCAAGGGCCACCCCCGGCATGGACCATTCCCTTGAGCAGGGCTTCTCCAGCACCGTTTCTGTTTTCGGAGGGGGGGAGCTAAATGTGCAAAGTCACCCTGCCCTGCAGCTCTGCCATGTGACCGAGTGGTTAACAGGCATCCAGTGAGTGCACTTGAAATCCTTGTTGGCCGGTCGCAGCCACGGTGGCCGCAGCGCAGCTGTGCTGTGACTCTCCCTGCAGGCATCTGCCCTCCCCAGCATCTCACGCGTGGCAGAGAAGGAGCTGTTTCTAGGAGGAGTTTTTCCCTGGGAGGGTTGCTTCTCTGAAGCGAGTCCCTCCTGCACATTACTGACTGACAGAGCTCTTCATGGCAATTTAAGAGGTTGCCAAGCTCAGTTTTCCACCTGGGCCATCCCCCAGAAGATGATGCTCCATAGCAAGGACAAGCAAACAAGATGTCTGTCCTACCTCGGCCGTTCTGATTCATAGTGGAATATTTCAGCACAAACCTACCTTCATCAGCAATTACGTTGGTCGTTAGAGATTCAATTTCACAAGTCATTCAAGCATAATAACTAGCTACATCTGTTTTGCTCCTACAAACGCCAATCTGCTAGTCCAGCTGAGATCAAACCACGCGTCTTTTTGCTGAATATGTTTTCAGCCAGGACGGATGCCCGACTCCAGCCAGGGTACAGCCACCTGAGCATGAAGGAGGAAGCAACACGGAGGGAGACACATGGCTAATGCAAAGAGAAATGAGCTCAGTGTGAAACCACATGTGGGATTTAAGTGAAAACAGCACAGAAGTGTAAAAAAAATAGGGTTTAAAAGCCAGAATGCAGAGTACCAACCACATCTGGGTTTCCATCTTCCTTGAAGGAAGAGAGTGATGAGGGTTTGTTGGTCAAATATGGATAAAGACCCACCAAAAGGACTGACATGTTTGTCTCCTGCAATCCAGCCACTTCAGCGCCAGGAGCTGATGGCTGCGAGCGGGAGAGTGGCAGGTCTGGAGAGGTCACTGAGTTAAGTGCTGCTAATTCCCTGTTTATTGACTTCAGCAAGTCAGGATTAGGACGGGCCAGGGGTGCGAGGTGGCCTTGTGCTGTTTACATGGCATGTCAGGAATGCAGCTGCTCTACCATGAGTTTTGCCTGATTTTCAAGAAGAGGAGATGGTGAGGAAGGCAGGGGGCTGCCCAGGGGAGCAGGGTCACATTTGGCCCCAGATGCCTGGCTTCTCGGGCAAGGGCTGGAGGAGGCCATGTCACAGAATCACAGAAAGATATGGGGTTGGAAGGGACCTCTGGAGATCACCTAGTCCAACCCCCCTGCCAAAGCAGGTCCACCCAGAGCAGGTTGCA
>JAOXNO010000052.1:46141487-46152062 GCA_028565335.1 Limnodromus scolopaceus
GGGGGAGCGGACAGCAGGCCCGCCCGCGGGGCACGCCGGGGGATTGGTGGGGTGAGGCGGCGAGGGAGCCGCGCCCGCCCGGAGCGGGGGGGGGGGTGGGGGGTGCGGCGGGTAAGGCCCGGTGGGGCGGTGGGATGCGGCGGGGCATTGGTTCGGGGACGGGCGGTGGAGTGAGGGAGGGAGGGATGCGGAGGCGGGGACCCCCGGGAGTCGGGGCGAGAGGGGCGGCGGTGCCTGGAGAGGCCCGGCAGCTGCGGGCAGGCATGGGGCGGCTGTAGGAGCCCGCTGGGCCCCTGTAGGCCTCTGAGAGGCCTGGTGGGGAGCGGTAGGGCTTCTGGTAAGTTCTGGGACCTTTCGGCTGGTGAGCGGCTTGTGGCAGGGCCGGTGGGACACTTGGTTGTGCCCTCGCCAACGGGGAGCGGTCTCTGAGGGGGAGGGAGGCCGGGGTCGGAGGTGGACGTGGGCTGGCCCGTGGGTCTGGGTTTTATCTGGCTTCTTATTATAATGTCGGCCGCTAACGTGTGGGAATCGCCTTGAGCTGCCTCAAAATGCTGGCCGTGGGTAGGAAGGCCCGCAGAGCTAGAAGGGAAGGTGGGTGCGGAGCCTGGTGTGTGGCCTGGGCCGGGCTGTGCGAGGGGAAAGAGAAGTCTCTGGAAGGAGGGAGATGAAGGCGCGGAGCTGGAGGCCCAACAGGTGGGGGATATGTGGTAATCAAAGAGGGAGGGAGGCCAAAGGTGAAGTACAGACGAGGATACAAGGCCTGGGAATTTTTGGGATTTAAAACCCATACTTTGATTATTACCACCCAAATATAGTATATCACCCACAGCATATATAGTGCATATGACATCTTGGTTATCATTTTTGGCTGAGGGTTGTTTTGTGTGCTTTTAAAACAACTCTCCTCTGCCCCCCCTTTGAATTAAAGCCTGCAGAGCCTACTGCTTTCTTGTCTGTGCTGGTTCTGAAGAGCGAACTTTCACATGCAGTTTTGTGGTTAAGAACTTTCTAGGCTGTAGAAGGAGAAATGCTGCAGGTGATTCGGTTGTGAAGGGAAACAGACGTGTATTAATAGTACTAGTAGTAATGGTAAAGGTCCAGACTTTATTATTAGTGTTAACGTAATTAACGCTGCAGCATTTCTGCAGAGCTTTGTGGAAAGCTCTTTCTGGAACTTATTTAGAGTATGTTAGATGTCTGAAAAGTAGTGTCTAGGAATGTAATGTATTTCTAAATGCATTATGTTTTCTTAACATTGTCAGATAAGTATATATGGGACACTTTACCGCTGTGATTTGGGTTGTTGCTGAAATACTGCAGGGAGATAGCGGAACTGTAGTAATGTATGAGATAATACAGATAAAATACAGGTTAAATACAGGTTGAAATATACTACCCTAGGTTTCCTCTGATGCACTTGAAGTGACTTCAAAAACCTCCTTCCTGTTGATTATGTGGGCTTATCCAAAACACTTAGCAAAGCTAGGAAAAGATTTGAGTTAAGCTTTTTGTTTATATTAAGTCTTAGTATTTCTAATTTAAAAAAAAACAAAAAATATGAAGGGAATACTTGTACAATTCACAGAGAACATCACAAGCTGAGTATAAGACGTAAACTGCTTCCTGGTATCAACTGCTCTTCAAGGAAGGAAAGCCTAATGCAAAACAGTAAGAAAGCTTGCAACTTCCGTTAGATTACCCTCTCGCTTGATGTGCTGCAGCACTTCCCCCCCCCCCCCCCCAAGTAAATGAATAAATCCCTTACTGAGAATACACTTTAACTTGTACTTAGCCCTGCCCTTGACTTCCTTTTCTGGCCTTTCATTTTTCTGCTTCCAGTAGCGATTGTGGTGGCAGCCTGTTCTTGCTGGAATCAATTCTGTAGCAGGCAAACTTGAATTGATTTCTAGGCATGGTGGTCTGAAAGATCTTGGGGCACCTCCAGATCTCCCCCCGCCTAATGTAATTTCCTTAGCAGCCCATCTGTTTTCTGGTCAAAAAGCCTTGCAGTTCTGTCTTTGCCCTCCAAGGACTTCCAGTTCTGCAGGAATAATTTCTTTGCTGACAAACAGTACATGGTGTTTTCTCCCTTTCTGTATCTGCACTGTTGTACATTATTTTTAGAAACTGGCATATTTGAAATGCTTAATAAAAGCAAGCTTTGTTGCTGTCACCTTTCACACTTAATCTCTTGCCTGGTTTGTGCTCCTTACAACCCAAACAGAAGGCAGCTTTTTCTGTGGGACTGTCAAGCTCTCCAGGAGAGGTTTGACTAATCCTTTCCAGGAGACTTTTTTTCCTCAAACCTTATGTAGCAGTGTATCCTAGCCACCCCCTCCTTGAAAATAAATTATTAAAAAACTCCACCACCCTCTTCACAGAGCTCCTGCCTCTGGCCTGTTGTGAGCAAGGCAGTTTTAGTTCAGCCTTGTCTGCTGTTTGTTGAGTTAACAATGTTAAAGGCAGAATCTTCACAAGGCTGGAAGTTGTTTAGCTGATAAACTTAGCTTTTAAGGGGAAAAACAGTGTTGTCTGCATCACACAAATTGCTGCATATATGAATATAATTTTATTATATGCTTCTCAGAGGGGTGATGAGGTAATGTACTGGTTGCTGAAATTATAATGTTTGGCCACACAGTTGTTCAGCTTTGCCGTAGAGTGTAGATCTCCCAAATCTTAGATAAGCACAGATGACAGAACTGCACGCGAAACTATGGCATTAAGCTGACTCTGCTGCCAACAGCTTAATTTCCTTTATCCTTGGCTACTTACTTTATCTCACGGTACTTTCACTTGTCCTGCTGCAGATCTTTTTGCCTTTGTCTACTGGATTGGACTGGGGTATTGATTCAGGGTTAAAATAGCACGGCAGAAGGACTTCAAGCCATCTTGAACCAGCTGCTGGTTCATCATGAGGCTGTGTAAACAGTTACCCTGGCACCGCAGAGGCACCAGGATGAGGAAGGTGGAGTGATTGTGAGATGTAGAAATGGTTTCCTCTGTTGTTCAGTCGTTCTGACTCTAAGAAGCAGCAGCTAGTGGACTACAAAGTAGGGTAGCCAAGCTTTGTTTGGAAACCATAAAGATGTCATTTGAGAGGGAAAATAAGTATCTGTATCTCAGCCTTTCTGTTCTTGTCTCCTTGCATATTTTTTTTTTTGTTGTAATAAATTTCTTTACTTTTGTGCCTTTAAATTTTCCTTCTGTAACTCTTGCCTTGTGTGAGGACGTATTGTGCTTGTTTTTGCTGGTGTGCTTCCACTGTAAATATCATACTGAAATCCAGTATTTGGAACACGGAACTTTGCTAGCAAATTTTGCTCTTCCTTTATTTAAGTCATTCAGCTGTCACTTCAGATGCTGCTGAAATATAAACCACTGATGCTTTTCCAGTTAAATTGCTGAGGTGTAGTTCTCAGTGACTTATTTTTAATAAGCTCTGTTTCATCTGACTGGTAATTCTATGATAATTCTTCAAAAAAAAAAAAGTAACTAGGACCACGCAGCTGTTCACTTGCTTCCCTCCTACTCCAAGCAGGATAGGGAGAAAAAGGGGAAAAAAAAAACTTGTGGGTTGAGACAAAGACAGTTTATAGAATAGTAACGGAAGAGAAAATAAGTGTAATGGTAAAAAAAAATATATATAAAATGAGGGAGTGATATAGTTGCTCACCACCTGATGATCAATTGTCCAGCTTGTCCCGAGCAGTGATCATGAATTCCTGCCCCCCAGCCAACCCCATCTATGTACTGTGGGAAGCTGAAAAAGTCCTCAATTTAATATAAGCATTACTTAGCAACAACTAAACCAATGTGTTATCAATGTTATTCTCGTACTATATCCAAAACACAGCAGCTACTAGGAAGAAAATTAACTCTATCCCAGCTAAAATCAGGGCAGTAGTAAACTAGATATACAGTAGCAATTCCAGTGTGGTTATGCATTCTGAAATAGGCAGTGTTAAGAACTGGCTTGATGAACTACTCAAATAGATTAGTAACCAAGGAGGTGATTAAACTGGTTTTGCAGGCTCTGTTTGACCTGACAGGGAAGTTGCCTTCTAGATAGTATGTTCTAGAAGTATGATAGCATCCTTTGTGTGGGCAATTTTGCTGTCTGTCCTTCCGCAAGACGTGTGTTAGAGAGTGGTGACAACTATCTACTGTATGGGTCAACTGTTTCCAATGTCATGCCAATAATTAAGAAGAACTTTCCCCATTACGCACAGTGAGGGGGGAATTCTAAATAAAAATAAATCTCTAAAGTTGTATGACTTCCTTGAAGGTCTTGAAATCCAAAGATAGGAGTCACTTAGCCCTGTATTTTAAAAGTGCTGCTTTTATGGCAAGAAGCTGATCTTGTCTCGGAATCTCATTCCAATTTGATTTAGTTTTTACTTTGTAAAAAGTAAAGTCTGTGTAGTGTGGCTGTGTTTGTTTTCAGCGCTGTGCTATAGCTCCTGTAAATTCCAAGGGAAAATGCTTCGGCCTTTTGTCAGTCAGGAGTTGGTGAACAGTACTTAAATGTCACCTATATTTTTTCTAGTGTAGAAACTGGCTGTGGATGGATACACAGACACAGAACCAGTGATTTGTTAGCCCTGGCACTCTCCAGCTCTCTTCCTAGTTAGTACTTTGGTATTATACTGCAGTAGCTTTCCCTTTGATCCAAATGGTGTGCCAAGGTCTGTAAGTGTCTGAAGACATTTTTTTTTTTTTTAAAAAAAAGTAGACGAAGTTTTGGTTGTCTCTGACTTGGAGCAGTGTTATGGTGAAAATGAGGGTTGCACTGAAGTAGAATGGAGACATCAGCAGCTCTTGCCTATTATGAAAGAGTTCCTTTGTTAAAGGCTTTTGGCAGTTACGTGACCAGAAATACACTAACTTTCAGAAATATTACATGGTTAAACCTAAGGAAGGGAAGTTCAGGCAGAGTCAAAAATGGCTAATGATGATAATTGCTTGGGAATAGGGCACTTCTTCAAGGGAGAAATCTGATCATAATAGGGTAGGTGGCTGTGCATCTGAAGGTTAGACTACATTTTAGGTGACTAATGGAACACCTGTAGTTGCTGGCAACTTAAAGCTCCTCTGAAAAATTGGTTTATGCCTCTTTTGTATAAAACCTGAGTTTCTTCTCTCTCCCCCTCCCTTCCCTTTCCATCTTCTATTTAGGAATAACCTAATTTACTAGGGCATAATCATGTTTATGTTGTGTCCCTAAGGACTGTGTGAAGTTGAAATTTTCTCCTGTAGCAGTACATCCATTACAGATAAAAGTAGCTTTTGAAACATCAAAAATGCGTGCTTTACTTAAATTGCTCTTCTGAGAACATAGTCTTTTATTTTTTATAATTTAGTTAGTTTGCGTATTGATACAGATTTAACAGAAAAAGGAGCTTGGCCTGACAACTGGCACTTGCAGGAGATGCTACCAGTCTGTACTCAAGGTGTATGAATGGTAGCTTATGTTGAATTCGGGACTGATTTAATACGTAGGAGGTGTCCTAAACAGCTTTCTGTAGGGATATAAACTTGTGAATACTGCTTGCCAATGATGATAAAGAGGCAAGAACATGAAAATGGATTAGCTTCTCTTTATGCTTTTCGCTTTCTTTTTTTTTTCGGGGGGAAGGAAAAAAAGAACCTTGCTTGGGAATGTGAACAGATAGTACTTCTGCCTGGAACTGAGGTTTGATGAGGCCTCAAATTCAGCTGTAGACCTACTCTCTGAGGCTGTGCAGCTTTGCCACTGAGCCAAGCAAGAAGCGCTGGCATTTACCGAAGTCCGTTTGCTGCTGACAAGGGTTTCCCAAGGCTTTTAGTTGGGGTGGAATTTGTGAAGTAGGTAATTATTACATATGGACTCGGTACAGGCATGAAAGTTAGAGGGGGATGATTTGGTTCTTTCACCAAAACTTTATTGCTGGTTGGCTAGTGGTAGATTACTTAAGGGCTTACTTGTATGCTAAATCATTAATACCTTTTGCGCAGGCTTGGGAGGAGTTACACAGAAACTTCCGCTTCAAAGGAGAGGAGAGTATTGACTTATCTTTAACCTTGCTATATTTTTAAGATAAGCTTCCTTCTATCACTTTCCAAATCACGAAGTGGTCTTTCTATCTGCATAATATAATTTGAAAGCAGTTATAAAACTTGGTGTAAAATCTTTCTGAATTTAGTTGTGCTAAAAGTGTATTTGGTGAGGCCCTGTTGGTAAGGTAAGACAAAGCTCAGCCCTTCCCTTGGAAAGGTGTCCTGGTGCCATCTCCTCTGTAGCCGATTCAGTCACACAGGACACATCCAGGGCTCTAAAAATCACTTTTTCAAATGGAGTTTCAGGCTCTTGTTTTCTGTACTGTTTTTTTTTTTTTTTTCTGGGGGGCATGAGGTTAGTTAGAGAACGTGCCATCTACGTAAGAGGTACTTGAACTTCCGAACCAATGTTTGCTTGGCAGTTTTCATGCCTTGGTTTTGTGTTGTGGTTCCCACATTAGTAGTAAGAGCTATGAGCTGCTACAAGGTCTAACAGTTTTCAGATTTGGTTGTACGCTGTGCATTAAGCAAACAAGCTTTGCTCATACGTAACAACACTTGAAAGTTTGTTTTTGTCAGCTGTTCATGCTGTGAATGATGTCCTTTTGGCTCAGAGGTGTTTTGGTGCAGTTGCCCAAACCATGAGGGGGAGGGTTGTGAGCATGAATTTAGTCCATAATCCTCAAGGCCATCACTATTGTTAAAAAACTGGCTGCAGTTGCATGTTGCTGTAGTGACAAACTGGACATGACCTCAGCAAAAGTCTTTAAAATACAGTTTTGTTGTAGTTATAGAACATCCCCTCCATCATCAGAAGTAAGTTAAAGAATAATCTAAGAATGGCAGATCTGGTATGCAATGTAGTTTTGGAGTATTGGATAGTGCTGTTAAGCCTTTAAGACTCTTAAATTCTTCTGGTTGCCTAAACATGCTTTGGAAAGTTGGAAGTTTGTTTTCTAACATGAACTTGTGCCCCTACAGACACTATTAACTCTGCTTGAGTTATGTTTGTAAGTCTACAGGGCTGCGGCCTCAGGCAGCAGCGTAAGGGAAGGAGGGGATGTTTGCTTTTATACTTTCAAAAAAGTGTTAGTTGCAGCTCTGGTTTGGGAAGAAAAATTTGGAATGAGATTCAAAGGAGTAAAGGTGCGCAAGGCACAGGTTTGTTTGGTGTTTTGTTTTTTTTCTTTTTTGGCAGATAAACTGAGTAGAACGTTAGGAGAGTTGCCTTCTGTATTACCCTAAAGAAAGCCAAATTGAAACCCACTTACTTACAAGGTCTTTTGAGCTATGTCTTGCCAAGATCTGTCATATTTTAGGTGTGACAATGCATTGGGCACCTTACAAATTAGTTAGTGTGATGCTTAAATTCTCTAAAGCTCCTGTTACACATTTTCTTCTTCTTTGGTTATCTTGTTAAATTAGAGCTTGAAAGAGGGGAATCAAATCAACTGTTAAATAGTGAGAAGTTTTCTTCCTGAGTCTGCCTCAGTATCTAACTGCATACGACATCTGCCAGTACTATCAATGACTGTTGGCAGTAATTCAGGAATAAAACCCGGGAAAAGGGACGGGTGAATGAAAACGCCAGTGTCCTGTGGTTGAAAGGACAAAAAAAAAATAAAAATGAACTGGGGAGAGAGGATTCATTACTTCATAGATTACTCCATGCTTGAAAGATCTAGCTAATTGTGTTGCAATTCCCAAATGGAATGGAAATTTCACTTTCTCTATGAGGCATTTCAAGTCCTTCATAAGGAAGAAATAGGTGATTTGTTTGGGCTTTTGCAGGTACATAGGTTGTGGTGGTGTGTAGGTGTGTCTCCTGTTCTGCATGTGGACTGTGGCAGTGTAAGAGCAAAATTATGACACTTCTGCATCGTGATCTACAGAACTTGTGCACGTGGTCCTCCACTCAGTTAATATCTGTTTTGTATTAAATATTTACCTTTATGTTGTATTCCTTTGCTCTGCATATGGTGCTGGCTTGACCTCTCTGCCTTGTCTTATTTATTCAGATCATGGAGCTGAAATGGCTACTGTATGTGACCCTGCTGGCTCTTGGGACTCTTGCCATCCAGGCACATGATATGGATGATGACAATGATGGTGATGATGTAGTTGATATCGAGGATGACTTGGACGATGGCATAGAGGAGGTAGAAGAATTAAAGCCTGAAACGAGCCCTCCTCCAACTCCAAAGGTTTGGCATGGAACTTCTTTTAAAAATTGAATTACCGTTTGTGTTGTGGTTAATGTAAGTCTGATCAGAGTTGTCTTTACTTTGCTAACACTTAATATGTTGTGATGTTATTAAAGATGTTATCTGGAAGTAAGGCTTGGAATTAAGCTTGGCTGCTTTGTTCCTCTTCTCATGTTCCTCACATTCTTCCTGAAAACATAGATCCACCCTTGAAGTCTGTGATGTGATTATCAGGAGTTAATGCTAATATTTCCAACTAGATATATACTTTAGTTTTAGTTGCAGACAAGAGCACAATGGCTTGGCACAAGCGGCAATATTTACGTAACTTCTGTATTTATGCTGCAAGGGTGTTTCAGGTAAGCTGTACTTGAGTGTAGAGGGGGAACGTGAGCTGTATATGCCTGTGTTTCTTTAGGGCAGAGGATATGCCTTGAAAGGTGCATAAATGCCTCTCTTCTCTCATAGGTTACCTACAAGGCCCCAGTCCCAACTGGCGAGGTGTATTTTGCAGAGTCCTTTGATAAAGGAACTCTGGATGGGTGAGTATAATCTAAAGGATAATTCACTATAGCAAATAATTTAAAAATTATGGTGAAAGGCAATGAAACCCTCTCTAGAGCCTGTGTTATTCAAAATTGAATGAAAGGGCAGTTGTTAGGGAGGATTACAGCAGTGACTGGATGAGGCTGTCTGTTAAAGTGCTGAGCTAAACTAGTATTTCCTTAAGTTCTATCAACAAGGGGAAGGTGAGCCATACATGTGTAATGTTTTAATCCTCATCTGACTTTTTACTTTCTTCATGTAATGAGAGGATGATGAGGTACTACTTTTTTTTTGAGCAAGACACTTGAGGCTGTACTTTAGGGGTGGGAAGTGGCAAATGCAGAAAACTTTGCAGGTGTGGGGACAGAACTCCTTGGGGGATCAAGACACTGGGGTGTAGTCATAGGACAGGAAGTGTTATCATAAGGGCAGAGTTTTTAGTGGGGAAAAAAGTATTGTTTTGTAATCATTAGATATCTGTCTTCTAGATGGATCCTTTCCAGAGCCAAAAAAGATGATACAGATGATGAGATTGCCAAATATGATGGTGAGTCCAACACAAGTTTTGGATGATAAATGTTTCTCATGTCTTTTGTCATATCTGATAGAGGTGCAAGTCTTTGTTCACTGTTTCCCAGTTAAAATTTTATTTACTGAAGAAAATAGGAGGAGTGTTTATATACCTGGCTAACAATATGAAGTGCAGTTCTGGTTTATACAAAATATTGTCTTGGAGATTTTGAAATAATTATTAGTGAAGATGTTACGCTAATAAATTGGTAAGGTACCCGGTAGTGTGTTATTGCAGAATGCTGATTATCTTGTTCAAAATTGTGCTAAACAAAGACTGTCTTGAACAAGTTTTGGTAACATTTGGTTAATTTCTCTCCAGGTAAATGGGAAGTTCAAGACATGAAGGACACTAAACTTCCAGGAGACAAAGGGCTTGTGTTGGTAACTCGAGCCAAGCATCATGCAATTTCATCCAAGCTTTCAAAGCCTTTTGTATTTGATACCAAACCCCTTATTATACAGTAAGTAAAGGATAACTCGGTGTTCTGTTATTTCAAGGGTGACATGATAGCAGGCTTAGGTTAATTCCATAACTGAGCTTTTGTTGACTGTTTTTAATGACATGAGATGCTGTAACCTATTATTATACTGTTTAAGTAAGAGTAAAATAGCAACCCAGATTCCTGAAGTGGGAAGTTAGGGAACAGCATGTGTACCTCTGGAGCCTTAAAAGGAAAGAAGTCTATGAAAACTTGGTAACCTGTCTTGAGACTTCAATTTGATTGTAGTAACAAGGTCGGGCAACTGACTTTTGTACTGCTAATTGTGAAAGTGCTTGTCCTTTCGGACAAAAGCTGGTCTGTATGTAGGTTGGAGTACTTCCTTATGCAGTGAACTGCTCCCTGTTTCCAGGGTGGAGTGGATGGAGTG
The DNA here is from genome assembly GCA_028565335.1 of Limnodromus scolopaceus. Lineage (NCBI taxonomy): Eukaryota > Metazoa > Chordata > Aves > Charadriiformes > Scolopacidae > Limnodromus > Limnodromus scolopaceus. The sequence continues at coordinate 46,151,720 of JAOXNO010000052.1, forward strand.
CTCGTTTCCTCCTTCCTTTGTCTTGGTTCTGTCTGGCTTGGGAGGTGAACAGCTTGCCCAACTCTGGCCATGAGTAATGTAGAAGAATCTGCTTGTGTGTGTGTTAGACTAGCAAGTCAGGGGAGAGAAAATCATTCAGGGTGAACAGTTGAACTGCAGGTTATTACCTACTTTATCAGTTTTAAACAAAGAGTAAGCTAATTCATATTTGTGCAAGATAATGAATTGGTTACTTTGCTTTACATGACTGTTTAGTTTTGGCTTAAAATACAAGGCTAAAAATAAATCCCAGTGGTCATCCACTCCAGCTGCTGGCATTGAGAGGATCAAGCATACTTTGCCT
>JAOXNO010000052.1:46152162-46165573 GCA_028565335.1 Limnodromus scolopaceus
AATACAAGGCTAAAAATAAATCCCAGTGGTCATCCACTCCAGCTGCTGGCATTGAGAGGATCAAGCATACTTTGCCTATTCCTGACAGAGAGGTTTTGCTTTTTTCAGATTCCTTGGGATCCCTAAATATACTGTTGTATGCTTATAACCCTGAAGGGGCTTCTCCTAGGATCCAATTGTTGTTGCTTTGATAGTTTTACAAATTGAGTTGTGTGTCTGCCATAGTAGTTGTGTGGAAAATAATTGGCTTGCTTTAATCTCTGTTGTGGTGTCTTACATATTGTAAAGCTTTTCCTTCCTTCCTTTTCTCTACTTCTAGATCATAATCTTCTAGACCAGCACTCAATTCCTTTAATCTTTTCTGTCAGGTTAAGTCTTCTAAATCCTCATTTTTTTCTTATTTCTCAAATATTCACAAATATTTTGTGAATATTTGCTTAGTACTTTGAGTGCAGTGTGTAGTTTGGTAATCACTGGGCATATGATTTAAAGCAAACAACAATAAAACAGTCTTACACTTCATTTGTACTTGAAAATTGTTGTTGTATATTACAGAAGTAATTTTTCCTCATGTATAATACGTTTTCCCCTTCTCTGTCCAAAATTAAAATTAGGTATGAAGTAAACTTCCAAAACGGAATAGAATGTGGTGGGGCCTATGTGAAATTGCTTTCAAAAACACCTGAATTGAACCTGGTGAGTAACGCTGCTACTTTGAGTATTGGCTGTAAAAGGAAGCTTGCTTTCTTTGCTTCTGCCTGAAGAAACCTCTTCAGTAAGGGCAGTGAGGGCGTGTTTAGGGCCTGATCACCAAAGTACTTTACACTCAGCATTTACCACTATTTTCAATTGGAGAGGATAAATATTGAAATCTTACAGCCTCTTCAGTGAAGACTGGAGTTCCCTGGTAGCTGAACAGTTCTAGACCTTTGCTAAAGTCTGCAATACTTCAGATTTTCCTAGGTTCTAGGACCAAAGAGGAGGTACCTTTATGAAAGCAGCCAGTATATGAGGAGAAACCTCAGGAAGCTGTTGCACAGAAGAAAGATTCCATGTTTTATTTTCTAAAACAGACTAATGCAAATAACTAAAAAATACACCTTCCATTTATTGCCTTGCCTTTGCCAGGTGAACCCACTTGTTAGTTACTGGGTGTATTTTAAAATAAGCTTTGAGAGGTTGGACTGGATAGAACCTTATACATTCAGCTGTACATGGTCACTGTGTAGAATCTTTTGCTTCATAAATGCCCCTTGAATGCATTGTCTTAAAAGTGTGGCAAATGGGAGAGACCATGCTACAACTCCCAAGGATTAAGAATAATTTTCTCTCCTGTCAATTGTATATCTGCCCAAAGTGGTTTAGCCTCTTCAGACAAAGCTTAACTGCTGGGTCACCTTGCATAGGCTTTTGTAGCCTATGGGTTTTCTTTTGCCATCTTCCTAGATGTGGTAGGAAGTACATTTTATGGCTTGTTGCCCTTCCTTCTCCTGACCTTCTGCAGTCTCATTTGATTTGTATTAAACACAGATTCCAAAATATTAAAAAAAGATACCCAGAATACTACTTGGCTGTGTAACCAGATTCATATGTGCATTGAATTTTAAGATAAGATTAGCAAGAACCAATAGACTTGTTTGCAGTGTTCAATGATGAGATTATTATATCCGGTTAGCTCTCAAATTGAGGCAGTACACCAGTTTATAACTGTTAACTAAATACAACTTGGCCTCACTTTTAATTCTACTTATCACTCTACGTGAAAGAAACTAGACTAGCTAGTCACTCATTATTACCAGTAACTGATACTTCTATATGGATAGCTTTTTAAATCTGTTAAAGGAGAAGCCTCTGCCTGAGCATCACACACTGTTCAAGGAGTTGCACACACCCCACCCAAGTTCTAGCTGCTTGGACCAGGGTCCCTTCTTGGTGGGTGACTCCAGTGAGCCGATGGGTGCCCCTTTCATTTCTCGCACACGTTAGTCTTGGGTGTGCTTCCTTCTCTGGCCTCAACCCTGGGTTTGCTGCAGCAGAGTCTCAAGTGTCAGATTTTATAAAAATAACTGAATTGAAAGGTACAGCAGCAGGGTCAGCTAGCTGGGTGCCTCTGCAGAGGGGCTATGAACAAAGAAATCCCTGGGCAATTAACTCCTTATGATCTATACACCTGCCCCTCATGTGCTCTTTGCCCACTGTTCACGTGTCTTTTAGTCCAATGGTGGTTTTTTGGTCTGGGGTCTTAATAGATTCTTCTTCTGTGTCCAGGCAGGCTGCTGACTGCTCTTATCTTGTTGATTTGCAGACTCTGATGATAGTTGTAGCCTCTTTATCTTTTGGTTTATACTTGTTGTGTACCTGGGCTCACTGGCAGAACATGGGGAACTGAAAAGCACCAGGCTTAGGGAAAATACTACCAAAACATCAGTGTGTTATCAACACTTTTCTTATACTAAAAGACTAAACACAGAACTGTACCAGCTCCTAGGAGAATTACTAAGAAAATTAACTCAATTGCAGCCTAAAGGCTTCAGCAAATCTAGCCACTCATGCTAAGTAAAGCTAAGCAAGTAGCAAAAATTGCACAGTATAATAAATTACTTAGGATTATAATAATTAAAACTTATTTAAGCAAAACAACTAACGACTCTCAACAGAATCCTTTGTTGTAATGTAGAGACATACCTAAGCATTGTGGTTGTCACTTACACTTCTCTTTGATAACACTTGAATAGTTGTTTTCCATCTGGGAAGTAGAGACCAAAGCTGCAAAAATCAAGTAGCTGGGATAATTCTGGTGGTTTTCCTAGAGGCTTTTATTCAGCCTACAAGCTTCATTGTGGGTACTTCACTGGCTTGATATGCAAGTTGCAGAATAATTTCTAATGACTTGGGAGTTCTTATGCCTGGCAGGGACTTAAATATGTTTCAAAATGATGGAATGAAGTTTTGCATTGTTTTTAAAGGATCAGTTCCATGACAAAACTCCATATACAATCATGTTTGGCCCTGACAAATGTGGAGAGGACTATAAATTGCACTTCATCTTCCGGCACAAAAACCCAAAGACTGGCAAATATGAGGAGAAGCATGCAAAGCGTCCAGATGCAGACCTGAAGACTTATTTTACTGATAAGAAGACCCATCTTTATACTCTAGGTACGGTGACTGTTAACTATGCATATTAATACTGCTACTATATTTCCTGATTCAAAAGCTGATAAAATGACCCAGATGAACAACTGAGTATTTGTGTCAACACACCATACGCCTGAAAACTACTTGAAAACTCTGAATGCAAAAACTGGCCTTATTATACAAAGGCTTACTTCTTCCTTGCAAGGAGTCTTTATTCATGTAAGAAAGGTCATGAGACCTTGAACTTAATAGTTCCAGGAGAACTGAATTTCAGAGCAGTCATGAGTAACTTGATATACTAAGTGTATCCAAAATAATTATCAACATTTATAAACTGCTTGAATGCTGCCCCCTAGTAAATTGGGATATATTAGGCTTTAGATTTAGAGGGTTAGTTTTTTTTTTTTTCTGCTTTCAGAGCACCAAACTCAGTGGTTCTTGAAGTACAAGTGGTTCTTGTCTGGTCTGGTATAGTAGCTGTGACTATTAATCTTTCAGGGCAGGGACTACTCGGGAGGATCTCTCTAGCTTTTCCTACTAAGAGGCAGCAATGGATAAAGGAGTGAGATTAAATTCCTGTGAGTCAGTAGTGGGGAGTCTTATTCTAGAGTAGAATGTGAATACACGCATTCTTACTACTGAAACAATACTTATTGTGCCAAAGGCAAGTTGCTATGGTAACTGGTAAATCACTCTGAGCTTCGTGCTTTTAGCATATTTAAACTAGAACTCCTGCAATAAGTCATCTTTTTCACGAGGTGAGATGTGATAAATCATCACTAGTTATGCTTTGGCATAAGGAGAAGGTTCCTAATTCTTTAAAACAGTTGCTGGGCAGGTGGTAGCTTGGACTGCTGAAGTTTTAGTAGTACAATGAGGGTGAGTGATGCTTTATGATGTATGCTTTGTATCATATATGTCATGGCTACATAACTTTTTTCTTACAGTCTTGAATCCTGATAATAGTTTTGAAATACTGGTTGATCAAACGGTTGTCAACAGTGGGAATTTGCTAAATGACATGTCACCTCCTGTGAATCCACCCCGAGAGATTGAGGACCCAAATGACCAGAAGCCTGAGGACTGGGATGAGAGACCAAAAATCCCAGACCCAGATGCTGTTAAACCAGATGACTGGTAAGCTGTTGGAGGGGTGGAATTGAGGGAGGCCTTAGCCTGATAATTTTGTCCTGTTCAAAAAGTCTTATCTGACTTATGGAAGGCTTTGGGTCTCACCTGTGTAATCAAAACACAGTCAGTTTAGGCACCTGAGCAGCAGTTTGGTAGACAAAGGTAGACAGGACCTGTGTCCTCTGGGAATTACTGTTTAGTGCTCCTGTTACTGTGCTGGCCATAGATGAAGGTCTTACTGAAACATCTATGCTACCTGATGCTTTCATCCCTGACGAGATCAAAAGGTGAGCAGCAGAAGGTATAACTGTAAGATGTTTGTTGTTGTTTAATGCGTAGTTACAAGGGACTGAAATATCTAACATCCTAAATCAGAAACTGATACTGGGTTTCAGCCTTTGAACCTATGTTTTGTGAATCATAGACTCAATTTCAAGCTCAAATGTGTGTTTGCAGCGACCACTAAGATATGGGATTTGCTGTAATATGCCTTTTGTAGGTTGGTTTTAAAAAATTAGTAGTGTTATCTTACAGTTGGTACCATGACTGTCCCATGAGGCACAGGTATAGGTAACAGATGGCAAGGCAGTTCCATTCTGAAATCACAGTGACAACCAGCCAGCTTCACTTCTGATAGGTTTAGATTAGTGGGCTTGTTCAGGCTTTGTAGAATAATGGCTCAGGGTTAAGAACTTTTATGTGTTGTGTGTGTTAATACATAATATTCTGTTCTCAAGGGATGAGGATGCTCCTGCAAAGATCGCAGATGAAAATGCTGTGAAACCAGAGGGCTGGCTGGATGATGAGCCAGAATATGTAGCGGACCCTGATGCTGAGAAGCCTGAAGATTGGTACGTTTACTGCCTGTTGCAAATGACAGCAAATGCTTCACAGCTTTGGTACTGGCTTTTACAAGTATAAGAATAGCTAGTTCATTATTGCTTACTAACAGAGCTGTCGATTCTGGTTATCTTGCTTCAAAAGTAGAAGGGCAGAGTTGGTCTGAGTCGTCGTCTTGTCTTGCATTCGCCTGTGCGCTTTTGAATTCTGTGAGTGTAAGCTGAACAGGGCAGGGGTGGTCATCGTGCAGTTGTACCATACTTGGAAGGGATGGCAGGGGAGGCTGTGTACAGGGACAGGCTTTTGCTGAGCCTCTGTGTTTCCAAGCTACTACTTGAAATCACCATTCCTTCTGCAGTGTCTTTATCTACAGACCTATGCTATAAAAGTTTCAGTATCTACATTTTATGGCAGGAATTTTAATTTTCCCATAAATCAGACATTGTCTAAGTCTTAGTCTGTATAAAGACAAGGGGAGGACTTCAAAACAGAATTTCTCATTTCAGGGATGAGGATATGGATGGTGAGTGGGAGGCACCTCAGATTGCAAATCCTAAATGTGAGACAGCCCCTGGCTGTGGTACCTGGCAGCGACCAATGATTGACAATCCAAACTACAAGGGCAAGTGGAAGCCTCCTATGATTGATAACGTGAACTACCAGGTTGGTATTTTCATTGCTTACGCTGCTGGCCAATGCAGCATTGCTCTTATAAAAAGTCATTCTGATTTAGATTCGGCAAGTGTAATTAAGAATACAAATATTGTCATGGTTGTACTGTGTTTCAAGTAGACAGATTGAAGTGCTCTGTTACTTGGCTTCATTTCTTTGTGGCACAAATGAAAATTGATTCCCAAAACCTGGCAAGTTGCACCCTAGGCATTGTAATTACATGCAATGGATTAGTCTTCCTCTTGCCTCAAAATCTGAAAGCTAAAAATTGTATTATAGCAGGTGAGGCTGAATGTCTTGTCTTTCCTAGGGTATATGGAAACCTAGGAAGATCCCAAACCCAGATTTCTTTGAGGACTTGGAACCTTTCAAGATGACTCCCTTCAGTGCTGTGGGACTTGAGCTATGGTCAATGACTTCTGACATCTTTTTTGACAACTTTATCATCTGCACTGAAAGAGCTGTGGCTGATGATTGGGCCAGTGATGGATGGGGACTGAAAAAGGCAGCTGATGGTGCTGCAGAGGTGAGAAATAAAGGTTTAAGTGTGTGCTTGTGATTGGAACAGTGGGAGCATTGCTGCTGTTCTTTCCCACAGTCTTTATCGATACATACTATATGTACTGTGGCTAGGGGCTGTGATAAACCAGACTGGAATCTCAATTCCTAATTATAATATGGTAATGGTTGCTATAAATAGCAATGAGTACTTGCTGCTCTTTTGTGAGGTTTTTGCTCTGTCAGTTGGACTGTTAACTATAGCCTAATGCTTAATTTTTAAACTATGGGAAAAGTGCTTATGCAGGTTAGCATTAATTTTTTTGAGGTATGAAATATAATTGTTCAAAGTTGCAAAAAGCCTATTTAAAATTTTGTAGGTTAATGTTAACTACTACAACTTGCTGTATGGGATGAAATTTGTGGAATTTAACAGGTTTTTTTATCTTACAGCCTGGTGTTGTGGGCCAGATGATGGCAGCTGCTGAAGAGCGTCCCTGGCTTTGGGTAGTTTACATCCTCACTGTGGCTTTGCCGGTGTTCCTTGTGGTACTTTTCTACTGTTCTGGGAAGGTATGAATTTCCTCTGATAATAAGTAGTATAATGTTTAAAAGATCTACCAAAATGGGCCTTAACGTCACAAATAATTGCCGGGTTTTGACAATTTTGTTTAGAAACAGCCAAGTGCTGCAGAATACAAAAAGACTGATGCTCCTCAGCCTGACGTGATGGATGAGGAGAAAGAGGAAGAAAAAGACAAAGGGGATAAGGAAGAGGAGGAGGAAGAGGAAGCAAATGAGGAAAAGCTAGGTAGGCAAACTGGATAATCTTGAAACAGTTTTGAGTTTTCTCTCTGATAGAATAAAACAGGAGGATTGGCAGACATGGAGTAAAGCCAACTGTGAACTGAAGATAAGTCAGAAATGAGAATCAGATTTTTTTTTTCCTATTTCCCTTAGAAGAGAAGCAGAAGAGTGATGCTGACATAGGAAGTGCTAGTCAAGAGGAGGAAGAGGAGGAGGACGAAGAGGATAGGAAAGCTGCATCAGAGGTAAGAGTGCTTAATCTTTAAGGGAAGTCTTATGCATTTTTTTTTTTTTTCCTTTAGTAGGGCTTGTTCTACATGACTTAAGTGTTAAAAGTTAACTTGGCTCATGTGAAACTCCCTCCCAATGTCAGAACTTTGGAAAGCTCGGTCACCCTGCAGAGTAGGAATTCCTGTGGCCGAGTTCAGCAGAGCTGGCACCTTGCTAAAAGCACTGCTGTAGACCTTGCCCTGTGAGAGGGGTGGGATTGTGTGGAATGCATCTTCGCGAGGCAAAAGGCTTATTCAACTTGAGACACAATCAGGATGTGACCTCAAGTGCTCCACACTGACATAATGGCTGACTTAAAAATGGGCGGAGTGTTGGTTGAAGTTAAAGGGATTCTCGCAGCAGCAGCAGCTGTTGAGTACTCTCAGCACATAGTGCACAGACACTGTGAAAACAGGAGGATCTGTGTGTTTGCCGTGTATTGGAAGGAAGGGGTAGTAGCAGCAGTAAGTCCTTTCAAAAATTAAATCCCGATGTAGAACTGAAAGCAGATTATTCTTTGTAGCTTTTCTCAAAATGATTTTTACGGGTATTCTTAGATTTTATTTCCTTGACGTTTACACAAATTACTTTCTTGCAGGAGGAGGAAACTGTGAATAGATCACCCAGAAACAGAAAGCCAAGGAAAGATTGAAAAAAAAGTCATAAGAACTTGATCTGTGATTTATTTTTTTTTTTCAAACATGGTTCTGGGAGAGGACCTTGGACACCTTACATTGAAACTTGGACAAACCTCAAGATTTCACCATCCACAGGTTCCAGTCACACTATCCAATGTAATGGAGTGTCTAGCAGTAAAATATTTGCAATCATCTGTTTTAAAGAACATCATTCCTGTAGAAAGAATGCATTTAATATAATGGGCTGTGGATTTTGGAATGTAACATAACTAACCTTTTCATTTTTGGTTTTTAAATATTCTTTTCTGTTTTTAAGTAGATTGGTAGAACTTTTCCAGTCTCAAACCTTGGCTTAATTTAATATATTAATTAGTGAAAAATAACAATGAATCTTGAAAGTGCTAGGTGATAAACTGCAGTTTTATAACTAGGTTTTTTTTTTTTTACAAAGATGTAAATTCCTAAATGCACCAGTGTCTTTATAGCCCTTAAAATTTGATAAATGTTTAAAGAAAAGTTGTTGATATATTTGACAGCCCCTCTGCCCTCAAACTAAAAGGAAACTGGGGGGGGGGGGTTGTATGGGGAAAACAGTAGTGAAACTCTCTAATCAACTTAATTATTTTGTGGGGAGGGGTAAGAGGAAGAAGGGTGGAAGGAAGGGGTTAGTCTTTAGAATATGCATACTGTGCATGGCTAAAGCCCCGTTAAGTGTTGACAAATTATCTAGGATTTGGAGTGGGTCATCTTAATGTGGCATTTAATCCTGCAGACCTTGCAGATAATGGATTTTGTTAGTTCTTGAACTCTTTGTAAAGCTTATGAGTTGTTGTCGGGGGGGAGGGTTAGGCTACTTCCCCTTTTTCCCCCTCTGTTTGGCCACTGATGCTTTCCTTTCTCTGTGACTGTACAGCTTTTTTTTTTTCCTGAGTGCAGCTTTGCCTCAGTTGCTGAAGCGCTTCATTTCTCAGCTCATTGTCGAACTTCTTATTTTTATAGCTAGGCCTACTCCTTTCCAGGGTCCAAGCACTGGATAGGACAGTGTCCCATATCCTCTCACTGTTATCACTATATGTCTACTCCTGTAGAAAGGGGGGAGGTAGTCAGGTAGACAAGTTGAACTGAGTATTTGTTAAGGAATAAGAAAAAAATATATAACAAAACAAAAAAACTACCAAGATGTCAGTATTGTAGGTGGGAAAGGAGCATGTGGAATATCTTAACTGGTATGTGAAACTGTTGAAGTCTTTATCTGCTCTTCATGTAACAAATGCATCCTAAATTATATTGTGAATGTTAGGGAGTTCCAATTCCAGCTGAATAAATTTTTTTAAAGCGTTGGAGTCTACCATATTATACTGTTTCAAACACTTTTTTTGTGGAATGCAGGTGATCACTATAAGAGCATACCTCTGAGGGTGAAATCTATGTAACTTCATTACACTGTACCAAATACGTTGGTGTTTGGATGTCTATATAGATAAACTTTTGCCTTTGTTTAGAGTGAAATTAAATGTCCTGAAATTACTCTTCTTGCACTGAATTTGAACACTCCAGTGTTGTTTGGTCATAGCATAGGAGTAGTGTGGGGAATAATTCCCAGGGGTTGGGGAGGGTTGAGTGTTCCAGTTACCTTGCAAATAATCTAACCAATTACTGAAAAAAACTTTTGGGGTGGTTTGTTGTTTGGGTTTGGTTTTTTTTTTTTTTTAATACACCTTTTGCTGCCTGTCCTCATGTTGTATCCCTTGGTTGTTGTGTTTGGAATATTAGTGATCACAAATGCATAGCAGGATTTCTTGATCTCTCTGCAGTGTGCAAATAAACTATTGTAAGCAAGATACTGGAAGTAATTTCAGACTTCTGTTGGGAGCTATTGCATGTTTAGAAATGCCTTTGCCTGTTGAACACCTGGTAAATAACTGCTCCTTATTGCAAAAGTAGCTTATACTCTGACATGGAAGATGTCATGGCTTAAGCATTGCTACTCGCTTGTTCTCAGGACTGTATTTTTATCAAGGAGCAGCTGCTATTTATGACTCTCAGTCCTTTGAGATGAAATATATGTAAATGGTTTCAATTCAGCTAATGTTTTGAGCACAACCTAAAAAAAAAATCTATTAATCTAATGTTTTTTTATCTTAAATGCAAATTGCCTTAAATTCCCAAACAGTTCATGTGCATACATGTTCTTTCGAAGCATCAAAAGTGAACTTAAGATCTGCTATCAGCTTTTAAATAATATTATATTAAAGCTAATTGTAAATCTACATTTGCTTCTGCTGAATCTCCTGAAAAGGTCTCCTGTCTGCATGTTACAGCTTTTTTTTTTTTTTGATACCATAGTGTATGCTTCTTAAATAATCACTACAATAAATGAAGACTTTCCAAAATGGATAGACAACTCCAAAGTTACTTCTTATCCTGCTGTCTGACTCAGGTGGCTCAGTTTAACCTCAGAATCACTCTTATTTTTAAGAACAGGAAGGAAGGAGGAAAAAAAAAAGCTATCTGCATCTTGTGAGTACTTCTAAAGTGTAGCTGTGCTTTCAAAGCACTGAAGCTTTGCTTGGTTGTAACCTGTGAACTGGGGTTGGAGCTTACAAATACTCTGCCTGTGCATTGAGAGGGGCAGCTTCTGAAAAAGATGCTCCACAGGAGGTGCTGGGGGGGGTTAGACTGGGGATGGGAAATCAAGCCAAAACCCTTGGGGGGAGTAGGTACGGGCAGGGTCTGAAGCCCAAGGGAGTAGAAATGCTGAAAAAAGGTTTTTGGTAATGGATAAAGATGCATCTGTTCTGGAGCTGCTGGATGGGACTGAGCCCATCTTAATAGTTAATTATCACAGCTTGGGGCTGTGCCCTGTAAATTGTGTTGTGAGTCCTGGCCCAAGGAGGTATTCTCACTAGTGCTAATTGCAGCAGATGTCCATCTCCAGGGCTGTCCATCTCTCGCTCTCCTTCCTCAAAAGCGGTGCTCCACTTTGGCTGTGGTTACCTCTGTGGGGCTGTGACTGCTCTCTCCACCCCAACTGGTTCCCAGTTAATACTGTTGTTGCCTCATGGTTTCAAAAAGAGGGTTTTGGTGGGGGGTTTTTTTGTGGGTTTTTTTTTTTTTGTAGTGTTGCTGAACAAGGACTGTGATTTCATTTGCAGAAAAGACCTGTCCATTTCATAAAGGTACCTGTAGATGCAAGTTGGAAAATAACGAAAGTATGTAAAAACTAATCAATAAAGGAACTTAAACATGTTTGGTTTTCTTTGTCTAATTAGCAAAACCACAGTCTTCATCACTTCTGCTTGACACGGAGTGCAGGGACTAGGTCTGGGCTGGGACATGGCGGCACAAGTGATGAAGAGGAGGTGACGGTATCCTGTGGGTAACTCGCCTTGCTGCGGGACTAGTTCCTCCCCTCGACCCCCCACTCCGCAGCCAAAACTCACGTTTTGGCCCAAAACCAGGGGTGCTGCGGCAGGTGAGCCGGGCCGCGCTCCGCTCCTGCGGGCGGGGCCATCCCTCCCTGTCAATCACCGCTGGCTCCGCCTCCCTGTGTGGCTGCTCTGCCCACGCCCCGCCCCCTCACTGCTCCTGCCTTTTAAACGCGCCGAAGGCCGCCTCCGGAGCCCCGCCCTTCCCGCCCACGCCTCTGCGCCTTCGTTCGCTCTTCTGCGCCTTCCTATTGGCTGGGAGGGACGTCCCTCACGGCTCGCGACGCGCTACGCGGCGTGACGTTCCCCACCACCCAGGAAGCTCCGCCTATTTATTCTCAACTCGGCTCTTGAGGGGAAAAACAATTTCAAGATGGCGGCGGCGCGGATAACAATGGGGAGTCGGGGGTTCGGGCCGGCCCGTGCCTGAGAGCGGCGGTCGCCGGGCCGCGCCGCGCCGCGGGGGGGAGCGGAGCGGGCTCCGGGCGGGCCCCGGGGAGGGCGGGCAGCGGCCGCCAGGCAGGACTGAGGGAGAGGAGCTGGGGGGGAGCGAAGCGGCACCGGCCTCGGGGGAGAAGGAGGAAGTGGGGTGGGGGGGAGCGAAGCGGGCGCTGGGCTGAGCCGGGAGGAGGAACCGGGGCGGGGGCGAGCCCCAGTGGGGAGCCCAGGTAAGGCCCGCGGGAGAAGGGGGGAGCGGCGGAGACCGGGGAAGGCCCGAGGCGGGGAGCCCCTCGCCATGGCGGGGGCCGGTGTGAGGAGCCGGTGAACGGCGGCGGCCGCCCCCCTGGTTCTCCGGTCCATGGTGCTGCCCCCCTGCCCCATGGCGGAGTTCGTGGTGCCGCGGCACAGCGCGGTGATGGAGCGGCTCCGCCGGCGCATCGAGCTCTGCCGGCGGCACCACAGCGCCTGCGAGTCCCGCTACCAGGCCGTCTCCCCGGAGCGCCTGGAGCTGGAGCGCCAGCAAACCTTCGCCCTGCACCAGCGCTGCCTGCAGGCCAAGGCCAAGCGGGCCGGCAAGCACCGGCAGCCCCCGCCGGCCCCGCCGCCGAGGCGCTGGAGGCGCAGTTCAGCTGCCCCATCTGCCTGGAGGTCTTCCACCGCGCCGTCGGCATCGCGGGCTGCGGACACACGTGAGACCGGGCCCGGGGCGGGGGTGGTGGGGACCCCCGGGGGCCTACCCTGACCACCGGGGCCTACCCTGACCACCGGGGCCTGCTCTGACCACCGGGGCCTGCCCCGACCCCCGGAGCTGGGCCCGCCGCGCTCGCTGGGCCCTCTGCCCTGTGTCCCCCGCGGGCACGGCGACACCCCCCATCCCACCCCCTGCCATCCCGGTTCCGGGTCCCCCATCCCACCCCCCTGGTGGTGCTTGGTCTCCCTTCCTGTTGCTCGCCCCCGGGACCCCTTTCCCATCTCCAGCTGCTCCGCCAGCACGGGGAACCTTACCCCTATCTACACGTCCCCCCTGTCCCCGTGTCACCCAGTCCGGACCTGGTGTTGAGTGCACCCAAAAGTCCTTCCTCTGTTTTCCCACGCCCTGACCCCCAGCCCCCTTCTCCCTCTGTGCCCAGACCTGCTTCCTGCCCCCGGGATCACCCCTCCCCAGACTCTGCTCCTGATGCCCTGGCAGTGCTGGCTGCGGTCTCGTCTGGGTGGGAGTTCTGTCCTGACCCCCACATCTAGGCCACCCGTGGGTGCTGTGCCCTGGTGCTCAGAGAGAGGCCACCCAGGGCACTGCCACAGGGAGCTGAGGTCTGCTTGTCACCCCAGCATTTCGATGACACCTCCGTGTCCCCCTTTAACTGCCTGGGTTAGGGACACCTTGGTCTCCCATTGAAGCCATGGCTTGCTTTGGTGCCCCGGCATGGTCTCGCTCTTCCCCCCCAGCTCATTTGGGGCTGGGGGCACTTCACGAGGATGATGCTGGGCAGCTGGGGCAAGGGGCCCCATGACTTTCCCTCCCTGTGCAGTGGCAGAGGCTTAGCAGCA
>JAOXNO010000052.1:46165673-46177066 GCA_028565335.1 Limnodromus scolopaceus
CGAGGATGATGCTGGGCAGCTGGGGCAAGGGGCCCCATGACTTTCCCTCCCTGTGCAGTGGCAGAGGCTTAGCAGCACGTCATTCCCCAGTGCTGGGTGACATGAGCTGGGTGGGCAGGTGGAGGGGACAGGGATGCTGTGACAATTAACTTTGTGGGGACCGAGCTGTTTTGCCTGGAGCCCGGGGGTGCCTTCCTGCGCTTCCTCTCCGCTCCTTTGATTTCTCATCTGAGGCCCTGCAGGCATAAGGACCTTGAAAGGAGGTGAGCCAAGCTCTAACACGCTCGCTCGCTTTATTTCCTGCGTGGACTGGTTGCTCGGCACCAGTTTTTGTTTGGCTGCATTCAAATCCGCTCCCGGCCACGAGTCTTGGAACAGCCGCATTGTCTGAGCCCCGGCTGCTCGTCCAGAGAGCTCCTTCCAGGCTTGGGCTGTGCCTGGTCTCCCCACACCCTCCCCCAAGCTCCCAGTTCTAGTCAGTTCCTCCCAGTAGGGGTGCTGATCCCTAGGTTTTGGGGCTGCCCTGCAGGCTGGGGTGCGCAGGAGTCCCTGAGAGTGGGTGTGCCCCGGGGCTGGGGTCCTGCTACCCCCCCTCCTCCTGGGCTGGGCTGCTCAATGCCACTTGTCTGTACCCCCAGGTTTTGTGGGGAGTGCCTGCAGCCCTGCCTCCAAGTGCCGTCCCCGCTCTGTCCGCTCTGCCGCATGCCTTTCGACCCTAAGAAGGTGGAGAAGGCTTCCAGTGTGGAGAAACAGCTTTCATCCTACAAGGCTCCCTGCAGAGGCTGCAGCAAGAAGGTAAAGCTCACGGGGGAAGGCTGCCCGTCCCCGTCCTGCTGCCGACCCCGCAGGTGCTGGGGGAGGGAGGTCGCTTGCTTCCCACAGTTGGGTTTGCAGGTCCCCAAACTGCACCTGTGAGGTGTGGTGTCCCCTCTGCGTGTCACAGCTTCTGCCATGAGCCACGCAAGTGGGGCTGTGTGGAGATGAAGGCGCTTTCTCCTCGCTGCCTTTGTCAGCAGACTGGAGCTATTATTAGACAGTGGGGACCTTCAAAAGGAGGCTGAGGTTTTCCTGCAACACAGGAGAGGCTGAGACAAATCAGCTCTGCTGCTGCGCCTAACGACGGGGAAGGATTTAGGTCTTGTTTAAGGTGCCGAAGGTGCCATAACCCTGATGGCTGCTGAGGAGCTGAACTGCCAGCGTAGCCTGGGGCAGCCTGGTCTGGGACGCCTCAGAGACTGGCTGTAAAGCTGTGATTCATGGTGCGTCTCTGCTGATGCACTTTCTGGCTTCTGTTAGCTTCGGGGATCTTGTAACTCCTAGGCTGCAGCCCAGGACCGATCATACGGTGTCAGAGCAGTTTGGGGTTTCTGCCTGTCAGCACTTCCTCCTTTACAAAGGAAAACAGAGCTAGTGCTACGATAATGCAGCAGGGGTGGCTTGTGTGTGACTTCCAGGGATGCGTGTAGCGAGCATGCAGCCCCATAACTCTGTCCTGTGAGGAAGGATGGCCTGGTGCAGTGTTGCCATGTTGGTGTGTGGGGTCATCCTGCACAGGCCAGCACTCGCTCTGATGTTGAGTGGCCAAAACTGTTCTCCTGAGCTGTAGTGGAGGCTCCGGCGCTGCGTTTGGAAGGTGTTCCTGCAGCCTCTGGGAATGTTTCTTTTCTCCTTATTCTCCAGGTGACCCTTGCGAAAATGCGCTCTCATGTCTCGTCCTGCGCGAAGGTGCAGGAGCAGATGGCCAACTGCCCCAAATTCGTTCCAGTTGTCCCCACATCCCAGCCTATCCCCAGGTACTGCCGCGCATCGGGTGGGGAAATGTGTCCCTCTTTGCTCTGGCACTCCCCTCCCTTACAAGCCCTAAAATCCGAGCATGTGTATTACTTTCCGTTGGGCAATCGCAGGGAGAAACATCAGCATCTTTTCCCTCCTGGCATCTGGAGCCCCTGCACTGCCCTGTGTTCCACAGCGTGGCATGGGAGGAAGGACCAGCCAGACCCAGGTTGTTCAGCCTGGAGTGGGAATGGGTTTCTACCATGGGTGGGTGGCACAAAGCCACGCAGGGGTGGCTGGATTCATTTGGAAGGAGTCGATCCAGTCACTCTCTGGGGGATCTGAGCTTGTCCTTGCTCTCTTTAGCAATATTCCCAATCGCTCGACGTTCGTGTGCCCGTATTGTGGGGCCCGAAACCTGGACCAGCAGGAGCTGGTGAAGCACTGCATGGAGAACCACCGCAATGACCCCAACAAAGTGGTGAGTGACGCTGGGGCACTGGGATGGGCTGGTTCTGTGTGGGTTAACTCCTGGAAATCCAAACACACCGTAGCTGATGCTGTGTCTGAGGCCACCAGGATGCAGAGCTGCTGCTTCGTGTAAACTACAGCTGTTTTTCCAGCTGGTTTAGTTTGTTTTAAATCCCTTTGATGGGAGGTGGGGACCTACTGCAGTTTGCTTTGTTAGAGGCTCTCTGGAACAAGCTGCCTTTGTCCCCCTGTGCCTGCGACCTGGGTGGTGCTGGATTTCCTTTCCTTGTCCCTGCTGGGTTGACCGAGGCAGGGAACTTACAGCTCTGGCACCATCTCAGAGGTGCTTGTGCACACGCGTGTAGCTTATCAGTGGGCTAAAAGCAGCCTGGGCCACGTGCCGGACGCTCTGTGCACCGAAGGGTCTGCTTGGTGGGGTGGGAGGACCTCCCTGTTTAGCACATTCTCTGCAGGACACCCTCTGTGAGAGAGAGGGGACCGCTACTTGTGTCTCCACCGCCTCGGGGGAGATAGAGGTGGAGGAGGTCTGTGCCTGGGAGTCATGGTTCCCCTTTGTCCCTCCCCGCTGCAGGTGTGCCCAGTCTGTTCAGCCATGCCCTGGGGGGACCCCAGCTACAAGAGCGCCAACTTCCTCCAGCACCTCCTCCACAGGCACAAGTTCTCCTACGACACCTTTGTGGTGAGTACAGCTCTGAGCCAAAACGGGGTCATCGTCCCCGCGTCCTGCGCCGAGTGGCTGTGAGATGAAACCAGCCCTTCCCTTCCTGTGCCAGGACCAGCCTGTCCTGCTGTGCAGCACCTCAGGAGGGGAAGGGGGTGGATCTCCTTTGGGCATTGTGGGAGGCACATGGAGACCCCCACAGGTGTGGGGCTGGGCTCCCAGCCTGCTCTGGGGGGTGCTCGAGCTGGTTCCTTGTCAGCACAGCAGGAGAATGTCTGTGAAGGAGGGGAGGGAAATGTTACTGCTCTCTGTGAAGATGGGTTGTTTCCTCCATGTGCTCCATTAAACTCTTCCCCTGAGGAAATGTAACACAAAAGCCCTTTTCTTTGAGGCTTCCGAAGTGGGAGGGGAGCAGCCCAGCCTTGGGGGGTCTGGCTGCTGTACGTGGGAGGTATCCATGGCCCCCCTCTCAGGGAGTTGCTGACCCCTCCTGTGTGGGGGTAAGGATGTGATCACCCGGTCTTGGCTGCAGGGGCGGAGGAGAGGTTTTGTTAGCATCTTGCTTTTATTGCAGGGAATGCTGGGTTTCAGGGAAAGAGACCCACAACTATTTACAGAGAAATATCCTCACTTTAGGGAGGGCTCAGTGTGTTGCATAAACCCGAGGGAGCACTGGAGAAGCCCTTGGCCTTGCTAGAAAGCTTTAGCCTCTGGCCACAGCTTGCCATGTGGGCACGTTTCATCCCCGCCTGCTGCCAGGTCTAAGAGCAGGGCTGATGTTGGCAGATTCCAGGCAGGAGAGGGACCGTGGGCACCCAAAGAACAGCATTCCTGGGACTTGTTTGACAGAAGAGATGGAGGCTCACCGCCTTGGGGGGCCAGTAAGGAGCAGGAAGGGCTCCTTGCCGTGGCCACCCCTCCTGCTTGATGGGAGGCCGGTGTGGCCCGGCCATGCCAGCTCTGCTGACCACCCCTCTCTGTTTTTAGGACTATAACATCGACGAGGAGGCAGCGTTGCAGGCTGCCCTGGCGCTGTCGCTCTCTGAGAACTGAGGGTGACGGCAGAGCATCGGTTTGGACACCCCCCCCCCTCACACCCTGTCTTGTTTTGCACACTCGGCCTTCCTGCTGGGGAGGCACGGAGCTCCTCAACCCCCCGGAGACCCGCTACCACCTCTCTTCCCTCTCCTCTCTGGGAAAATCCCGCCTTGTTTAAGAAGGTGGAGTTTCTTTAGCGGTGTGTTGGACCGGTGAGTGAGGAGAGACGTCCGCTGCTGGGAGGAGAGAGAAGTCAGCACCGAAGGGCTGGGATCCTTCCTCGGTTAGGCATTTCATATCCGTATACGGAGTATATACGTGTATCCAGATCTATTTATTATTAGATGCTTTTTGGCACC
Organism: Limnodromus scolopaceus; assembly: GCA_028565335.1. NCBI lineage: Eukaryota > Metazoa > Chordata > Aves > Charadriiformes > Scolopacidae > Limnodromus > Limnodromus scolopaceus. Next base: position 46,169,997 of record JAOXNO010000052.1, read on the forward strand.
ATTTGTCTTCATGCTCTCTGTTGCAATTGAATAGGTACGTAAAACTATGATGCGTTTTATGCAGAAATGCCCTAGTTTGAAACTGCAGTCATCCACGTCCTTTTTGAAGGAGAAGGGAAAAATAAACCAACGGCACGGAGCATCTTTTTTTAAACTCTTCAAGGCTATTTCCAGAGACGTCGGTCTGTCCCGTCCCCTGTGCTGCAGGCAGGAGCTGCCTCCTCTGCCTCCTACTGCACAGGCCAGGCCCAAACCAGGCAGGGCTGAATCCCAAGGCGAGACGGTTGCCCTCGTGTGCCCTGTGATGGCAGTGGCTTCGGAGGAGTCCGCGGGGATGGCATCCGGCGTCCAGTGAAACTCTCACCTTCCTCGTTTTGTACCGGCTCTTGTGATACTGAGTTCTTGCATTTTTCTACATTAATTGGCGTGATGCCTTTTCCACGTTTTATAGAGCGGGAACCGAAGCTGTTACTCTTCACACTGCAATATCCGTCACTGGGGACAAGTGTATTTTTATGGAACATTATTAAGAAAGTATATTTTTTACAAAAAAAGACCCCAAACAAACGAACATGCTGTGGATCTGAAATCAGGTGGGAGGCAGGAGCTGGACCCCAGGCCAGTGCGTGGGACTCTGCGGGGACTGTGGGGAGCACGCGGTTGTCATCTTCGGTTACTTCTGGGCCGTTCCCTTCCCTTGTCGGCGTGTTTCTCCGCAGTTGGATGGTGATGCAGGAGAGGTCGGGTCAAAGCAGCACCTCATCGGCTGCCTTTTTGAGGAGTGGCAGCACCGCTTGTGTCCTCAGCCACTTATCCAGCCGTGCCCTCTGAGCTGCTGTCCCTCTCCAGGCTGCGTGATTGGGTTTGCGGTGGCTTAACCCTGGCAGGCAGAACTTCGTGGCGGTGCTGGATGTGGCTGTGGGCACAGTGTAATCTGGAGTGGCGCTTTCTGACTGTGAGTGGGCAGTTGTGGGATGCTGGTGGTTGGTGCAGAGACGCTGGGTTGTGTTTGGGCGATGGGTGTGCAGGAGGGACCTCTGCCCCTGCAGGAGGGACCTCTCCCCCGGCAGGATCTCATCCCCAACGCTGAGCATCTTGGCCCCCTGAAATAGGGGATTGTATCTCCCTCTCCCAAGTCTCTCCCTGGGAATAGGGCACACCTGGGCAGATGTTGATCCGAGAGATGCTCCGTAGTATCCCAGTGATCTGTCCACCCTGCTTCCCTTCCTCTCTGCTCTGCCTGCTGCTGCTGGAGTTTGCTCTGGTGGGCTGGGAAGGTAGGAGGGAGATCTCTGCCAGGCCTTGAGTGGGCTGCTGCCAGCCTGAGCGTGGTCCCCAGGTGCAGCAGAAGCCGTGTCCCATCTGAAGCGTCATCCCTGGGGCTGGGGGAGAGGAGCTTTGTGCTGGGACCCTGCCTCCCATTGGTGTCACACCAGTGACAGGATCAGCCTGAGGCTCTTGGTGAAGGAATTGTTGGGGAGGTGGTGATGCATGATACCTGCAGACCTGCTGTGCCGCTTCCCAGCAAGGGTTTGCAGAGGAGGGGCGCGGGAGAGCGATCCCTCTGCGTGTCCCTGCTCGGTGAAGTGCCCCTTTGTAGTTTATCTGAGACCTGGCTCCAGCTCCAGCTCTGCTCTAGCAATATGGTCTTGTTTTTTACCTTGATCTAAATAGTACTGGGTGTTTTTTGAGGCTGTGAGCTCCCTCGAGCCGGGCTAGGGAGGAGGGAAGGGGTCTTCCCTTACCAGCACGGCGTTCTTGGCACCTGCCTGGCCCTGGGGATGTCCCTGGTGGGATGGAGAGCGCTGGCATCTCTCGAAAGGGACCCAGGAGGGTTTCCCTGTCCGTTCTCAGCTGGGACCATTGGGTCCTGGAGCAGCCTCCATCAGAGCCCTCGCAGGGAGCTCCCTGCCTCTGGGACCGTGCTATTAACCTCTCTGTCTCCTTCCTCCTCCTCTTCCTCCTTTTTTTTTGCCCTGCAATGCCAGAGCAGGGGCAGCAATGGCTGCTTTTGTAAAGCACTTTATGGCCCAGGCTGCGAGGGCGCAGGCAGGCTCTGCCCGCTGCCGGCCGGGCTGTGCCGGGGCTCCGGCCGTGCTCGTCAGTGTGTTACCCGTGACTTTTTTGCATAACTAGACCTTTTAACGAGACGTACTGTTTTTTGAAGAAGAATTAAATCAATGACGTTATTTGTAGCAAACCATTTTTCTCAATAAAGGCAGTTTCATCCACGGGCAGCCTCCCTGTGCGGTCTGTGCCGTGGTGTGGGACGCAGCTTCTCCTGACACCCCCTTAGCTGTACATGCCGGTGGCTGTGCCCCCTCCTTGGCAGCCAGGTCCTGGCTCTCGGAGGGAGGATGCCAGGAGGACACTTGGCACCATGTGCTGTCCCCGAAGCTCCCCTGGGTGCTGGCCAGGGGAGTGCAGTGGGTGTTTCTCCTGCGGGTGTCCCTGGGAGATGTCCTGGCTCTGAGCCCCCATGGGGCTGTCGGGGTTCCCCAGGGACATGGGCTGGCTCTGCGCAGCCGGTCCCTCCAGCCTGGGCACGGGCTGCACCCACATCTCCCCAATGCAGGGTACTGATCCTGAGTGCAGCCACTGGTGTCCCCTCGCAAGATTAAGGGCATTCACTCTTGTCCCAGCACTGGCCAGAGCGTGGTTCTTGTCCCAGGGGCAGTAAGAGCCTTGGGGGGGACAAGGGCAAGGGCTGATAGCATTAAGGAGTCACCCTATGTGCTCCCCGGCTCTCCTCAGACAGGCCCTGCAAGGCTTTTGGTGCCAGGAGGGCACCATGGTGGAAGGGATGGGCATATGGCCACCCAGTCCCACCCATGGCTACCTCTCCCTGTGGGGAGAAGGGGTGTCAGGGACTCCCTGTGAGCCGAGGTGCCTGCTCTGTCCTACCCGGGTGATGCTGTGTGTGAGCCAACCTGGCTGGGCAGGGGGATGCTGCGGGCAGTGGGAGCCTGTGTGTGGGTCCCAGGGGACAGGGCTGTCCCCAGGGCTGTCCCTTGCACCTGCAGTGGGGCCTGCTGGTGGCCAAGGCCAGCCCTCGGGTGGCGGTTGGCCCTGGGGCTCCCCAGGGGCTGCCCATGCTAATGAGCCTTAAGGCACCTGCTGGCACCCGTGGGGACATGGCACGGGGACATGGCTTGGGGACACAGCCCTGCCTGTCACCCTGTCTGTCCAGCCATGCCCCGCTCCTTCCTGGTGAAGAAGCCCTCCAGCACCTGCGTCCCCAACTATGGCCAGCTTGACACTCACCCTCACGGTAAGGCTGCACCGGGACCCCCTGCCACCCTGTGCCCAGTGGTGATGCCCTGTGCCACCATTCCAGGGGACTCCCTGGATCCGTGTTGTCCCCGTCCCCCCCCCACCCTACTGTCAGCCCCGTCTGGAGTGGCTCAACCAGCGGGGCAGAGGTGATGGTGATGGTGGTGATGGTGCCAGGTTGGGGAAAAATTGGGGTCACTCAGGGGCTTCCTGGGGCTGGGTATGTGTGACCCTCCTCTCCTACGTCCCCCCACCCATAGCAGGGTCCTTGTGCTGCCAGGGGGAGGTGGCGGGGGGCGGGCAGAAGCAAGTCACTGAGTGCTCACCAGCATGGTGCCTGCCCCCCCTGCCATGCTGGCCCAGGGGATGGCTGGATTTTGGGGTGCATCCAGCTCCAGGCAAGCCAGCACCCAGGCTCAAGCTGGGCTCCAGCAGGAGCTGGGGTGTGTGTATGTGTGTGTTCCATTTTGGGGGGGGAGGACGGGGTTTGCTCTGTTTTGCAGTGGGTGCATCAGTTCGGTTCTACCATGCACGGGGGGGGAGCAGAGGGAGGACCTCGTGCAGATGAGCCCTCATGGGATGTGTGACCTTTTGGGGGGTCCCAAGGAGTGGGTGGTTATCCTTTAACCCCTCTTCCTGTTCCTGCAGAGCTCCATGGCTCGTGTGACTGTGGGGAGGCTGCTCGTCCCCATCTGCCACCAGCCCCCAGTCCCCCTCACTCCCCCTTTGCCTGCAGGACCATGGCTGCCTCACCACCCACTTCTCACCCCCGCTGTCCCCTGAGGCCAAGGCTCCCCATATCCCAAGGGACCCCCGCAGCCCAGGCACCCCCTTGAAGGACACCCAGACCCTCAACCTGCCCCCGTGGCGGGGTCTGCACTGGCGGAGCTCCAGCTGTCGGTGCTGTGCCGGGGCGTACGCCAGCCTGAGCGCCCTGAAGATGCCCCTCCACACCCACAACCTGCCCTGCCTCTGTGGCAAAGCCTTCTCCTGGCCCCGGCTGCTCCAGGACCACATCCGCACCCACATAGGTAAGGATGGGACCCCCCCTGGCTGCTGCTGGCCCCACAGGCACCTCCGCTTTTTGGGGATGATGGGTGGAAAGTTGCCATCTGCCCAGGGTTTGCATTGCTTGCTCTCCAGGAGGGGACCTGCCCAGGGTGGGCACAGGCGGGGTCCCAGTGCTGGGGCTGGCTGGGGTGCTGGGATGCCCCAGGAGTCCTGTGGGAGACCCCACGACAGGTCCCGCTGTAATATCACCCAGTGGGAAGGTATCGATGGATTTCGGGGCTCCTGGGAAGCACTGGGGGTTGCGGGGAGGCACATGGAAAGTAGCACAGGAGGGAATGGGGCATGGGGATTTGGGGGGACCTTCGGTACGGGGGTGCCCTGACCATATGTCCCCCAGGGGAGAAGCCCTTGGCCTGCCCCCACTGCAGCTGGGCTTTCACCAACTGCTCCAACCTCCGTGCCCATCTCCAGACCCACTCGGATGTCAAGAAATACCACTGCTGTGCCTGCTCCAGGACCTTCTCCCACATGTCCCTGCTGGCCTGGCACAAGGAGGGGGGCTGCTGTGGGGCATCCTGAGCCCCCCACCATGTGCTGCTGCCCTGGAGAGGATAGCGAGCCCCACACCATGCTGTGCAATGCCGTGCTGCACCATGCCATGCTGGTGCAACACCCTGAGAAGGGACACAAGAGCATCAAACAGAACTGCCTGGACTTTGGTGGTGGGTCACTGAAGCCCCCATGGCTGCTCTCTGGTGTCTCTGGGGCCGGGGGACACAGTGCCTGGCCTTTTCCCCTGTCACTCTCAGGCACCAGGGAGGATTCTCACCCTTTACAACTTACTAAAAGCAGAGTTGAGCACTGCAGGTGTGAGTGGAGAAAGCGTCCCTTGTTGCTGCTAGGGCTGTCCCTGCTCAGCTGGTGTCGTGTCCCACCACCCCTGCGGGAGGTTCCAGCTGGAGTCGGGCCGTTGTCCATGCAGAGCATCCTCCTCCCTCTCCTGCATCCCTGCAGCTCCCTGCCTGGGGAGAGCAGCTGCTGAGGGATGGAGCAGAGTCCCTGGCTTGCCGCGTTCCCCAAAAAAGGGACCCGGTGGCCTTTTGGGGTCTGGCCTGGCAAAGTGGGGCTGGGATGGTGGGGACAAGGTCACCCTACAAGTGGCCCTAAGCATCTCCATGGCACGGTGAGATTGAGAGTGATGGTGGTGGGACCATCCCCACTGTGGGAGTCCTACCACCCTCCTCACACCCCTGTGGTGGTGGGGAAAGCCCTGTCCCTGCTGGTGTCATCCCCGGTGCTGGGGCATGGGGCCGGGGGGGGGGACAGTTTGGGTGGGTGCCAGAGAAAGTCACCATGTGCCCCCCCCCCATACTATTTGCAGCTCTGCCTGGCTAAATCAGGCCCCCACCTGTGCCGGCGGGGGGGGGGAAGAATCCCACAGCCCAAAATAGCCATGTGCCATCCCCTCCCATGGAAAATGCTTATAAATACCCGGCGGGGGGGGGGGGCACGGCCAGGGAGTCCCTGCCCCACCAGTCCCCACAGCTCCCCACTATGGAGAGGGATGGGATGGGGGGAGGAAGGGGGGATGCTTCTCCCCTCACCCCCCCTGGGTGTTTTTTCAGGGTGGAATGGAACCAGTGACCCCACAGCAGCGGGGCTGTGCCCACCAGCATCACGGTGTCACCCACGTGCCTGGCTTGTGCCCCCCCGGGCACCCGGATTTGTGGGATATTTTCCCCCGTAAGTGGGTGACCAGAGGATAAAAATACCCCCGGGGCAGGGGACAGACACACACGCAACACAGCCCAGCTGGGGGTGCCAGTGGGGGTGGGATGGGGCTACTGGGGAGGGGAGGGTGGCTTCCAGCCCCTGACATACTGGGAGCACTGGGAGCACGGGAGATTTTGGGGCTACTGGGGTCACTGTGAGCACTTTGGGGGGATTGGGAGCACTGAAAGGGTACTGGGAATATTGGGAACATTACAGGGTAAGCGGTACGCGGGTTTGGGGAGCACTGAGGACACTGGGAGCACTGGAGAGCTACTGGGAATATTGGGAGGGTTGGAGGGTAAGGGGTACACGGGTTTGGGGAGCACTGGGAGCACTGGAGAGGTACTGGGAATATCGGGAGCGTTGGAGGGTAAGGGGTACCCAGGTTTTGGGGACCACCGGGGTAACTGGGAGCACTGGAGCGATACTGGGGACGGCGGCCGGGGCCGACGGCGCATGCGCAGCTCCTTCCCGACTCCAAGATGGCGCCCCCGCATGCCCTCGCCAGCACCAGCAGGGGGCGGGGCGAGGCGGGGCCTCTCCGTGGTCTGATCGCTGCCATTGGGTGTCGGGAGACGGGCGCTGCGGTGCTGACCAATGGCGAGGCGGCTGCCCTTCACGGGCGACGGCCACGTGCGTGGCGCGGGGGCGGGGCTTGAGTCCCGCCCGCCCTGGGCCGGGGTCGCGGCGGCGGAGCGATGGCGGAGGAGCGGGCGCTCGCCATGGTCACCTGCACGGCCCCCGTCAACATCGCCGTCATCAAGTACTGTGAGTACCGGCGCCGGCTGTCCCTGCGGCCGGGACCCCCCCTCGGGGCTGGGGACACCTCGGGAGGCGGAGAGGCCCGGGAGCGGGACGGGCGGGTGGCGGCGTCGGGTTCGGGTTCGGCAGCTTCTGGGGGCGGGAAGTGGGTAGAGATGCCGGTGGTGGGCCATGCCGTGCCGTGTTGTGCCAAGCCGAACTATGACAAGGTGTGCCGTGCCGTGCCACTCTGTGCCGTGCCAAGCTGTGCC
>JAOXNO010000052.1:46183332-46208689 GCA_028565335.1 Limnodromus scolopaceus
CCGGCCGCCGCCGTCGTCGCGGGAGGCGCCGACAGGACCGGAGCCAACGGACTGGAGGCCGAGGCGGCGAGCGGCGAGCAGCACGGCCGCAGCAGCACCTTGATCGCGGTAAGCGGCGGGGGCGGTTGGGGCCGTGGGGGGAGCCGGCGGGTCGGCGCGGCGGAGGCGGGGATGGCGGGGAGAAGGAAGCCCGCACGGCCGGTGCGGTGGCCCGCGGTGGGAGGGCGGAGGTTGGCGTCGCTGTGCGGAGCGTCCGCGCTGTTCCAGCTTCGCAGCTGATCGCGGCCGGTTTATTTTCCCCCTTGTCACCTTTGCGCGCTGGGGGAGTGCGTTAAAAACCGCTGCTTGCTGAGGCAGGAATAGGGGACGGCCTTCCGTGGTGGCCACAGGCGTTCGGAGCAGCGTCCTGAACGTTTCTGGCTAATTCACCTAAAACCTCCCTGCAGAAACTGTCAGAGGGGCATTAATACTGCGGTGGCTTTGGATTTTTTTTTTTTGTTTGCTTGCTTATGTCTTTAATTCAGGTCGTCAGGGTTTAGTGGGGTCACTTGATAATGATGTGCTTATTACTGAGCTTATACTTACTATTTAAGACAATGTGTCTATTAATTCTGGTACATATTGGAAAAAAATTCACTGGAAAGGCAGCTGCTTATTTGCCACTCAGGCTAGTGGGTGTGAGCACTACGGGAATCCCACTCCACCCATTAAAAACTGGCTTAGCTCAAAATCTTAATGTTTCTCTGGCTTCTCTAGCATTTCTGGTTGTCAGGATATATTCATGCAGCCCTGTTTGTATATCAAGATAGCTATTGCTTAACTTATTCTGAGCCCTTTAAATATACTGCCATGTAGTAACATGTCAGTAATGTAGGTTAGTAGGATAACCTCTTAAAGGCTGCTGCTCTTAATACCTGTCTGTCTTAAAACCAGGTATTTCTAAATGGTGGCCTGGGTCAAAATGATACAGTGTTGTGAGTGTCTTTAAAAGGAGATACTGGATTAACCTGAGACATTTCTAGATTAATATATTGATGAAATATTTTTAAGATGGTGTCTGATTTTTGATCATATTGGAAGGGAAGGAGGACGTGTTTCTCTGCTGTCTCGGACATCATTTAGTTACAGTTTTAAAAATAGGATCATGATAGAGCTTACTGTATACGACTGGACATGATGTGAAATATTGAAACGTGGGGCTCATCCTTAATGTAACAAGCACTAGGCAGCATGTGTGCAGTTTGTACTATTTACAAGATGAACTGAAAGTGTTTCTGTTCTTGCTAATATACATGTGAGAATGTAGGACTTGCTGACATTTCTGAAGACTTAGACACTTGTGACACAGTTAGAGCCCTTCAGTTGGTTGTTGAAACAGGGTACTTGAGGAAGAGAGGAAACCTGTGTGTTCCTGACAGTGATCCTGTAAAACTTTCCAGGTAGCTGTTGTTTAGTAGACTGATCTTGAATGTAAACTTCTGTCAGAACAAAAGTGACTCAAAATCGTGTTTTATTATCTAAAGACTTGGTGGGATTTCTGTTTATTTCCTGTCTGGGCTCTAAGGCTATTTGCATATGGGGCTCTACCCATTAATAATGCGTATACACACAGAGCTCTTTAGCATGTCAAACCCTGTTGCTTAAACTGCCACCACACGTCTTCATATTGATCTTTTTTAAAAAAAGATGTCTTTAATTCATTGGTGTTGTTTCTTTTAAATTGCCGTGGATGTGGATTTGATCTAATTAGCATCCATTATAATGAGAGCTCTCAACAGCAGTGAGGTTCTGAAATGCACTGCACATCTGGGGAAGCCCTTCTTGTACAGGAAGCTGCTGCCAGCAGCCAATTTACACAACAGAAGAGGGTTTTAGTGTATGAATGACTCTTCCTCGTGCTGGCCTGCTGTTTCCTTCCTAGGATACATGACTGTAAGCTTAATTGCAGCTGCTGATTCATCACCTCGTTACTAGGGTATAAAGTTGGTTTGCTTAGTAATTCAAGTTTTGAAAAAAAAACAACAACAACAAACCCCCTCTGCTGCTCGTTTCATTCCTTTGGTGTAAAAGGTACCTCTCTGGGTTGGTATTTTACCTCTAGCAGTCATGTAGCTGTTATCAAGACCGAGCATGTGCTTTGTAAGGGAAGGACATGGGTTTGGTTTACAATATTCAATAAAGTTTGGATGAACACCAAAATTATCGTGTTTTAAAATATCCTGGATGCGTTCCTTTCAAAAGAATGCTGCTAGATCAGTGAAACACACATTATATCAGCTATCGCTGCTGTTACGATCCAGAGTTTTCCATGAAGCTGCATATGAATCTTCTCTTGGAAACTGCTACTTGGTGTTGAAAGTTGATGAAGCATTTATTCTGATCCTTGAAGAAGAATGCAACTCATGTAAAGGTAGAGGGTTTGTGATCTAGTGTTAGAGGGCTTGTAGTAGAAGGATGCAAAGCTGCACTGTCACAAGGGTGGACAGTGGACAACGTGTGTGCTCCCAGATGCTGTACTTCAGAGCATCTTCTGCAAATTCAGAATAGCCATAGAGAAAAGGGTTGCACTGCCACTTCCTTCTTAATGTCTTGTATGATTTTTCATGTGGCCAAAATCAGATACTTTCTTTTCCATTAGTCTTTTCTCTGTTTTAGATCCTGAAGTTGGATGGATCTTGCTTAGAAGCAGGAGTAAGGGGTAGATTCTTCCTTTGTTTTCATACTAGGCAGCTCTAAAATTTGAGCCACAGAACCAAGAGAATACAGTATTGATACAGAAATACCTTGGATGATTTGTGCACCACGTAGGCCTGTCCTTCATTTGAGGAAAAAGATGCAGAACTTGTTAGCTTCCTTTTTTTTTTTTTTTGAGATCATTATTTAATGGGAAATTCAAATGTTGAAATTTAATTCACATTTCTGTTGTTTAAGATTACATTATTAAGACTATGTTCAAAGTCAAAGATGCTCAATATTTGGATAATGTATTGTCTGTTGTGTTAATCTTCTATTTTTGAAAAACCAGGGAAGAGACAGGACTTGTCTTCTAGAATGTTTTTTTTTTTCTTCTTTGCCTGGGTTCTGGTTTGAGAAATTTCATTCTAATAACGCTGTTTTAATTCTCTGTAGTAGAAAGGTTGGCTTCCTTGTATTTCTCTGGTGGACTATGATGTAGTGTATCCCTGAGCTGAACAGAAAGCGTTTCATTGACATGCGGATGGGCAGAATGGCAAGATCCGAATTTTCATCTCCACTCCTTGTTTTATGATGTGGTCTCTTGGAAGGAGACTTGCTCCCCGTTTCTTACTGGGTGTTCCCCCCCCACCCCCCCACCTGAGAGCAGTTGTTGTATGGATGGATTGCTTTGTCTAGGGCTGCCACAAAACCACAAACAGAATTTCTGGAATGGGCAGAGACGGTCTAGTTGGTGGCCCGTCTTGGGAATGCTTTGTGTTAAAGCTGAAGAGCAGACCAGCATTTATTTGGGAGTGATAAAAGTTTTTACATTAATAATAGGTGAGTTCTAATTTAGGCAAAGGCACCAAGTAAAAAGTTTAAGAAGAAATTTAAGTATAAGGAGAGCAAAGCAACGTTTCTTGGTTGAAAAAACCTTAAGTCATAAATTAAAGGGGAGAGATTGCCTGGATTATACTGACAAGCATTAATAACATTCCACTAACGAAGCTCAGACTAGTACAAGAACAATTCAGAAGACCTCATTTTTGTCTAAGCTGTGGTATAGGGGTGTTAAGCTGTGAAATTACGTTTTACCACAAAAATAGCAAATTATTTCCACGTTATTTATACATAACTATAGTGCAGTGTAGGCTTGCCACCATTGTTTGTTTTTGCTGACAAGTCTGATAGTTTGTTGCCCAACAACTCAGACAGGTTTTTCTTTGTCTCCTTTTAATTCTGTGTGAGGTATTGTTGTATGTTTGAAACATTTCCCTTCCTAGATTAGTTAAGATATGCAGCGATGCTTCCTAAATTGTAAGGCTCTGGGAGTGACTGATCTGCTGCTGCTGTTTAAGTTCAAGTGAGGTGGAGGATCCGGCGTTGCAGCTGAAGGCACAGCAGTTTTTTTTTGATTCAGCAGAACAATTCCTGTAGCAGAAGCTGCCCCTTGTGACTAATGCAGGCTCGGGATATTTATAGACATGCATATCCACAGCCCTTCTTCACTCCAGCAGGCAGTCACCCAAATACAAAAGTCTTCTGGAATTAAAGTAAAAGTCAAAATTAGTCCCGCAGTTTGGTTCTGACAAGGCAGGGGAATGCAGGAACACATTGGGTAGTAAAATGCTTTCCTTGCAGGGGGAGCGCAACTTTGGAAGCTGTGGGTAGATGCACAGTAAATGGGGAGTTCTTCCTATGTCATGAGTCAAAAGGTTATGTTTTCTATCCAGAATTCATACACTACAATTTCTGATACTTGCATTGTTGTTCCAGTTTAAGAGGTTGCTCCTGTCCTTGGCCAGGCAGGAGAGGAGAATCTGTGCCTAGAGAGGACCTACTGTAAGCTCTGGTTCATGGGAGCTTATCTGTGCTGCAGTACGACCACTTCCATGGCAGAAAACCAGATATAGTCTATTTTGGTTTCCCTGTCTAGGTGAGAATGCTGGTAACTAGCTAGGAGGCATATTGGAACTAGATTTCTGTTATGTTTCTAGCGTAATGTAGCGTTTCTTCTTTGAAAATGACCAGTGTCATATTTCTCTTGCTGGTATTTCATGACAAAGCCTTGTAGACGTAACTTAATTCTGAGACTGAAATGGTAAACTTAGTCCAAATAAAATATAAAAAAATAAAGCTCTGTTGAATCCTGTAAGAATATTCTAATCTCTGTAGCAGATGCTTAAACAAAACTAAACAAGAACATTATATGGAGCCTAAAAGGCACAATATCAGAACCAGATTTTTTTTAGTTTTATTTCTGCTGTGTTCAAGAGGAATTTTTTTCAGGAAAAAATGAAACTTGCATGCAGTTTCTATTATATATTTATTTACTGTCTTGAGTTAGTTACAGGACTCAAAGTATAACAAATTACTGGATTTTTAGGAAAGTAGTTTAATTGACTGTCCTCAGTTTTAAAATTCTGCGTTGTGAAGGATTTCTTGCTTTCAAGTGAACCATTTGAACTAAACTTTCGTGCTTGTTAAGTTTAATGCATTGAAATGTCATTGGTTTCAGATTATTATCTAAAGCTAGCTTCAGGTATTGGGTGTCTCACACTGATGTTTTGATTCCTGGAATAATCTTTTTCTCTTAAAAAAAAAAAAGACAAAAACCACCCCTAAATCCCCAACAAACAAACAAAAAACCCCACCAGAAGAGCTTTGAGCCACTGTTTTGATCAGTGATTCATTCCCCATTTCCTACCAAGGCAGTAAGAGAGCACCGCACTGAACTCTGAAGTTTTGAACTCTGCCAGTGCCAGCAGAAAAGGCTGAGATGAAGTTTTAAAGCTTTTCTGATTTCTTCATTTTGGGCCTCGGTGGTAGTTTGTGGACAGCTTTTATGAAGTCTGCCAGCTCACCCCTGCAGTAGGAGCACAGTATGGCTGGGCGTCATTGTAGTAAAGCTGGTGGGTTTAAGGCTTGAGATTGAAAATAGCTTATCAAAATTATTTGTGTGCTTTCCTTTTTCTGATGGAAGCCTTGTCATTGTGGTCCTGTGTCCTAGTCAAGTACAGCGTGTGTGATGCTGTGAATTACGTGATCGGGGGTGCTTGTGTTGGAGACCCTTTTTGTTACGATGGATGACACCTGGGTTTTATCGATCTGTGTTCCTCGCTTGAGGAATCAACAGTTGTGGCCTGACTTGCGTGTGTGCTTCTACAAAGTGTATTTATTGCCACGTTGAGGACTGTCTTTTGCTCACATGAATAAGATACAGCTCTGATGATGTGATGTGGAGGAGGTGCAGCCTTTAGCCCTTCAGTGGCTCTTTGAGAAACTGTTAAGTCGTTCCTGTATCGGTTTAAAAGCTTCAGATAAATGCATTTGGGGTGATTCTTTTAGGTAAAGCTAAATAGTAGAGATCTTGGGAGGTTCATCTTTTGTTGGGAAGTTGAGTAGGCTGAAAAAATGGGAATCAATTTCTGTATCCAATATTGTGACAATGGAAAGAATTGGCTTGTGTTATAAATAAAGCTGATTGATTCTGTTAAGGAAACCATGGACAGCATACCAGAGGGCACTGTGCCTGACAGAACCATAGTGGACAACAAAATTAAAGCTAAAGGGATTTTTTTAGTGAGTAGCAAGCTGTGCTTTTTTTTTTTTTTTTTTTTTTGAGTTTTGGCAGAAGAGAACAGGTTTTTCTTGCCTTGAGAACTCTGTTGGAGCAGCTTGATATGTAGATAGCTTGCAGTTGGACTTGTATCTCACATGCTCCTTGTTAGTTTTTCCCCCTGAAACCAGATTATTTGGATAGACAGAGAAAAATTGGGGAAGAACTGAATTTAATATTTCTTTTTCTGTTGGGAAATCAAGAGCTGAGATAGTATGTAAGAAATGTGTATAAGAAAGGGATTTCACAAGATAAAGTTGCATGATTTGTAGACTAGTTATATGAATGTGTTTGGTGGGAGAACTTCGGATTGTGTTACTCAAAATTAAAGATGAGTAAATCAGTATCAGGATCTATTTCTAAGGGCAGAGGAGAAGGAACCTGTAACTTTTGGCTGCCACGAATTTTTATAGCACTGTCTTTTCTTGAGAGAGAAAAGGAGGTAGAAAATGGAGCACTGTTACTGGGTTGTTTTAAACTGGTGGTATTGTAGATGGTGTAACTACAGTAGCATAAAACTGAGTGTAAACTTACTGCCATAATATCCAAGTACACTTTTGACTCCTGTAATGTGAAAAGTGAACTGGGATGCAAAGTGCAGTTGGTGAATAGTTTCTAAAACTCAGAAGTTAAGTGTCCTGGTTACAAATTGGGCTCAGTCTTTTCTGATACGGATAGAAGATAAGCAGATTTTCTTCTTTTCTCTGTGTCTATTGGCTGCTGTGTACAGGTAGGATATCTTTCAAATAATCTTAGATTTAGCTGAGGTGAAGCAAGGCTGGAAGCAGTCACCCCCAAATTCTGCATCATTAGTGAAATTATTAAAGTTATTTTTTTCTTTAATCTTCTTTTTTTTTCATAAAGGAATATAGTTTTAGGTGAAAGAATGACTGTCTAGAGCGACTAAAGTCAGGATATCATCAAGAATCAGATATGAGTGTTATAACCGTTAAAACCCATAAAAGCTCTTAGATTTTTTTTTTTTTTGAGTGAAAGAGCCTGTGATGGAGATTAGGGGTTTATCTTTTTTTAGACTACAGCAAGTGTAGTTTATAAGCATGGATCGTTTAATCTTAGACTTGTTAGTTGCCTACATTGCAAATGGTGGAGTACAATAGCAAATATCTTGGGACGAATTAACTTCTGGAATATTTGTCCAGCAGCCCAGGTGGGTTTTGCAGTCTGTGAAGAGCTGTGTGCAATTATAGCTATAACACCACCAAAATCCTACTTGCCTAGAGTTGTCTGTATGAATTATAATTACAGCAGTGACCCCAACGGGCATATATTCTGTTTTAATATAGAAATTTGCTTCAACTATGAGAAGATGTTCAGTGTACGCAACTCTGTTATTACTTGTAAGTAAGTCATCAGGGAGTGTGTTTTTTTCCTAGTGCTTTAGAAGTAAGGAGGATCCATTCCCAAAGTCTGAGTGATTGACTCATCATATGACCTTGGGCAAGTTACTCATCCACCTTGAGCTTCAGTTTTCCCGGTTGGAGTATTAAGTAAACAATGGCAAACTTGCTGAAAGCCAAATGTTGTGTTTTTGTTGAGGCTTTCTTGCTTTCTGTTGTTTTGCCTTTTTACAAAAAAAAAAAAAACAAACCAAACTATAGATTTCCGTTATTCTTTTAAGTCTGTATTTGAAAAATTCACTCTAGATTCACTCATAGCTCCTCCAAGCTGCAGGCCTAATGTTGAAATTAAGAGAATTCTAGTTTCAGCCTCCTCTGCAAATGTAGACCTCACCTCGTTGTACTAGGTCTTCTGCTGATCTCACTACTCTCCTGTTATTTCCATGAACCATCTAGAAGATCATAGTCTCCTGGGAAGCTGCAGTCTATCCCTCAGATTGAAATACAGTTTTGCTGCTCTACCTACACAAGCATTGAACAAGTAGTGGTTTTTTTCTGAAGATCAGCTAACTGTAGACTGTTTAAAAAAAAAAAAAGAACAATTAACTGTGGACCAGTCCTTCTGTCCTTAAATCAAAGAATGCTGTTGCCCAGGCAAGTGCTGTAAAATTCTTCTGATAATTTATGCTGGCTCTACATACACCCTCTTGCTTGAGCGCTGAGATCTTGAGGTTTCCCCTGTTTGTTCTTGGATGAGCCAGTTTCCCCCAAGGGTTAGTGGACTGCATTGTGGAGACTGCGAGTAATATTAAAATAAGCATACTTATCTTGAGGTTTGTTTAATGAGCTGCTTTTCTGCCATCTGAGAGAGCTGTTCTTCAATGAACCGGGCTTCAACAGGGTGTTTTTTTGTGGGGATTCTCCTTGTGTGCCCAGCTGAGATGCAGTAAGGCATCTCCTACAGGTCAGGGGAGCTGATGGGAGCTTCCCCTCTTTTAAGTGCCCTGCTCTGTTCCAGCAGTGTCTCTGCCCTACAGGTTTCTCTGTGTTGGTGTAGTGTTCCAGCACAAGCAAAGCACAGCTTTTTTTCTTACGGAATGCACCTGAGGGAAGGAAAAGTTTATAGTCATCTTTTGATGTGTGCGTGAATTCTGTTCTCAGATGTTTTTGAGGTCAATGGAAAGAACTTTATATTTGAAAGAATGCTGCCAGGAAAGAGAAGTTGAACAAAGGCTCTCAAGCTCTGCTTGTAAAACCGTTGCTGTACCCTCTGGTTGCTTCTAGGTGGCACTACAAGAAAAAGAATATGTGCATTCACTAGCTACAAGAAGTCAACTGTTGAGCTCGTTGGGGCTTTGGTGGTCTTGGGGCAAAGAGGGGCAGCTGGCAAATACTCTGGGAGAAGGGAGGAAAGGAATAAACTTACTCTGCTGTGATAGAATTGACTGAACTCTGAATTGAATTTTACCTGTGTGAAACCACGGTCGCTTAGTGACAAACTGGTTTTGCTTTTGTGCCAAAAATGTGATTGTGTGCAAAGCGCATAGTTCTTCTCCAAAAATTATAATCATAAGATAAATAGTTTTCTTTTTCGCTAAATATTTAAATGTGACACTGCTTTATGAAGCAGTATTAGAGAAGAATTATACTGTGTGTACATGGGCCAAATAAAATGCAGGTTTTTATTCTCATCTAAAATTTGAATGTTAACATTCTTCAGTATTTTTTTTGATTTTGAATAGGAAAAATAATAATGTATTCCAGTACACAGCCATATCTCAACTTGTTGTTTTTGTCAAAGTATACGGTAGCTTTTGGTTTTGTTTGAAGAAGGGGGCTCTGATATAGTATATATTTTTGGAAGTTTAAGATTATAGTAAGGAAGTAATCTCACATGATGCCTTATAAAACAAATTTTATCAAAGCAAAGATGTAACCTTTTTTGTAACCTTTTTTTTCCTAGAATGTTTTATTCAGAGCTAGGCAACCATGAAGATTTTGTGATTCTGTGTGATTCTGTAATCTATGAAACTATATGAAACTAAATAACTAAAACCTCCTTTTTTTTTTTTTCAGCAGCTCCATGAGACTGTGAAAAGAAAGCTTGATAGTGCTGCTTCCCCTCAGAATGGAGACCAGCAGAATGGCTACGGTGATGTATTTTCTGTGTCCAAGAAACTGCGTCGTGATGATGGTCTTGGTGGAGTGAGTGGTTCTTCCAATGGAATGCCCCCTGTGTCTCCACTCCATCATCTTGACAAGAAATCTGGCACTGGAGATACTTTGCAACTTAATGGAAAACATCCGATGGGACTAGATGGCATCAGCAAGAAGTGTCTTCCAGATTCCAGCCTGCAGATGAATGGAGGTGGTGATGCTGATGACTCATTTCCTCTGAGTTTGAACAAAGAGCTGAAGCAGGAGCCCGTAGATGATCTTCCATGTATGATTGCTGGAGCAGGGGGGTCTATATCTCAGAATAACTTGATGCCTGATCTTAATCTTAATGAGCAAGAATGGAAGGAACTTATTGAGGAGCTTAATAGATCAGTGCCCGATGAAGACATGAAGGATCTGTTTAATGAAGACTTTGAAGAGAAAAAAGATGCAGATTCTTCAAATTCAGCTGCACAGACTCCATTGCCACAAGATATTAACATAAAGACTGAGTTTTCCCCAGCACCCTTTGAACAGGAACAGATGGGATCTCCCCAGGTGAGATCCACTTCGTCAGGTCAAGCATTTATTGGTGCTGCTTCTGCACCCGTAAGTGCCACTTCTCCGGCGGTTGGTAGTTCTCAGGCTATGTTTCAGCCTTCCAGTCAGTCAATGACTGAAAATCCTAATCAGCCCATGATGCAGGCATCAAACCACTCTCAAAATGTCCAGAGGCCTCTCCCCAATGTGTTGTTACCTGGGAAGGGTGCAGGAAGTGCCAAAGAAATGTCTTCTGCTCATCAGCTTCAGCAGATTGCTGCCAAGCAGAAGAGAGACCAGATGTTGCAGAACCAGCAGCAAGCTTCACAAGTCCACCAAACAAATCAGATGTCTACGTGGCAACAGTCTGGGCCTTCTCATAGTCCACTGGCTGTCCCATATACCATGGAAAATCCCACCAGCCCATCGGTTTACCAGCCAGACTTCAACAATCAGAAACTCATGATGCCTAATATGGGAAATAAAAGCTCTCCGAGAGCTGGAGGCAATTACCATGTGAACATTTTGGGTCATCAACAAAACAGCTTGAACCAGAACCCTGTGAACAGTCAAGGCTCTATGCTAGACTACGGGAACACCAAACCTCTTTCACATTACAAAGCGGAATGTGAACAGGGGGTTACGGTCCCCGGGCAGAACAAGACTCCCATGTTGGCCTACATACAACAGCGCCAGCAGGCACCGCTCTCTCACGTGGGCGATGACCAAAATGGGATGATCCTGTTGAAACCCAAGTCTGGAAACATTGCCTACCGACTGCCACACAGTCAGGTGAGCATTGTGGGGTTTGTTACCTTTGTGTAGTAGCAGATTTGAGGTTTTGCAAGAGGGTGTTGGATATGTGTAAGGCTGGAGTACAGGCTGCTTGGTGTTGTTCCAAAACAGTTGCTGCATGATTTTGAAGAAGAAGAAGATAATATGCAGTAAGCTGAGACAAGAATCAAGAACTCTATTTTCTGCTGGTGAGAGTTTTTAATGCTGGTTCTAGGTCATGTGGTAATGTGTGATTTCCAGCTTAATATACTTTGTGGGCAACAAATTATGTCACACTTCATAGAAGCTTCTGCTTGTGAAGATGAATAGATGCTTTGTAAACTTTTGCCTAAAATAACTTGTATAAAACTGTAGTGTTAAACAGTGTTCTCAAAGAAGCTTTGATTTCTTTACCTTCTTTTTAGTCCCCAACTTGTGTCAGAGTTGGCTTACTATAAAAAGCCATGGCTTTGGTTGCTTCTTTTTTTGAAGAAAGATGGAAGTGGGGGCTGCATTCCTGATTTCTTGAGTATTCCTTAAGGTTTTTTAAATCTAAGAATTTGTTCTTGGTTAAGTCTCTGGGGATTGGGGAAGCATGGGATAGTAGAGAATTACATCTTTAAGAATGAAGAATAGAAATATTTGTCTGCTTGAAGCAGTACCCTTCAGGTTTTCTTGTAAAGGAAAATTCCAGATGGTGCTGCTTTGCCTTTTATATAACTGATGTTACAGGTATGCTGCAGGTGAAGGCTTATGTAGTAGATAAAGGTATAGACTCATTGGGATTCTGTAACATGTGCCTGCAATGCACATCCTAGAGGGCTTGTTGAGAAAAAAAGTCTTTTTTCTATGGATTAAAGCTCCTCCAGCAAAAGCTGTTGATATGTTCCCTCAACAAAATAAAAAAACCCATGAAAAAATTTGATTAATCTGTGATAAAGACCACACTGATGTACAAAGGAGCATCTGAGATCAATGTGTGCTTCATAAGGCATAAAAATATCAATATTTAAAAACTAGCAGAAGTAACAATTTAACAACATCTTGATGGAAGAAGAAGGGGAATGAATGGTAGAGATGATTGTGTATGTCACATCTCTCCCTCAGTGACCTTCCATCTACACTGCCACGCTTGCAGAATTAACAGAAATACTGATGAATGCTTCTGGAGAATTTCTGAAAAGCTTGCACAGTGTTACCTATAGTTGGCTTATGGTTTCTTACGAAACTGCAGCGTGAGAACCAACAACCAAACCCATTAGAATCCAATCCAAACATAGTTTGGGTTGGAAGGAACCTTTAAAGGTCATCTAGTCCAACCCCCCTGCAATGATTGGGGATGTCTTCAACTCAATCAAGTTGCTCAGAGGCTCGTCCAACCTGACCTGGGATGTTTCCAGGGATGGGGCATTTACCACCTCTCTGGGCAACCTGGGCCAGTGTTTCACCACCCTCATCATGAAAAATTCCCTCCTTACATCCAGTCTAAATCTGACCTCTTTAAGTTTAAAACTGTTACCCCTTGTATCGCTACAGACCCTGCTAAAAAGTTTATCCCCATCTTTCTTACAAGCCCCCTTTAGGTACTGTAAAGCTGCTGTAAGGTCTACCTGGAGCCTTCTCTTCTCCAGGCTGAACACCCCAAACTCTCTCAGCCTGTCCTCATAGGGGTCTTCCAGCCCTCTGATCATTTTTGTGGCCCAAATTAGCTGAATTAGAATCTTGAAAGTACTATTTGTTTACGTAATTAGAGATGAGGCTGAACTGTCCTTAAAAATTACAAAAGTTGTAAAATTTCAAATGGATTTGCTGGTACAAAGAGGACAGTATAAGGTCTTGAATGAAAATTGTTCCATGTTATTTTTGCTTATCCCAAGTTACGGTCTTCAAAAAAAGCAGACTTATGAAAAATTAATAACAACAGGCTTATCTGTAGTAGTCTTTATCTCTGTGGAATATAAGACTCATTTTGATCAGTGATAGCCTTCTTCCCCTTCACCTGCAAATAGTAAATACTCTGATACTAAAAAAAGCAACTTTAGGAGGGGAGGAATAAGCACTTGCTGAATTAAACGTTGACAGAAAAGGCAGGATTTAAATAAATGTTTTGTATAATAAAAATTTAAAATGTAGTATTTGAAAAGATGCTACCAAAGTAGACTGAAGCTGGTGTGTAACTGGTGCCGTTCTGGCTGAGCAGGAGCATGCAGAGCTGCAGTCACCTGTTTGAGCTGGACTTTGGGAGACTGAAGTTAAAGCCTCTGTTCCTAAACCTTGTGGAACTTCTGACCTTAACTCTGAACTGTCACTTTGTGTCTGGCACTTTATAGATGGGCTTTTGGTTGTCTTCAGCTGAACTGGAAACTGAATCACACTTTGCCTTTTCCGTTAAGAAGCTTCACAAGTGAGGAAGCTATTGCATAAGGATGGCAAAATGTAAGGAAAGGATCTGACTTGTATTAAGTAGTGTAAATGTACAAAGGGCAAATAACTGACAATTTCTATTTTTCTAAGATGTGTTACAGTTACCCTCCCTGTCCTGTGAAATGATAAAAATAACACAAATTGTGGTCATCACCATGAAAGTACTTTTCCTCATCTGTGTAACTACATAGAGTTTCTAAATTCTGGAAGAATAACTGCTTTCTGTAACTCGTGTCGCTTTTTCTATGTTCTGCAGGATCAAAACCCTTCTCCTAACGTTCCTCGCGTCCCGGTTTCTGTCCCGGGCCCTGGGGTGGGTGCCCAGGCTCCCAATGTCTCCATGGCAGGTAACCACAGCAACCCACCTTATCTCAGCAATCAGCAGCAAGCAGCAGTGATGAAGCAACACCAAATGCTGATGGACCAGCAGAAGCAGAGGGAGCAGCAACAAAAGCACTTGCTCATGGAGCAACAGAAGCAGCAATTCCTCATGGAGCAGAGACAGCAACATCTTCTGGCTGAGCAGGTAAGAGGGGCCAGCAGTCTTTTTTTTTTTTTTTTTTTCTCTTGGCGCTGATTTGCTTTGGTGGCTGAAACAGCATTTGAGATTTTGTCAAACAGTTGTCACATTACAAAATAGGGGATGTAAACTACAAGGCACTTTGGTATTGTAAGTATAATTGCTGTTTTATGTTTTTAGAAAAGTAACCCAAATATGTAGCACTTGATTGCTGAGACTTTTTCTGTTGTTACAAGGCACTGTGGTGATTAAAAGAATAAAATAGTTAGAACTGAGTAATGTGAAAATACAAGACAATGCCTACATGGAGAGAATGTATCATACCAGAACTGGTGTAATTCTTTGTGGAAGAAGAAAGGCAAATGGAATCAGAGCAAAAATAAAAGATACAGTTGGGATACTGTTGATGTGTTCTGTAGAGCTTTAAAAATGGAGGCAATGAAGAAGGGACTCTATAAGCTCATTGTACCTTCTGCCTTTCTTCCCTGTGAGATCCGCAGCAGCTCTTGTTTCCAATTTTAAAACATCCTTCACTTGTTTATTTGGAGAAAATAATTAGACATCCGCATCTTACCCTGCCAAAAGAATTTAACTCTGCTGTCCATCCGACTGCAGAAAGCTGCTTTAGCCTCTCTCAGGGAAATGGGCTCCTTGTGTGAACCTTTCTAAGCTTTAAACTTCCTGCAAGTCTTTCAGCTGGGAATCAACCCAAAGGGCTTCATTCCTGCCATCAGTGCCTTTCTGCATTTTTAAAAGTCCACGCAGGCGCATTCCAGGCACTGGCACTGTACATACAGAGAAATTATTATCTGTATGAAGGAAGGGGAAGATGAACTTTCAAAGAAGGTTTGAGACCCAGGGAGAACCTGGTATTCAGATCTTCTGTAAAAAGTGTAATGATCTCTACTTCTGAAAAGTTTTGTCTTTGAAGATATTGGAGAGAGGGAAGAGCCACAGAAACTGTTGTCCTTGGGGATAATGAGGAAAAAAAAAAAGATCCAGTGATTTAATGGGAAAAAATTGTGAACTACATTTATCTCTGAGAATTAAAAAAACGTTTAAAAAAATTTTAAATGCTCTGGAGTCCTTCAAATAATACCAGTTGGGAATGTGTAATTCCCTTAATTTTCAGCACTGTTAGAAGCTGATAAATCTCAATGTTCTCAACTTTAAAGTTGGGAGTTGTTATCCTGGTAGATAAGATTTTTTTACTGTAATAATAGTTTGGAAAATCGAGGTGGTGAGAGAAGGTCAGGTAACGGTTGTGTGTGGGGACACACATCTTAACTTTTATTGCAGCAGCTGTCCATCAGAAGCTTTATTTAAGAAAGACAAAAACGATAAGAGTCTCCTCTGAGCCGAAAATACTTGAAAGCCCGTTTTGAGGGGAATGGTGTAGTACTTGATCCCAAATAAGGAGCAGCTTTGCTTTGGAGCTGAGCAGACTTGGGTATTGCATTTGCCATCTTTCTTGGCCTTGTGCTGCCCAGTCAAGCTAGATCTTGTTAGCATTCTAATTTGATACTTACAGAATCACAGAATGGTTAGAGTTGGAAGGGACCCTAAAGACCATCGAGTTCCAACCCCCCTGGATGTAGTTTTACAAAAAGATTTCTGAATCAGCTGGTCTTTATTTTGCAGGAGAGTTGCCGTTTCGGGTAGCTTCAGGGCCATTCCCTACCACTCCAGAGCTCTTTGCATTTGGTATTCTGCATCTTTATTTATTTATTTACTTTTTTTTTTTTTTTTCTGAGCCAGGTTCTGCAGCTCTAGGTTTCTCTCAGAACTATGGCATCTCTTTGGCATCTCTTCTTGGCTTCTGTGGTCAGCCTCTTTCAGGTTTGACTGGTCCTGCAAGCAGCAGGTCCTTTCTGTCAGGCAGCCTGCCCTCTTCATTCCTCTGCGTGTCTCAACAGCTTCGTAGTGTTAGACATTTCCAAAGGGTGGTAGGAATGTTGGTTACATTGCACTGGTCTCTTCTTTAAAGGCTTATTGCTTGTGTCTTTACCCCGGTACCCTTGGAAGGGAATTTCTGTCCCCTTCTGTGCTTTGTGTAACTTTTCAGATGATTAAGTAGTTGTACGTTGTATCGCTACTTAGTTATCTCAGAAATTCAGTCGGGTTGAAGATACTTGTGGAACAGGAGCCAGAAATGCTATGCCTGATGTGTTTCATATTGTAAAAGCAGCCTGTTGACTGTTTACTCTGTTGAGATCTCCGAGTGTACTATTAGTGCATGTACATACACTCTCGACGTTCCCATCAATGTTTTAAATCTCATTTTCCCCAAAAGTTTCCTAGTAGAAAATTTGCTTGTTTTATTTCTTATAATCATAAGGTAAGTACGGGTTGAATGTGTAATGCAAAAGGCAAGGTTGTTTTGAATCATTAGTAGGGTTGGTTTCAATTGATTAGGTGCATTGTTAAGAAAATGGTTTTGAACAATGATCACAAAACTTGTGTAGTTCCTGTTATAAACCTAGCTCTGCAGTTTTCTAGAATCTTCCAGGAAAACCTGTGGTTTATAAGAATTTGGGTTTATGTATATTTTTTCATTTTTGAAAACAAGGGCTAGAAAATATTTACATGTTCAGTTTTTACTTTTCTTTATAACATTGTTGATATTAATGACTTGTACTTTAATTTCTAAAGAGATGTCTAAAATAAACTGATCTGGGGGTAAAGAGTAAAAAAGTCTGTGTGACTTTTTTTCATACACACTTGCTTTTGCTCTTCTTGTATCTGTCAGTGTCTTTAGAGTTTTGCTAAAAATGCCTGTTGATTATGTTACCGATTTAAAGACTAACATAGATTTTTAATGTTTCTTCATTACGCTTCAGGCATAACGGCTTCAGGCGTAGGTTGCAGTAACTCCTGCAATGCATGCTGTTGTCCCTGAGTTCCCAGTCTTGTCACTTGTCACAGATTAAATTGACTCTGTTTGAACCTTGAGAACAAAGGTCTAAAGTGACTTCAAGGCTGTAGAAGCCCCTTTAATTACCAGCTCCACATAAAAGTATGCAGGTAGCTCGTTTTTATCCAAGATGGTCACCCTTGGAAAAAGCTTGACTTGTTTCCTAATCGTTTTGCGTTGGGACCTTTCTTAGGAGAAACAGAGGCAGCAGCAAGAGCAGCAGCTGCAGCGGCATCTGACGCGGCCACCTCCCCAGTACCAGGATCAGCCGCAGAACCCGTACCAGCAACAGGTTGGACAGTTCACAGGTAAGTAAGCATGGCAAGTGAAATAGTGGCAGAAGAAATACCAGGAGTGAAAAAACAAGGCGTCTTCAAGTGTCCTGGATTGGATAGCTTTTAATTAATTTATTACAACATCTTTCCACGTCACTGTGCCTTAAAACTTTTAGACCTATCCTCTGGTTCAGTTGCAAATGAACAGTTTCCCCTGTCCCAGATACCTGGGACAACATAAGCTTCTGATTTTTAATATTGTTTTGGAAATGGGTAAAATTCTTAAGTACCTTTGTTGTTCTAAAGGCCTTTTTATACTACTGTTTCCCTTTACAGGTTGTAAGTTCTTCTGAACTTCCATATATTTGTGTGGTATTAGGATTCAGCTTTTTTTTCTGAAGCCTAACATCACTACTGCTTGTACCTGTCACAGGCCCTCATTAAAGAAAAATAAGTGATGTATTATTTCTCTCATCTATTAGAATAAGTTTAAAATTCTCTAATACTCTTATCCCTGATACCTTTAGAAGGGAATGCAATTTGAATTCTCTTCATTACATGTTAGTGTCCTACATGGGTTTTTTGGTAGGAGAAGCAACTTGGTACGTCCTTAGTGTATTAGCACTAATAAATAAAAGGTGATGTTACCGTTAAGCTGGAATAGCTTCACGAATGTGGAAGAACTAGAGACGAGTAAAAACTTAACTCCTTACCTGAAAGATCCTTACTTAATGGGGCATCAAGAAGCCACTTGTCTTTTTTGATAAACCTGGAGTACAAAAAAGTGCTTATTCCCTTCCTTTTATTTCCTTACTCTCTGTGTTCCCTCAGAAATGAATACTGAAGGGAAAAGATGCAAATAGAAATGCAATATCCTCATTCTGACAGTGCTGGTGACTCTGCAGTGTCTCCTAGAGCTATGACTGGGTTTTGTTACTTAACTGAAAAAACTTGATACCAATACGAAAGGATTGTGTGTTAACACAGGGATCAGTAGCATCCTTCAAATATTGCACTGAAACTTTTTTTTTCTCTCCTACCACTTTACTACAGAATACAGTAGGACATCTGTTAGAGTATGTTTTGCAGTAGTGAACATCAGTATTATTAAAACTACGTTTTCCTTGTTACGATAATTGTAACTGGTTTTTGCATCTGAAATCCTGGTATGTGTACTACCTTTTCACTGCAGTGTTCCAGTAAGACTCTTCCCCCACCCATCCAGCCCCTACAATAACATCAGTGTTTTTATGGTGTGCTTTGTTGATAACTAATTCAATATAATTTGAATTTTATTTTAATATATTTGAATAAAACTATATTTTAATAAAAAATTGAATCAGTAATAATGGAGAGCCAATATTCCTCAGCCATCTTAAAATATGAAAAAAAAATCTGCAGCTTTATTTTTGGTTTGAAAGTGGAGAAAGTACCAGTGTACGTAGGTTTTCCTTGGCCAGCTGTAGGTGGAGGGGGGGTTATATGCATTACACTGTAAGTGCTTTTTTTTTTTTTTTTTTTTTTTTCTTTAAGTAGGGGGCTGTTTCTTCTATGGGAAGAAACTTTTTTACTCAGAATTTACAAGAACGGAAGGACTTTTTTTTGTTTTCCGAGAAGACTTATTTTTGCAAGTCATCTTTCTTGGTTGTCATCATTGCATATTAACATAGCGAATATTTCATTGTGGAAATCCAAAAGATACTTGCCCAAAAATTTCTGCAAGTTATATAAAATAGAAGAAATTTCTGGAATAAGGAAAACGTAGGCCTGCTGGAAACTCTGCAGTTGTACAATAAGAGATATAGTGTATGCACAGAATAACTGACAATGTGCATGTGCTGTAAGTGGTATTTTTTAACAGCCTGGCAAATTGTGCATGCACTTCAAAGTGTGTATACCTTTGTTCACGAAGAAAGGCAGAGTCCTGCCTTTAAACTCTTAATTTTTTCTTTTAATTGATGATGCTGAACTCTCAGAAGTGGTATTCAAATTTTTTTAGGACATTGGCATATCTGTGTTTGAGATCAAGGTGGAGGTGCTAAATGGAGCAACAGTTGACACTCTTTAATTAAAGTATCCTGCTGTCTGTGTGTCTTGCAAAGGTTGCTTTGTACAAATGCAGGTGCAACTCCATTGTGGATTATAGTGTCTACAAGCCTTGCTTGGCACTGGTTGAACTGAGGTATTTACTGTACAAAAATGATAAGAGGGTGGAAGGGACCTCTGGAGATCAAGTCCAAATCCCCTGCCAGAGCAGGTCCACCTAGAGCAGGTTGCACAGGAATGTGTCCAGGTGGGTTTTGAATGTTTCCAGAGACAGAGACTCTACCACCTCTCTGGGCAGCCTGTCCCAGGGCTCTGCCACCCTCGAAGGAAAGAAGTTCTTCCTTATGTTTAGATGGAACTACTTATGTTCAAGTTTGTGCCCTTTTCCACTTGTCCTGTCACTGGGCACCACTGAAAAAAGACCGGCCCCATCCTTTTGACACCCACCTTTTAAGTATTTGTAGGTGTTGATCAGATCCCCCCCTCGGTGTTCTCTTCTCCAGACTAAAAAGACCCAAGTCCCTCAGCCTTTCCTCATAAGAGAGATGTTCTAGGCCCCTAATCATCTTTGTAGCCCTCTGCTGTACCCTCTCCAGCAGTGCCCTGTCGTTCTTGAACTGGGGAGCCCAGAACTGGACACAGCACTCCAGATGGGGCCTCACCAGGGCAGAGTAGAGGGGTAGCATGACCTCCCTCGACCTGCTGGTCACACTCTTCTTCTGTTTGTATTTCAGGGTCATCTTCAGCCATGCCTGGCGTCAGCAATTTAGGACAGTCCAGCTCCAGTAGTCCACGGATGTTTCCTCAGACCCAGAACATGATTCAGATGGGACCTGGACACAGTTCTGTTCCTCCGCTCCAGTCGGGCTCCAGTCAGCAGGATCGGGGGGTTTCTCAATATACCAATATGCAAAACATTCAGCGAGGGGGATTGTACAACTTGGCGTCTGGTATGACACAGATGGTTCCCCAGCACGCAACGCAGAGTGCCAATGGACAGCCACCGATGCAGAGACAAGGCAGCCTGGGCCAGGGTGCCGCTGTTCCTGCAGGGTACGGGCAGAACACCTTAGCAAACTCAACAATTTCTCAGCAGCACAGTAAGGGTGCACTGAATCCAACCTTATCCAAGCCACAGATGGCAAGAGTACCAGCTGCTATGGGGGCTCAAAATCCATCATGGCAACACCAAGGTATCCCTAATATTAACAACCAAACACAAGCAAACAGTGGCCTGGGACCGTTTACTGCCAGCTCCTCTTTCCACATGCAGCAAACCCATCTAAAGATGGCCAACCAGCAGTTTGCCCAAGGAATGCCTCAGGTAAGCCTAAGCACCAGCAGACCGATGACCTCTATGAACGCTGCTGTCTCTGGGCAGATGTTGTCGTCATCTTTAGGCGCACAGCAGCGGACAAACCCACCTACGCAACAGCAGGTACCCTCACAGCAAGTCTTGCCCGGCATGAACCAGAGCGTTCCAGATCTGAATGCTTTCAACCAGAATCCAAATCAGCAAATGCCCAACAGAGGTAACCTGCACTGTAGTCAAGGGTACCCTGTGAGGACAACCAGTCAAGAGCTGCCTTTTGCCTACAGTGGCCAGTCGGGCAATAATGGACTTCAGAACTTAACTGGGGACACAGATCTGATAGACTCTTTGCTGAAAAACAGGACTTCAGAGGAGTGGATGAATGATTTGGATGAGTTGTTAGGAACTCATTAAAATGGGGCCGGGGGTGGGGGTTCTACTTTTTTTAATTATTTCATGAAACATAAGCAACACTTGGACCAAAAAACCTGTGGCATTGAGGAGACTTGCAGGCATTAGAGGTTAATGGTTGGGAAAAGGACTGGAGCTGCTTCTCAATGAGTGTTGAGACGTGGTAATGGTGCACCAAGCAGGTCTGCAGGAGCAGTGCGCTTTATCTTGGTGTCTCTAAGGAGTCGCACACTTGAACAGGTCAAAAAACATTGTGTGTGTCCTAGCCAGCCTTTCAGAAATCTCACTTGCAGTGTTCTAAAATGAAATTTTTTAATTATTTAAGAATAAAATTCCACAGAAATAGCGCAGAAAGAAAGCAAATAGTTGCACAA
This sequence comes from Limnodromus scolopaceus, assembly GCA_028565335.1. Classification (NCBI taxonomy): domain Eukaryota; kingdom Metazoa; phylum Chordata; class Aves; order Charadriiformes; family Scolopacidae; genus Limnodromus; species Limnodromus scolopaceus. The sequence goes on from JAOXNO010000052.1 coordinate 46,204,733, forward strand.
ATGGTGTTTAGGGCTTAGTCTGCTGCAGCTATTACTTGCAATCATTATTTGTTCGTAGCTTGACGTGCTGTTATAGTACTGTCCATCAAACCTCTGACTTTTTGTTTGAGAAGAGGCTCTATGCACCTGAGTACGCTTGCAAAATGTTTGTAATTGTTTCTTTTCCCCGTTGCTGAAGCATGTGCCTGTACTCTCGATAAGCAAGTGATATTTCACAGTAATTATTTCTAGATGCTGGTAATAGATGGAAGAAAGTATTAAAACCTGGCCAGTTAGTCTAGGTAGTTGTCTTAATAGATTGTAGTCCTTTAAGCTGCAGTTTGCACTCTGTTGTAGAGAGGCACAGTTCTTGGCTTATACCTTGCTGTGTTTAAAGGGGGAATTTCTTATGGGAGAACTTTTAAACTTTAGTAGGTCTAACATGAATTGTAAAGCCATTTACTTTGCACCTGTTTCTTCATAACTTATTTCCAAAGGTAGTTGTATTTAAGTGAAGGCTTTGCTTCATGACAGCTCATCTAGTTTTCTTTGTTGTAAAAAGTAAAACTAACTTTTGAGATCTGTTCATTCCCCAAAGTTAGCCATGACGCAGTGAGCACAAGACTTTGTCACTTCAGGATAAAAATGAGGAAAAAAGAATTTGGCTGAGAGGTGGAAAGTCCTTATCAGCAATAATAGCACAGGCAGCCTGGGAGAATACTCGTATCAGGGTTGCTCCAATATGGAAGTCTCCCCCTTTAAATACCTTTTGGTTTTTGTTTTGTTTTTTAAATACTGGGTTACGAGTTTGATAATCTTTCTATAGACTGGTGGATTTACTTCTTTAATATCCCTTGAAGCAGATGCTGGTTCTTCAGCTCAGCCCAAGGAGACCTCTTATTCCATGTGTTGGGGTCAGTCCCAGAAAGGACAAAAAACCGCAGTGGGAACAGTCAGTGTTCCAAAGTCCTTACTTTCTACCAAAAAAATCCCCTATCCACCAACAAACCACCTTGCCTTAACCTTTATTTTTAAAATGAAAATAAAGTTGAAAGCTTTTGTTTTAAATGCACAAATACCTCTTCCCTTTGAAGTCCACTTTTTTGGAAAACTCCTTTAAACTTTCTAATCAAACCCAACATTGTGATCTAAAAGCGATTTCCTTCAACACGGACTGGCTTCTTCAGGAGTTTTCTGCACTGCAGAGATGGGTGAGAGAGGGTTTTTTCCAGAGTGGGTGAAGGGAAGTGAAGGATAACGTTGATTTCAAAGAAGGAAAATATTTTACTGTATCTGCAGCTCCTTTATGAGACAATTTGCACTTTTAAAAACTGCTTTTTAACACTAATACTTTAACCCTTTCCAAATATGCATGGAACATGGTTTGTCCAGCACACTTACCTAGTGTGGATGAATTACGCTCTGTTGAACAGATTTGATGTTGCATCATATTGAACTGTTGGTGACAGATGTGCATTGATCAGTGGATCCCACCGTTGAATAGTGGATAAAACTTCACTGAAGCAGACTTAATCCCTCGTAGAGCTTTTGAAAAGATAACATAAAGATTGTCTTTGGATGGGAAGCCGAAGGTGTTAGTGACTTTGGTTGTTGACACTTTGGATATTTTCTAGAATAAGTAGATGAGATGCAAATAACTGATGCTAACTTTTCCTATGCTGGCAATCTAAGAAAAGAGCTAGTGAGTTTGGTTTACTATGAAGTTAAACCAAAAACTGGTCCAAGGTAAGTGTCATTAGAAGAGTATAGATATAAACTAGCAATGGCAGGGGAAGGAGTGTTTGCTGTATTTTTATTTTTAAGGGTTAACTTTGCACCAGTGTGCCTTCCCTTCCTGTTGGGGGTGCTTGGGACCTCATAATTTCAAGTGGCATCCTTCAATGTCACTAGTTTTTTCTCCCCCTTACAAACACTTGAGAGAAGTAACAGGGTAGTAGGACTCAGCTTTTCTTCCCTGTTTAAGTTGTGGTGAAATCTGCTTCCTTTTCCAGTAGATTTTGCACACAGACTTTGTTCTGAATAAATCAAAATACAATCCATCCAGTTGTGATTTCTTAATTGGAGGAAGAGAACATCTGCTGTTTGCATTATTGCTACCAAAAAGGCAATCCAGCTAAATGTCCAGGAAAATGCAGATGTGCTCTTTCCTCCACTGTTTCTGGAAGCTAAGGTGGATATTGCCCTGCATGACCAGAGGGTTTGTTCAGGAAGGTATCTAGATTTGATGACAGGGCCCTTTCATGGTACTGTTGAAGTAAAATGAAGTGGGATTCTAGGCAAACTGGCTTATAATGCCCGCTGGTCTTTGTATGTGAACAGGATCCAAACAGTTTATAACCTGGTAGAAAAAACACCTCTCACTTCTGGTTTTGGTCCCTGTCCACATAATACCATCAGACTGTTGGAAATATGGTATCACTGTAACAAAGCAAAAACAGTTCAATGGAAATGAAAATACGGTTTAAATGTATATAGGTGCATGGGTAGGGCTGGGCTTTGCCTTTATGCCCTTTGACATGTAGCTGTCTATATATGCACTTGGGCTTTCCATTTGCTGCAGCTTCAGAGCAATAAAAACGTATCTCCCCTGAACTGTACCTAGCCAGCCGCCCATGGCTTTATTTATATTATAAACTGCGGTTTTGGTTGGGTAGGAAAGGTGAGAGTGTCACTGTGCAACATCCACTGCCTTCCAAAAACCACCATTCAATTGAAAAGGGTGCTCGAAATTTTGTTATACACATTTCCTTTGTGTAAATAAATGTTTACAATTTTATATTAAAGATTTGAATAAGAGTTAGATCTTCTGACTGTATATTTTTTACTTTTTATAGATTTTAAAACTATAATTCTTTATATATGTGTTTGGGGGGTATTATGGTAAGTTTTATGCTTGTAAATGGAGAACAGTTGAATTTGATGCTAACCTTTATGAATTTTTGTCATTGAAATGTATAAAGAGTCCATTAATCCCCTTATTCTTTTACTACAATTACTGGTGCACACCAAAAAGAAATCCTTCACTTCTGTTTTATCATTATAAAATAAATATTTTGCTAGTGTATTAAACATACATGGTGTGACTTTATACATTTGTGTGAGCTGAGCAGAGTTTCAGCGTTGTTGTTCCTAGTGAGATGGTTCCCTTCATCCCAACGCACACAATTTTGGTCAGCCCCTTACTAAGGCTCGAATTCTTCTGCTGTGTCTTACCGATTCTTACGGTTTCAGAAAGTCCATTTAAACAGGCCCAGAACTGCATAAAGAGGCTTTAGAAAGCTTTATTTTTGAAAACAAGGCTTTGTGCTACGCCCACTGGTTGTGGACTTTTTTTTTTTTAATGCAGTTGTATGCATTCAGCTGGGAAATGGGACTGCAGAGTTTGGTGTTGCTGGTGAAAAGTATGTTAATAACTACTCGTGCAAAAATGGTAGAATTAAAAAAAATATGCTCAGACTCCCTCAAAATAACAGGCCTTGGAGGTTCAAATTGATTTCCTTGAGACTTTTAAAAAGACGAAGATTATGTTTGTTTGATGTAGGCAGATTGCACCAAAAAAAAAACCCCAAACTGAGAAATGAGGAGCACGTACTGCAAGCGTGAGTTAATGTTCCTGAACAAGGACCCGAATACTGGCAGGGAGCTGGGTGAAGGTTTTGGCTGAGAGCTGGTAAGGTCCCCTGAGCCCCTGCTGAGAGCTGGGGGACTGAAGAGAATGTGAAAAATAGTGGCAAAATCGTTTTTTTGGACTCTGCTGGGTCGTTGAGCCTCTGGAGGTGGACGCTCACACCTGTGTTGGTTACAAGTAAAACAAGGATCTGTGGCTCCATCAGTGCCCGAAGGAGCCGAGGCTTAGTGGTGTGTGTTTGGATGTTAATATGTTCTTGTTAACAATTTATTACTTGACAGATTTCTCTGACTAACATTTCAAAGCAGTTCTCTTAGTGAATCCTACCA
>JAOXNO010000052.1:46210967-46229100 GCA_028565335.1 Limnodromus scolopaceus
AACAATAGAATCTCTTTAGAGTAAAATACTTTCTGTGATTGAATTTCAGCAGGTAATTTGTAACTTATTGTGGCTGGAGGCAGCGGAAGTAAAGCCAGGTTAATAAATATGCTGATGAAGAGGTCAGCGTACAAACATATCCTATAGATGTGGAAAAGAGCATCACGCACGCGTGTGTTTCTGTGTGCTCGATTCATACAGCTTCGCTGCAGGGAGCAGATGATGAGTTGATAACACGCAGTAATCTGGAAACTAACGCAAGCCCTTCTGGTCAGAAATAGACACAGACATCTTTGGAGGAACTCAGCAACTTCTCGTTTAAATAGGTGTGTTTGGTTTAGAGCGTTTAGGAAGAAGCAGTAGCTCTGCCAAGCTCTCCCTACCTCTCGTGTTTAATTGTGGGTCCTTCGGGCAAAGCCTGTCCCCCTTGGGCTTCGGGAGGGTCAGAAAAGGGGGCGCTGCCACTGCCTGGGGTGTGGCCAGAGCCCCCTTTATATTAAAATCTTCAATTTCTGTGATGGAAGGTTTGTTGGGTTTTTTATTACTGAATTAGTTACTGTTGCACCTCTTTCCTTACAAATGGATGTGAATCTCTGAGCAGCCTGATGTATTTTAGCCATCGGGTGATAAGTATGTTAATATAAACATTACTTAAAACACAAATATGCTACATGAGGAATAGAGTTCGAGATTTTTCTGAATTCTCAGTAATTTCCTCTCAATTTGCAGAGAAATAATCAGCAACTACAAATGGAAGATACTTTTTTCTTATTATTTTTTTGGTTATTAAGCTAAGTGGGGACGGAGGGAGCGTTTAGTGTGCAAAGGGAAGGGCGTTGAGAAAAACCTGAAACTGATTTTCAGGGAAGTTGCTAAGCCCTTTCTGTTAGGACACCCTCAGTAGCAAATGTCTAGATAGCAGTTTTGTCTCAAATGTATTTGTTTAATCAGAACTTCAAGTGTATTTTCTTTTTTTTTAAAAGTTGCAGTGTTGCTTTCAAGCCATGTGAAGGGTACCTTGGTGTGAAACCAGCAGATACGTAGCAAGTACTGGCACCCTCTTAGCTGCGGTAGATCGGACAAAGTAGCCCCGTTTTATGGTCTCTGCACGGGAAGCCAAGGAGCAATTACAAGATAGTACCTGTTTTCCTTTTTTTTTCCCCTGCCAGTAGGAAATACGTGCGCTAATGTCATCTTGATTCAGAGCTGGGCGGTAGCTTTTCTTGCATGTTTTTGAAAGGACAATTCTATAGGTGAGTTACAGACCTGAGGTTCCTTCGGAGAATGCAGCGCGCTGAAACACTGACATGTGCTGTATGTACAAATATATGCACCAAAAAGATGCCCTCTTCCATCCAGATGTCCAGGAGACAATTTAATGACTGCACTTAGTACAGCGTTGGCTGATTTTTTGCTTTATTTTCTGGGAGCCCACGGTTTCCGCGTTCTTTCAAGTAACCTTCTCCATTTTTAGGTTAGTTATGCTCAGTTTGGCGAAGCTCTGAGCTCAATGCTCTGCAGATAACATGCCCCTGTTCCTGTGTCAGACACTACCAGAGAACAGAACAATGCTACCACAGTTGTTATTTTTCCCCCACACCCCTTTTTCAATGGCTTCAAAGGAAACAAAGGTTATGCCATGTCGCTGTCTGTCAGCCCCCACAGAGCTTGTTTGCCAGGTCCACCCAAATGCGGTGGGTATCAGCTCTAATACGGTTTGACAAGCGTGTGGACATAATCAAATGGAGTGAAAGTCTGGCTGATGCTTCCACCAAGGAGCAAAGTGCAGGGAGAGCTCAGCCCCTATGAGCCATGTTTAACTTTGAGACGTGAATCACCAAAAAAAATTAGTTTGAAAGGTTCTGCAGAGTAGATGGAACTCTTTTCCCTAAAAATCCACGCTGAGAAGGCTTGTGCAGTGTGGGGTTTTCCAACACCTCATTCTGAGAAGTGCTTTTGGAGGGCGATTCTTCACCTGAACACCAGGTTTGGAGGACAGGCAGCCCTCCTCCAAAAGGCTCTTGCTCCTCTTGGGTGGTTGTTTTATATATTATCCACCCCTAAGCAAAAGGGATTTGTCTGAATGTTTCCCCCTGTACACAGGGCAGCTGCTAAGCGTGGAGTTGATGGAGGGGTTGGGTCTGAAACTCTTCTTGCCGTGCTCATCAGTCACAAGAAGGCCACGTTAGGAAGGGTGCAGATGGCACGGAGCAGGATGAAGACCGTTGCCCAGCACGGCCAGGCTTATGCCACAGCAACTTAACTCAGCCCGTGCCTTGAGAGGTGTCTGGAAGGAGACCCTGGGAGCACTAAACAGCCTCTCGTGTGGGGCTGGGTCACTGCACACACTGTGGAAGTCACTAGAACACGTGGGTGTTTTCTTAAATGAATGTCTGTGTGTTTAAATGGATAATACGTTGTGTAATGCACAGGCCACATAGCATCTGATTATTTACATTTCTAATTCCCTTTTCTTCTGCATATGTTCTAATGCTTTTCTGCAGGCACACATGGATCTGTCTTGTCTTTAATCTTGCGACATCTGTCCCTACTTTCCTCCTCTCTCCTGCTGTTCTGCTTTTATCTTCTTTGCTGGAGTAAGAGAGTCCACGAGGCATCCTTGCAGCCTGGCTCCTTGGCTCTCTGTTCTGGTGCTCTGGAGATGATGCTACGATAGGACCTTGCTAATTGGAGTGACTCGCTTAGCAGCACACTGCCACAGCCACCAAAGGAACTGGTTTTTATAATTTTATATATATTTTTATATATAAAATATATTTATTTTTTATAATTTAGTTTTCTCCTATATGAAAAGTCTGATTTTCAGTAAAGGCAACAATGGTTACTGCACCTAAATATAAACACCTGAAACATCAGCAATCACCCGTGGGAGTAAGAACTTCCAGCAAATACTGAAACAGTCCAAAACTTCATGTTAACAAGTTTTCATCATTTTGAAGAGACTTTCTGTGTCCCTTACAAATGCACAAAGGAGTGATGTTAGCAGACACACAGTACTTTGTCCCAAAATGGCACAGGCTGAGAGCGGTCACTGGGAGCTCCTTGACCTGCTCACACCTTGGGGCTACCCTGCAGGAGTGAAGTGGAGGAAATAGTCACCCCCTTCCCCATTTCCTTCTATTGCCATGATTAAGAGCATCTCTAATTGACTTAATGACATCCCAGTACTTCACAGTTTGGATGCTGCTGCTCTGTGACGTGGTGCTGTCCTTGTACAAAAGCTTTGCACCCGCTGGGTGTAGCGGGAGGTGTTATACATTATTCCATCCGACTGGCTGAGGGTGTGCCAACACTCTTAAGTACAGAGTGTCATGTTAAAAAAAAAAATAAAAAAAAAATCTGTGGTGGGATGTGGACTCAGTAAGGTTTTTAATGTGTGTTTCTGGCCTTCCCGGGCGTGTTGGATCTGTTGGGGAGCAGCCCCGAGGGCTCTGCTGCTGTTTTGAGACTATGCAAAGTGCCAGGTGGCTCTGCAGCAGGAAAACCAAATCTGGGTTTAAAGCGTGAAATAAATGGCACATTTATTCCAGGTTGTGTGTGACAGCCCTGGACTATGAACCCAGACAGTAGCAGCTCTTTCCTCTAACCGCTTGCTCGATACCAAGCTAGATAAAGCTTGGCTAAATGAGGTGCTGCTGGACCGTTCCTGTTCCTGTGTTGTTTTGGGTTTTTTTTGTTTTTTTCTTTTTTAGCCTATTTTACGCTGCAGGTGATCTATGCCCGGCGGAAGTACAAGATCTCTCCCCCCGCGACAACAGGTCACCCTGAATTTGAGAGGATCTTCAGAGCTCAGTAAGATTCTGACTTTTTTTTTTTTTTTCTGGTGACTCCATCTAAGTATGACTTGAGTCAAATGTCATTACCAGGAAAGACTGAAGTCACCCCCAAGTCACCTTTTCACTTACTGCTGCTGATACTAGATTGGGGTTTGTATTTTTTTAATGCTTTGTGTGCAGAGGTCTGAGTTTTCATTTTAAGCACTTTGCTCTGGCTGGAGTGTTTCTGTCCATCCACGATAATCCTCCTCCTGGCACCGTGAGAGGCAGCCAAATTACAAATTAATGGCTGTATGGAAGAGGTGCTGAGCATTAATGCATTACAATGATTAAATTTGATATTAACGTTGGCTCCAAACTGCAAGAGCAGCTGAAGCTAAATTAATAACCTAATATTTGCTTGTATGTTTTTTGCTGTGGAATTGGAGCAAAGGGCCTTGCTGGCGGAACCAGCTTACGAGGACGTTTTAATTTTCCCCTTTTTTAAAGCCGTTGTGCTGTGAAAGTCAGCACTCACAGGTCCGTGCCGAGGGCTGTTTCTTTGCGCTCTGTTCCCATGGAGCGAGCGACGCTGGAGCTAAACTGGAAACGTTCACAGGTCCCTTTGGCTTCCAGCAAGCGCCAGATTCCGTCTTTCATCTCGGTCGTGCTGTTTCACGAGCGAGTGAAAGGAGCTGGCTGGAGGTGGTTTGAAGGGGAGCTCAAGCACTAAATCCTCAACAAAGCGGCTGCGTTTCCTTGCCAGCGTGCGGCAAACATTTGTGGAGTGACAAAAACACCCGCTTCGGTCCTTTTGCGATGCAGTGAAAGGCCAGCCCGCACGGGAGGCATCAGCCTTTGCTTAGCTGGGTAGCTGTTGATGGGGCTTTTAATTAAACACTGGGCCGTGCGTTAACCGAGTCGTGCTGTGGGCTCTGGCGGGCTGGGAAGCCCTCCGGTATATTCTGCAGAGGAGGCAACCTCAGGGAACCCGAGTTTGAGAGGGTATTTCTTCATTGTGTGCTTTTTTCATCCCTTTATTCTTTTCCCTGTGGAAAAAGATACAAATGGATAATTTTTTTTGATATATTAAAAAAAAAAAGGGGGGGGGGAGAAAGATACTGATTTATTACTCACTCATGGAAACCTGGCAGCCTCCCCTTGCTGAGGCTCAAACTGCATTTGCAGCATAAGGTTCTTCAGACTTTTTCCAGCTCCTAATCTGGCTCCGTTCCCTGAGGTTTGGTAAACTTTTGGCCAAATTTAAGATTAAATTGCTTAGGGAACGGTAAAATGTAGGAGAAATTGAGAAACAAAATCATTGTCTTTAATAGCAAAGTTCCCACTGTCCTTTCTTGCAGAAAAACTGTATTTTTCTCACCAAAAGAAAAAAGGAGGAAGAAAACCTGGCTGCATATCTGATCACCTTCTGCTGAATTAAATCTGGGGGAAGGCTCCTTCTTGGAGCATGGCTTGTGTGACACCCAAATTTGAGCTGTTCTCACCCAAGGGGGAGAGAATGCTCCTTAAATACTGTCCAGGAACCTCCTCCCTTGCAGATTTTAAGCTGTAGCTGCGCTCCGTGTCTGTAAAGGCACCGTGTGTGGGGCTGAGGACGGAGCCTGGGGGGAGGGTCCAGCAAATACAGATCTCCATCTCAGCCGCGGCTCCTCATTGCAGGGGCCATGTGAATGTGGACGAGGTGAAGTCTGTGCAGTGTTAGGGTGCTTTTCCTCCCTAAAATACAGATATTGGGTGTCCTTGGTCACAGAAAAGGCCCTTTTTCCCCAGCACAGCACATCAGTGCCTCTTATCAGCCCTTTCATTTTGCGCCGACGTGTGTTTCCAGCTCACCTCTCTGGCCTCGGTTAACCGGTTTCTGACGTACGAGGTTGCAGTTTTAACTCTCATCTCTGGTTCTCACCAGGGTGAATTGCTCAGAGTACTTCCCCATCTTTGTCTCGGTCCTCTGGGTTGCTGGAATCTTCTTCCATCAAGGTAAGGGGGAGGGGGAACCCCAACCCAAACCACGTGCACAAACCAAAAACAAAAAAAACCAAACCCAATTTCAATCCCGCTGCGACTCAGGCACGTCCTCTCTGTACCCGTGAGGCTGTGACTTGGGGAAAACAAAGTTCTCCCTGACGAGCGCCCCAACTCCAGTGTGCATGAAGCTGCTGGTAGCAGCCAAGCGCGTCTCTTGCCCAGAGGAGAGGTTTGGTGGCATCGGGAGCCCTGTGTTCCTCCACCAGAGCCTGCCTCTCCCCTGCGCTGCATCTCTTAGATAAGGTCAGGGTGGCAGCAAGCTGAAGCAGAGCTAAAACATGACACCCGAATCGCGAGAAAGCATAACCCAAACAATTAGCCATCCACTGTCCACCCCGGACCAAGCGGGCTTTGGCGATTCCGCTGCCGCCGTGGGGAAGGTGCGAGGAAACCCAAGTCTCGGGGCAACTTTGGGTGGGGCAGAGAAGTTCATCCCTCACAAAAAGGGAAGGAAATAAACCCGTTTAAACACCCACAGTGTTTTAAAGCCGAGTCCCTCGGCATTTGGTTCCGGTGGCTGTGCCCCAACTCGCCCCTGCAGATGGGGCATGGGTGACTGAGCTTGGGCTGTGGATCCGGCAGCGTCTGGGGACCCCTGTCCCCATCAGGACTTTGCTCCCCTCTCCTCCACAGGTGTGGCTGCGGCGTGTGGGCTGCTGTACCTCTACACCCGCTTCAAGTATTTCCAGGGATACGCCACGGCTGCGCAGGGACGGTTAGTACCCAGCCGGGGCTGTGGGCACCCCAAACCGACCCGGGGAGGCTGCGTGCAGGATGTGTCCCCCGGGGCAGGTCTCCTTCCTGCTGGTGGGACTCGGAGGCAGGGTTGCATCACCTCCTTCTCCTCCCCTTCTGGCCCCACCAGCTCTTCCCCAGCAGAGTCTCGGAGGAGGATGGGGGACACCAAGCCCTCACCAGCAAGTTTTGTGCCTCCTGTCGGCTGGCAGTGTCTGATGGTGTTTTCTCCCCGAGCAGGTTGGGGCCGCTCTATGCCAGCGCCCGGGTGCTGTGGCTGCTGGTGGGGCTGGCCGTGGTCGGGCTCCTGGCACATTTCCTGATGTCCGGCACCTCCACATGGACGGCAGTGCTGGCACAGCCCCTCCAGCTGCTCAGCGGCTGGTGAGCAGCACCACTGTTCTCCCAAAATCACTGCTTGCCCTCTCTGGAGGGGAGGGAGTTGCGTGGCAGGGATTGAGTATCTCCCCAGCACTGCGCTCACCTTTGAAGGGAGGTGAATGCTGGCACACCTCTGCTCACAAAGCTCTGCTCTTCAGAGAGAATGGCCTTTCTAGAAAGCAAATGCTGCCCAGCCTCAGCCCCTGCCTGTGGGCTTCACAGCTGGGTTTTGTAGCGCTGTCTGCTCTAAAACCTCTAATGCCTTTGGCGCTGCCTCGTGGAATACAGGTTGACCCATGCCTTGTCATTGCTCCTCCTTACTGCTGTAATCATCTCTGTTGAAGGATCACACCATGGATATACAAAAAATAAATTCCTTTTCTCAGTAGAAACCACCTGTCATTGTCAAAGGTGCTTGGGGGCTGGGTGTGAGAGCATCCGAAGATTAGGGGAATGGGTTGCATGGGAAAAGCTGCTGTTATTGAAACTAACTTGAAAGGGTGGGTAAACTTGTCCTAAAACCTTATTCAAACTTTGGGGAAAAAAGCCTGACTCCAGTCCAAATGCTAATGTCTGTGTTTGGTATTGATTTGAATGGTCTTGACTTGGCCCTGATTTCATTTAGCATCAACCTACCAGTAGGACTTTGCCCTCTCTCTCTAGATTTCAACCTCCACTGAAAACTGAATCAGGCTATCACCCAGGCAGCTGTACGTGGGAATAAAAAAAGCCATGTATTTTGTAAGACAACTGTTGCACAAGTGCGTCCTTAGGCGTACAGGTGCTCAAGTGCCTTCCTCGCTCCCTGCCAAGGAAAGAGCTGACCAACCTTTCAATTTTTAATAACTGATAAAGGTTTCTGTGATGCTGGAGCAAAAAATACTGGTCTCCTGCTGGGCTGCTCTAAGTGGTTTCCTCAGCATGAGGGATGCTTTGGGAGTATTGGGTACTGGTGAGCACTGAGGAATGACTTAATTTCAGGTGTAGGGGCTCCAGCTGGTCCATGGCCCCTGCCTCCAGGGACACCCACAGTGTCACAGCCTCACCAGGTGCCTCCCTGCTTCAAGTGACTCTCACTGCCACATGAAAGCTTTAAATTTAGCTTTTATTACAGTGCACATTATTTTATATATTTATATATAGAGATGTACTTGAAAAATCAAATGTATCCAATAATAAAAAATACAGCACATTAAAGTAGTATAATGCATTCCAGTGTATAGCTGAAGAGACATTGGGATTTACACTAATCCCTACTATTTTTACTGGGCTACTTCTTTTTTCTTTTTCCCCCCAAAAATTCACACCTATCAATAACTGAAAAAGTTATTTAAAAAGATGGTTTCTGCACTCAATCTCAAGGCATGAAGACACTGGAGATTTCACCGTGAGTTAAGGGGCTGTGTTCGATGCTGGCAGGCACAGTGTGGCGTATTTTATTTTTTTTGTTTTCCCTGCCATACTCATAGCTCCAACCCCTTCGGACTCGTTCCTCTGCTGAAGGAGGGTCAGTCTTCACCCTCGCTTGATCCTCAGCTGGGGCCAGGGCCATTGCCTGGGCGAAGGGGAGGGAGACCTTGGTCCCTGCCCATCTCCATCCCGGCAGGACTCACTGTGACCAAGCCCCTCCTCGACTCTGTCCCCAAATACAGCCAGCCCGCCCTCGCCTGGGCTGAAGGTGCTTCTAGTCCCCACGCTTGCCAAAGCTCATCCCGACCCCAAAACTGTCCCTTGTGTCGGGGAGCGAGGTGCGTGGCAGCCATGCCGCCGTGAGGGGCCGAGGGAGCACCCGGGCCTTGCCAGGGGGGAGCAAAGCCAGCCCGCTGTGCGGGATATTGGTTTCAGCTTTTTGCTCTTCTTCTGGAGAAGACAACGTCCTGGCTCCGCAGCGCCGGCTGGGGATGGTGGTGCCGGCCTGGCAGCCCGTTTGCTGAGGCCCTTCAGGCTGTGCCGCCTCCCAGCAGCCGGGCCTGTGCCTCGCCGACATGGCTGCCCCTGCGCCCGGGCGAGGCGCCGCGGGGAGGAGGGAGCGGGAGGGGAGGGAGCAGGACCGGGGATCCATGCGCGGCCACCCTTCCTCACGCCCGTGTCACTCTGCTTTTTTGATAAAAATCTGCAAGGAGAGAAGGCTGGGATGAGAGAGAAGCTGGGGGAGGCAGCGGGGAGCCCCAGGCTCTGGTGATGAAGGCCGTCTTACCTCGCTCAGGATGATCCACACCGGGGAGTCGGTCTGGATGGACAGCCTGATGGCCTCCAGCGGCCCGAAGGACGGGTCCACCTCACCCTCTGCGACGCCCTTGGAGAAGGAGCCTGGTGGGGAGAGCACAGGGGTGATGTGGGGAGGGTCTCCTGGCAGCCAGCCCCCCCCCTCAAGGGGACCAGGAGCAGCCATGGCAGCCCCTGCCCGCAGCCCCCCGACACCAGAGATGGGCTGAAAACCAGCAGCGTGGACACCAATACAGGGTGAAATGCTGCACTGAGGGGAGCAAAACACCAGCTACACAGACAAAATGGGGAGTATTTGGCTACATATCACTGCTATGCGAAAGGGGAGCAGAGTGGCCTGATGGCAGCACTGTCCTGCAAGAGAACAAAGGTCGGTTCAGGATCCATCTGTGGAGGAAAATCTTCTATCCACAGTTTTGGCAAAGTCACAGCCTGTTGCTGTGTCTCATTTTTCAGGTGTGATTGATTTTTTTTTTGAAAATGCAGCTGGGAGAAACCAGACTGCACGCAGAGGACCTCAAAAATGGCAAAAAGCTATGCATGCCTGGGAATTTTTCTTTTATTTGTCTATTTAAAAAAAAAAAAAAAAGTCAGCAGGGACACTAGTGCTTTACCACACACCACTGGGTCCCCGTAGGCTTCTCATTCTCCTCCAAGGTCAGGACAAGCACTAAAACAAGCTCAGGTGGCAGGAGACAAAGTCTAAGCTGCAAGTGGTGAGATTACTGAGATGGGTTTTGGAGGGAGAGCACAAAATTGCCTGTGGTGGAGGTTTTTACCACCAGGTTAGGCAAATGGATACCCTGAATAATTTGGTCGCAGCTCTGAGCAGGGACAGGCAGAAACACAGGACTGAAAATTACCTGAGGAAGAGCCTTAGTCTAAGAGGAGAGGGAGGGCAGGAGAGGAGACAATGACAATTAAATCCGATTCCAACCCAGCTCCTGGCAAGCAGAAATTACTCTTTGCCAAGCAAACAGCATTAAGGGTCTCAATTCACTTGAAGGTGAGGCTATGGGCTGTGTTATCAAACCCAGCGGGCAGGTTACCACCCCAAACCCACTGTACCTATCTGGATGTAGCCATCTGGCGTCCTGCGGTATTTGACGGCTGTTCCTCTTCCCTCCTGCAAGGCTTCCTTATCTGACTGCAGACTCTGTGGGAAGGAGAGGAGCTCTGCACAAGGCCAGCAGTAAGAGCCCCCCCCAAAATCCCCAAGCCACAGCAGCAGTCCCAGAGCTTCCCCCGCCAGCAGCCCCTTGGCATCTTGTCCCCGGCTCCTGGCACCCCGAGCCTCATGCCCCAAAACAAGAGGACATTTGCTGCCCTCGTGCTGCTCCTTCCACTGCACCATTCCAACTCCATCCCCTCCTCTGCAGCCATCCCATCCATCTGAGCATCCCCTCTGCAAGCCCGGACGGCTCTCATGGCGACTGCTCAGTCGCATCCCCATTCCCGAGATGGTACCACACCAGGCGTGACTCCCTGGTTCCCAGCCATCACCTCTCAAAGGCAATGACTCCTGTGAAGAATTTTCTGATGGCTTTAAGCAGTTCCCTTCTCAAAACCTCTTTCGCTTCCCACTCCACCCCCGTCTCAATTCTCAATAAAACACTTACGTCAAACGGCAGAACTTCCACAGTCGTATTGAAGAGTTTGTCTTCTGGGTGCTCGATGTTCCCGCTGCGGAAGAAGAACCTGTGACAAGAGACCAAAGCCATGGAAACCCACGCTAAGTGAGGGGGGACTTGATGGCTTTCACCCCAGCTGAACCACCAAACAGCTCAACGTAACAGACACCTTCCCAGAAAGCCCACAGGCCCATGGTTTAGAAGGTGACCACCTGTGCCAGATTAGCAAAGAGTAGATTGCTCACAGGTGCAGGAAAACAAAGGGCTTCAGCAGACCCACAAACAAGGGTCAAATTATCCTCCTCCTTCTCTTCCAAGAGGAGGAGGTGGGCAAGAAATTCAACATGGGAAAGTGTCTCTGCATCTTCCAGGCTGTCCTTGTGTTCCCCCCTCACCAAACCCCGCCCAGGTACTGGCCTTTCAATGCGAAGTGGTTTGAAGAATCTGAATCTGATGAAATCTCCGGCGGTGGGAGTGAAGGCCCAGAAGAAGTCCTCCCGCAGGTAAGCCTTCTCCAAGGTGAAGTGCTGGTAGGTTTTCAGGCTGGTGCTCACCTCTGCAGGAGGGTTGACATGCTCCTTCCGCAGGGCCTGCTTGCCAAAGTCCTTGTCCTTGGTGGAGGCAAAGCAAAGGGACAGAAAAGGGTCAAGAGCTGCTCTTGCCTGTGAGGAACAGGAGTCCCAGCAACAAAGCACTGCAAATTAAAAGCCCTCAATTTGCACAGTGCAGAAGGATGAGGGACAGAAGTGATCTGGGGAAGGTACCAGTGTGGTTGGATCCCAGGAGGACACAACTTCAGGAGAGGCAGCACAGAGAAGCAGCACTGCTCTGCACTCTGATCTGGCACCAAAGAGCCTTTCATTGCCCAAGCATCCTTGAATGCCTGTCCCTGCCCCAGGAGCTCTGCAAACAGTCCTCACACCTGAGGAAAAGGCACCTGGGAGGGTGACAATCGCATAAAATGACTGGATTACACAGCCTGATGGGCACTGCACTGTGATACAAACTGGATTACACTGGATTACAAACCCAGGGATGCGTGTCTATAGGTCCTACATGTACAGCTGCGGGAAACTTGATTTTGTTGATGTTTAAACACACACAAACAATTTAAGTTCTTACTCAGCAAGCTCACGTGTGCCTAACAGCAAATCCCAGGAACAAGGAATGGGGTGGGGAGGAAGTCAGAGCAACCCAGGCGTCATCTCTCCAGGGTTTGTCACTAGATGCTTTGAAATCATGTGCCTGGACCATAGTTTGGCACTCAGGACGGGTGGCCAGGACCACTACCAAGGCTTAAAAGCTTGCAGCGACTCTTGGTACATGTTACTGCCATGCTGACAAGTAGGAGCTACACGAGCTTGCTGTAATTCAGAATAAAACACAACTACTGCACAGAAACCCAGCCACCACTGTCTCACCAGTTGCTGTCACTGATGTCCCCACCCCAAAAGCAGCCAGTTCCCATGTGCCTGCAGGCCAGGCCTGGCAGAAAGGCCATCTGCGACTTGGACAGGCAGCAGGTACCCACCTTCAGCTTCTGTATCTTCCCAGCCAAGGAGGAGTGGGTTCCCACGTGCTGGAAGAGCGAGGGCTTGAAGCGGATCCGCAGGTTTGCCTTCTGCCTGTCGCAGTGTTTCTGAAATGAGACAACCCCGCAAAGCCCCGTGCTTCAACCTCTGCGAGAGGAACAGATGAGGGCATGACCAAACCCCAGGGAAAGAGGAGGGATAAACAGCCCTGACCCTCCATCTCTATGCCTTTGTTGGCAAGATGGCTTTTAACTGTATTCTGGAGGACCTTGACCGTGACTCTTGGCCAGGCACCCACCGGGCTCTGCAGGGCCCAGGGTCAAGTGCCAAGTGTCTCCTTGCCAAACACAGCCTAGCAAACGCTGAGCAAATCTCTGGGTGCTGTCAGGCAGGGACAGCCAGAGAATTTAGTTTCTTCTGTCCCTAGTTTATCGGGAGAGCCTTTTTCCGACAATTCAGAGCTCGGGATCACTGATGTCTGAAGGTACAGTAATTCCTGGGATGATTCAGAGCCCAAGCGAACAGGTAGCAAGTGGGGGCTCTTTTCAGACAGGCAGAGTTTTCAGTTTACTGGTGGGTGTTGTTAGGCACGTGCCATTCTCTGAGCCGTTTGGCTGTTTCCTGCCCGTCCCACCACATAAATAAACTTGGAGGTGCAACTCTGATCCAACTCTGGTTTTCCTGAGGTGGAGGGAGAGAGACGATGGAGAGGGAATAAAGGACAAAAGAGAAAAAACACTGAGAGCGCGGAGACAAGAACTCACATTTTAAAAATAGTTCATTTCTCTCAGTTTGGGGGAGCAGGACAAAAATACAGGGTTAAAAACTGGAAGAAGGTATTTCTTTTCCGAATTTTGCTTTTTCCAAGAAAAGAAACACACACACACACCTCTACCACCATCTGCTCTCGCAACCTCCCACCCAAGAGCAACCCCGGCAGAAATCCCGCTGCCGGGCACTGTGTCACCGACTGCCTGGCAGCAGGGAAACCAGCCACACCGAGCCCCCACCACGGACTGCCCCCACAGGCCACCACCAGGAGCTGGGGGATTCCAGGCATGACCCCTGTGAGCTGCAGAGGAGATAATCCCCTAATCCAGCTCATGTTACATTAGAAAATTAAAACTAGCCATGCTAATGGGAAAGACCCTACTCATTGCCAGCAACCCCAGCCACAACCCCATCAGGTCTAAGCTCATTCTGGGTGGGGAGAGGAGGAGGAAGGGGAAATGAGGGAGCTACAGCATCTCCGGATTTCTCTCTCTCTCTCTCCTTTTCCCCTTCTGCTAAAGAAGCACTTGCTGAAAGCAGCATTGTCTCAGTCGAGCCAGGAGGGGAAATGGCTCAGTTGGTGGTAAGAAGGTCATCCTTTCACACTGCTTTACCCCAGGTAAATCTAAAATTAGTTAAAAAAGAAAGAGCAGAATATATCCAGAGCAGGCAAAGCACTTACCAAAAGCTCAGGTCAAACAAACTTTCAATCAAAAAGACAAATCCTCCCTGCTACCAATTTGATTCTGCACAGTGGGATTTACAAGGGAAAGCCATGTTTGAAAGGGCGCTGCGCAGAGTTAATCATGCAAACAGTGGGGGAAAGGAGCCAGAAATCCACACAGAAAGTAGGTTAATTTTTAAAAAGGCAACACATTTAAGAGGTTTGCAGTTTCCCCTGGGAAAACCTTGGCTCCGCCAGGTAGGAGAAGACGAGCAAAGATGAACTCAGGATATGATCCTGCGCAGTGGGATCTGCGCTTAATCAGTGCTCAAGCTGGAGATTTTGAAGGGAGGGACACCGACAGCAGCATCGTTCCCAGCTCCATCCTGGCACCCCAGCACCCCCCCGGCTTCACCCATGGCTGTGAGGACCCTGGGGGCTGCCGGACAGCCCTGGGGACTGCTCTGCCACACCTGAGCAGATGGTGTGACGTGCCAGGAGGATGCAATGGACATCACGAGGGGCTGGAGCCAACGCCATGGCCCCTGCCAGGGATCAGGCCAAATTAAACCACATCCCTGCCCTAATTCTGCAGAGCCCTGAGGGTGCCCTGTCCCCCCAACATATAAATACAGTATTTATCCTTGGAGTGACCACCTGCTCTAGCATTTGCCACTACAAAATAGTTGTGGCCATGGGGTCCATCCTAAGCAACCGGCTTCCAGCACTGCGCAGGGACTCCGCTGCTCATTCTCTGCCGGGGGAGGAGAGCGAACGAGCGTATGAGTAAATACAATATGTTCAGAGAGGAGCCAGGAGAGTATCTGGTGGTGAGCTCATCTTACACTTACTGTCACACACACTCCTCCTCTGCCCTTCCCACTCGCTTTAGCCCCTCGCTGCTGCTGCTGCCGCTGACGGGAGTTCAAACACAACCTCCACAGGGCAACGGGGGCTTCTGTGCTGCCGGTCTGCAAGGCTTCGCGCAGACATGGCTCCGCAAACGAGATGGCAGCATGAAAACGGAGCCCATTTCACTTCTCTGCACCATCCTAGAAACCTTGACGAGAGCCTTGCATGCTCTGGCTTCGTTTTGGCCCGCTACGCACGGCGGGTTTGCTCGTGGGTCATCTGGGGTGAGCTCTCTGGGCAGCCTGCATGTGCGCTCCAGGTGGGTACGGCACACGAGCCCAGAGCCAAAGGGTTATTTTGGGGTTATAGTCAGCGAGCAGGGAACCGCTTCAGGGAGAGAAGCACGCTGTCATGCGAAACAACACAGAAGAATGGGGAACGGCTACTCTCCTCAAGGACTGGAGGAAGAACACCCTGTTAGTGTTTAGATGCAGAAATAATGCCTTTTCTGACAGCCGCAGACTACAAAAGCCTGAACTCCCAGGTTTTTGCTTACACAATCGGCAAGGATGCCCCGCAGCAGGCTCCACAGGGATGGCATGGCTCGGTGCAAAGTCAGTTAGCACCAGAGCTCACAGAAAAGATACTCTGGGGACACAGCCTGAGCATACATTTCCCCACACACAAAAGGTTTGCATTCAATGGAGGTTGTTTACGTACTGCGTCTTTCTCGGGGTTGCAGACTTTCACCCAAAGGATGTGATCCAGCAGCCAGTCAATGGGTTTGTCCTTGTAGAACATCAGGATGAACTCCACGATCAAGCTCAGATCCAGAGACTTGAACATTTTTCCTACAGCACAAAGAAAAGGGGGAGACAGAGCAGCTACGGTATGAAATGGTCAAGAACCAGAGCTGGGAAGAAAAAACTTGGGAGGCTGGGCAGTGGAGGTTGGATGTGTCCATCTCTCTAGGAAAGGGAAATAGCATGCTGTCCTGCTCTATGTACCAGCACTGCTGGCATTGCTAATACAGTTCCGGATTTAATATTCATCACAGAATTAGAAAGCATTAGTGTCTCACAGGTCACGACAGCATCAAAAGGTCTAAAACTCTTCCATTCAGCAGGGAGAAATAAGGATGAAAAACATTCAGCCAGCTGCAGGACAGACCATTTCCTGCCCTGAAAACTACAAGTTTTAAGCCAGTCAAACCAGTATCCAAAATAACAGATCAAGCAGCTACTGCAACCACGTACTGCCGTTCCCAAAATAGTTCTGTGCTGATGTAAACTTCCTTTTGCACACTGTTAGGCAACTCCAGATCCCATCCAGCCTAAAAGCTACTGGTCACATCTAAGCTGTTTGGCTGGCTGCTGGGCCACTGACCAGGTTTATTTTTATTAAAAGTGAGCATCAGGAGCACCAGCTGTGAGGATCCTTCTCCCCTCTGCAAACACAAGGGTCACTGCAAAAATAGGGAGGGACCAAGTCCAAGTATTTTATCACCTCGTGGGGACAACTAGTTGAACTAAGAGCTTTAAGTGCTTGCAAGAACCAGCAAGCACGTGTGCCCATGTCTGCCGGGACTGGGGTGAGCAGGGGAGGACTTTACCAATAAACCCCAGCTGAGAAAACTCCAGGATCATCCACTCCTCGGAGGGCTGCTGCAAGGCAAAGTTCTTCATCGTGCTGAGATAGTTTGGTTTGGCCACAATATCATCCTCCAGCTGCAAGAGGAAAAGACACTCAGTGCCAATGACCCATCCAGGTTCCAATAAGAGCCCCTCTGTGCAGAGCCGTATACCGGAGAAAAGCTTTGGCACAGACCTAGTTTATTTTGGAAGACGCTCCAAGCAGATTTTTCTCACCCAATCTAATAGGTAAACGAAACAAGGATTCCTGCCCTCCCTAGGGGGGAGGTCTCCAAGTCCAAAGCACCTTAGAAACCCTGCTTTTGAACCTATCTGGTTAAAATCTGCTCCCACTCTGCCACATCACACAACGGACACGCTCTTTGCCCTCTCTCAGCTGGATACAAGCTGCCATGAACTCGCAGGTACACCCAACTCCCCTCCACCCCAGCACCAAACCCACCTGCACGTAATATATGCCTTTGGACTGGGCGTACATCATTAAAAAGCAGTAGTCGAGGTTCTGCTTCGTCCTCCACCTGCAAGAGACAGACATGATGGGAGCACTGGTCTCTCCTGGGATACTGCACTGCTCGGGGGAGCCAGATGAGGCTGGGTTCAGGCTGGGAAGGTGACACAGCTCTGGGAGGAGGGGATGGCATATGGCCTCTCCCTTTTGGTCTCAAACTGGTCACCTAAGACTTACTGGGAAACTCAAGGATTTTCAAAATGAACATCATCTGGGTTAAAATAACCCCCTCACTTGGTGATGGAAACACCACAGCACAAGGCAAGCCCTGCAAAGCTGGCACCAGTTCATACCCCCTGCCCCCCGTGTCCTTCCAGCTTTTGGATAAAGCAAGTTTAAGCACCTCGCCTGGCCCCGCAGAAGGGCTTTCCCTGCTGGAGGCAGGGGGGGAGATGCTGCAGTTACTTAATTCAGGCCTTGCTTGTTTTTAAGCTCATTGATTCTTACCTGACTCTTTCCTTGGGGTCCCCAAAGGATTCCCGCAGGTGGGAGAAATCAGGATAGAAATGCGGAGATGGGGAAATTACCTCCAGGAGACCTGAGTGTATTTCCTTTGGGAATCTGAGAGAGAAAAGCAGCAGTAAACAAATACCTCCATGTCTGACGCTCTATTTCATAGAGCAAATCGCTGGGTAAACGCTGAGCTGCAGAAGGCAACAAAAAATACAGCCTCAAAGAGAAAACTTGCCCAGCAGCTAGTGTGCTTCCAAGCCTCGCCAAAGGACATCGGCAGGGACTGTCACAGAGTTTTAAAGCCACTCTCTCCCTCCCACAGTCTTTAGTAGCCCCATGTTCGTGTGCTCCCCCCCGCCCCAGCAGCCCTCCTTCCTCCCACCTGCACACACAGGTCAGCTTTAGGGACCAGCCAGGAGCACCAGGTACCCTCTACAGGATTAAAGGGACCCGCAGACTGGTGCACCAAAGAAAGGACTTGCTAGCATTACCGGCGTTTATAGAGATTTTCCAAATGCATCAGTAATTAAAAGCCATTTTGCAGAGATTATGTTATGCATTTCTGATAAGTTACTTATAACACTGCTGTGCTGTAGTTAGGACAGCCAGCAGGAATTCTACCTAGTTCCCTTACTCTGATAAAATCAGCATATATTTTCCTTACAGTGTGGTTCGGAACCCTTTAAAGAGTTGAACTCAAACAGAAAAAAATGTCACCCAGCTGAAAAATATGCACCTACAACAGCCTTGCAAGCAATATCCAGAGATTGCTGTAACTGTGAGAGATAAGCGGGAAAACCAGTTATTTTTATACTGCCTTTTTTGAGAACATTTGGTGCAAGGCTGATTTCCTTTGTTTGTGCAGAGCCTGGAGGACAGGAGATGGGGCAGAGGGAGACAAAGCAG
>JAOXNO010000052.1:46233023-46251978 GCA_028565335.1 Limnodromus scolopaceus
GTGGACCTGCTTTGGCAGGGGGGTTGGACTAGATGATCTCCAGAGGTCCCTTCCAACCCCATGTGATTCTGTGATTTTGGGACCAACCACTCAAGCACCCTGCAAGAGCCATCACAATTTAGACCAGAAAGACTATCACACGTGCTGCACTGGCAGCAACTAATGTTTGCCTGCTCGCATCCTGACCCTCTCTCTGGCCCCATCGGTCTTTCATTTTGGGTAGGATGCACCTAATGATCCTGGTCGGACGGCAGCCCAAGGCTGGGCTTATCTGCCCTGGCAAGCGGCAGAGCTGGCCTCCAGCCGTTCTCTTTGGCACCGTTTGGCAGCTAGCGGGGGCCAGGGAAATGACATAAACAGGCAAAAATCTGTCTTACCTCGGCGATGAGGACGACGATGACGGAGTCCTCCTTCTCCTGCTGAGTGAGCTCTGAGATGAGGGAGTTGAGGGTGTCGGTGAGGTAGGAATGCACTTCCCGCTTCACGCTGGGGATTCCCATCACAACAGACACTGCCCAGGGCCAAGGAGAGATTTTAGAGAGGAGGGGTGTGCTGGGTGGGACAAGACACTTCGCTCTGCTCCTATGATCACCTCATGGTTCACCTGCTTGGTGCCACACTCCATCATTAACAACCAGCAGTGATCAGCAGGTTGGTGGGTTCCTGGGCTACGTAGGGCTCCACACTCCTGTCCCCCAGCCCAGTACTGACCAGTGGCACCCCAGTGCCCCAGCCTGGCAGGGCATGCATGGCAGTCAGATAGACTCTCTCCTTTCTCCCCAAAAGACTGACGTCTAAGGAAACACCCAAAACCCCTCTCCCTCCTAGGGGCCTTTTCAGCCTGTGAAGGTCAACTTCAAGACCCACCTTGTTCTCCAAACCCCTCCCATGGGAAGAAGCACCTCAGTTTTGGGGCGATAAGTCAGGCCTTGGTTTTCAGCTGGGATTTGGGAGAAGAAGGGAATCAACTAGTACCCAAAGTCCTACTCCAGATGGGATTTGTCTCCTAAGACTGGTTCAAGTCTCCATGAAGCACCCTGCAAACTGTGCTTTCACCTGACCACCTTCCAGGCAAAGTCTAGAGCACTCTGGAGATGGAAAGCAGCAAAAACATCTGGCAGAAGCATCGAGAACATTTTAGTGCCAGTGAAGAGCACAGACAGCACTCCCCCATAGACTTGCAGACGTGACATGGCTTACCCACCCCGTGTGCCACGACACCAAGAAGCTTGCATGATGCATGCAGCCGTTCCTCCAGTCCTGCTCATCTCCGTACCACAGCCAGGCCCGGAGGAAAGGGGAGGGACAGGCACCAAGGTGAGGAAGAGCACCAGAAGCAGCACTAATTCCCATTTACCTCCAGTGCGCCCCTGTCCCACATGCACGGCTGGCTGCAGACTGTTCTCCTTTGACAGCAAATGTGGCAAATGATGGAAGATGGTGGGAAGGTGCAGCACATTCTTGTTGGTGATATTCCACAGTTTTAACTTGGTTTCGTCTTAAAAAGGAAAAGGGAATCAATTGCAAGGCACGGTAGGTAGGAAGAGACTGCAAGGCGAAAAGCCTTTCTAGAGCAGTCTGGCCACCCGAGACTACTGCTGGGTTATAAAAAAAATCAGGCCAACCTTTAACATGCTACCACAAACCCAATTAAAGTTCAGCAGGAGCCATGAGGGCCTTAAAGAAGTCCCAAAATATTTGGGAAGGAGCAGGGAAAATGAAGATCAAATGAAGGTCAAATCGGATCTCTCTGTAGAAATCCAATTTTCTTCAACTGAGCAACTTAAAAAAAAAAAAAAGAAAAGAACAAATAAATTGGCAAGGGGTGCTCAGCCAACCTAACTCCTTCCTCCCCCCTCCCTATGGATACCCGTTTCCATATGGATTCAATGCAGCCATAGGAAACGGCATGTATGACTTGCAAGAAAAAAACTACCCAACAACTTGTAAGCAAGCAAACTGGCAAATATCCTCGGCAGAGGCAAATCTCAATGTTCAATGATGCATATGCACCTGTAATTAAACAGGAGTTTAAGAGTTCCCAAGTCCCTCTGAACTCCACACTCTGCTCGCGCCGGGGGGAGAGAAGAGCACGTCCTGTCCGCAGCCCTGCACGCACGCACACGCACGCACACCTCTCTACCTCCTCATTAGCAACAGCTTCAAAACAGCCCGAGATCCTCAACTTCTCTGTTTATTCACCAGATAAGCTGCTCCAGGTCCGGTTTATATCCCGCAGGGCCTGCTTCTCCGAGATGGCTCTCTTGATCTCCTCCAGGACCAGGTTGAGCTCCTTCGAGCGCTTCAGGCTCTCCTGCTCGGCTGCGTGCAGTCGGTCCCGGAGGGCGAGGAACTCCCGCTGGTAGATGTCCACAACGTCACCTGCGGACAGAAAAGAGAGAGAAGCTTTCTCATCTGTGCTCTGAAAGGTTTCAAGTCGCAAAAAGCAATGCCCATCACTCGTATCTCCCCTACTCTACAATCCTTAAAACATGGATCTAGGGAGCCGTGGTCCAGCACGCACCCATCGGTGAGAGGGCTGGAGAGACGGCAGATTAAGTTGCAGAACTACAAGTAAAAAGCTGCTCCCGTTCTTCTCCTTAGCTTGGGTTTCCACACAGAAATACGACCTGGTTCTCTGTGACCAAGGCACGTAGAAAATACGTTCCATGGTAGTTCTTCTTCACTATATATTTGGAAAAGGAGAGTTAGGGGCTGGCCTTAATTTTAAGAGCAATATTCTGCATCTCCCTGTAGATCCAGAAGTTCGGGTGTGTGAGATGGCCACCGCTGGAGCAAGCAGGGGGGAACCGAAGCCATGTGAAAAAGAACTGAAAGCACTGGTGGTGATGGCCTGTTAAAGCCATGAAAAACCCAAGGAATATCAGTATTTTCAATCGCCTTGCTCCTTGCTTTGGTTTGCTTACGGCTTACAAAGGAAAGAGTTTTAAGAGCACGCATCAAAGGGTGTTCAGGTAGGTAATTTGGGAGAATCCCTGAACAGCATCTCGAAGGCCTTCTCCAGATGGCACAGGGCATCTCCCGGATGACCCTGGTGATAGAAAATGAGATGCTAGCAAAGGAGGATACCGCTCTGCTGTCAGACAAGGGCAGGCACAGGCAGCTTCAGAAAAGAGTCCCAAATGCTAACACCCAAAGGGATTTTGGGAATCTAACCTCTCTGAAACACAGCAGGGCAAAGAATATCACATGGCAATAGCTGCCTGGGTACTTATATAAATCCAAGCGTTTGGATATGGACCTTAAGGATGCACTAAAGAAACTTTTGATAGGGAAATAAAGCTTTTTACTTTGAAACAACATCTTATCCCCATGCCCTTTCTAAGCAATAAAACTATCGAGAGCCTTCAGCCAGAACTAACTATACAGTAGCCGCTAGTTAGCCATTAATGAACTTTCCCAGGCCGTTTTTTCCCCCCATTATTTTATAACCACTTTTATCTGTGGTCACTCATGTGTTTTCAGTGAGGCTGTAACTGACAGGACTAGACCCTAAACAGATTTATCCACCGAATAGTTGACCCCTAGCCCAAACACAACCAGGAGAGCTAATGACCAAAAATACTGGACTGGAACTTCCCAACACAGCGCTAAATATAAATCAGAGTCATTGAAAAAAGATACACTGACTGTATCGACAACTTCTATTTTGGGGTCTATAAAGAAAAGGAATTTTCAAGATCAGACATACCCAGCTCCAAAGCACAGAGTTTCCAAGACAACAGTGCTTCCCAATCCAGCTCCCGGTAATGCTTTTTCCTAGGAAAAGTTTGTCCCATTGGGTCTCTTTCCCCCCAGAAAAAAAACTTCTTAAAATTCTCACTGCTTCAACACAAGGGACCCCCCACAAGGCAGCCTGGCTCCTATTAACCTTTCAGCATTATTTTCAAAGCCAGTGGCACATGGGGAGGGAGCAGAGGAAGTTACACCCATTTGATTACTCCATCCATCTGACAACACGTTATTCAGAGAAAGTCGAGGGACAGACACAAACAGGACCAGGCCTTCCTTTTTCCTGTGCGGTGCCGCTCGCCTTCCACTCCCATCAAGAAAACATTTAAAAATTTGCAGAAAAACAGGTTAACACCCAGCTCTGGGAGCTGCCACGGGAATTCACAGGAGGATGTCAGGCTTTAAACTGACTCCATGATGAGCTGGACCTTTACCTCCTGCTAGCTCTCAGACGTAAGAATATACCTTTCAGCTTCCCAGCACTCTAGATTATAGGTTTCCCTACGTGTAACTTTTACTGGCTGCGTCGATGAACACCAGCAAGGAAGAAGTCTCTCTGTTTTTGCACGACACGATGGCAGGAGCTGTGCTTGTGCAAGGCTGGAAGCATTTGGCTCTCGGCATACCGGGGGGTTACTATCCCATGGATGCTATCAAAGCCAAATCACAGCTAAAGGCTGCCATTAGATCTTGTTCTGCAATACCTGGAGCAGAGTAAAGGGAAGGCTTTGCACTTAATGGCTTTTTCCAGAGCACTGCACTTCGTTTGTGTCAGATTTAGAAGGGAAATGTCACTGATTATTCAGTCACTAATGACCTGCCCGCCGAAGCCAAGAGCTGTACTTTTCATTAGGCTGCAATGGTGATGTGCAGT
Source organism: Limnodromus scolopaceus (assembly GCA_028565335.1). Taxonomy (NCBI): domain Eukaryota; kingdom Metazoa; phylum Chordata; class Aves; order Charadriiformes; family Scolopacidae; genus Limnodromus; species Limnodromus scolopaceus. Next base: position 46,237,651 of record JAOXNO010000052.1, read on the forward strand.
CAACCATTTGCTGCTTTTCTGGCTAATGGTTGGAAGTGAAATTGTATTTGTTTCCAGTGCTCTTGTCCTATGATGTCTTCGTAGGCTTTCCATTCTTTAATTAAAATTTCATGAAATTTAAAAGCTGATCGATCGTGGCCGGTTCCGGTGACAGCTTGAACAGTCCGAGACAAAGCCCAAGATGGGTGTGCAGTTTCCCATGAATTTCCAGTAATGCCATTGTGCACTCGCTGGTCTGCAACGACACGTGGATGCAGAGCTGCCGTCCTCGCAGAAACCCTCAGCTGCTCAGCCAGGGAGGGCACTGAAAAGCCACGAAGGGCAGCAGGGGATAAAGGAGCAGGGGGAGGGGGGGGAATTGGCTCCCATTTCTCCAAGCAGGCTTGGACACAGAAGTGATTTGCTGCTAATTAGGCTGAACAAATTTTTCAGCTAGTGTCAGTTCAGTGCAGACCCTTTACTTACCTTTCAAAGCAGCAGCACTCCCTATCTACATATTTATTGTACTCCCTCCCAGCACAAGACAGCAGAGCTCTTAAAATATCCCCAGACTTGAGCACTGCAGGACAGAAACTCCTAGCTATATTGAAAAAAAAAAAAAAAAAGACTCGGCTTACTTTTTCTTGAGAGATAACACACTGCTTCAGGCTTAAAATATGCTGGTTTAATAAAGTCGGTGTTAGGTGACGGTCTGCAGGACGGACCTGGGAGAATAAAAACCCTCTGGAACGGGGAACCTGCAGCATCTGGAGCACACCTTGTGCACGCCCGGTGCCCTGCAAATCCCACGTTTCACACCTCTCCGTGCCTAATATCTCCTCTCAAGGGTCTGTTCGCAAGCCGCCTTTAGGAACGGGCTGGCTGTACGGCTCCCGGCGTGCACCGGGCACAGCTGAGCGCCGGCTGCCATCTGTCCATCCATCCCGGAGCGGATCTGGGGGTGTATCCCTGGAGGGGCAGCGGCCGTAGGAAGCATCCGGCTGAGCATCGCTGGCTCCCCCCTTCTCGCCCCGGCTGTGCCCAGCCACAGCTGCCAGGCTTCGGGTTTGGTTTTTTTTTAGCTGGGGGCCTCCGGCTGAGATCCCTGCGCTGGGTTTGCTGGGCAGCAACACCAGGGACTGGTGAAGCTGGGGACAGGGATGGCTGGAAGGCAGTGGCTCAGGATGCAGTGGTCCACAGCAGACGGGCACACGCTGGTGGGGTTCAGGGGATGCTCCCCAGGAGCCTCCCCATGGGCTCTGCAGAGCCTTCCCAAAGGTTTCCATCCATCCGAGACAGCATCCGTTTAATAAAAAGTACTTCTCTGTGATGGAGAATTCTGTGGCTTTGTTCTTATTTCAGTGACTATTAAGTGCAAACCACGTTTGCCAGCAGAGGTGAGGGCAGGGACATCTGCATCCAGCCTGCTTATCCCTCTTCCATTTATAAGTGAAATCAAAATATCTAATCTGATCCTAAAACAGCAAATGGGCACAAAATCAGACCCCCACCTTGAAATCTCACGTAGTCATCCCTATATATATCTACACATATACATCTATATATATAGACACGTACATAGATGTATATATATATGTGTGTGTATATATGTATGTGTGTGTATATCTATATATACAGCCAGGAATGTTATAATTCTGTATTCTGCCTTAGTCTTCCAAATCTCACTCCAACTGCCCAGCGAGCCCGCCGTGCATTTTAAACATGTCCGTATTTCAGGACCAATTACTTTTGGTTTTGTTCTCCGCAGATAACCTCTCCCAGCAGAGCGGACCCATGGCCAAAGCCAAAGATTTCCCTCCAATTCAATCTTTTCAAAAAGCAAATGCAAAGTCTTTGCTAGCTGGATTTGCCTCTCATTAGGAAGTCTTTCAAGAGATTCGTTTAAAAACTAGAAACAACTCCCAAACCTCTAGACCGTTTATCTTTGAAATGTTGGCTTCAAGAGCACAACTGCACCTTTTTTGGCTGCAAGAGTTCCCGGGGCCAAAACAGCTGAAATGAAGTGTAGTCAGTCCCCAGCTCACAACGCAAATGGAGTTGGAGTAGAAAACTAAACTGCGTATGGAAAACTTATCAGCAGTGACTATTCCCCTTCATTTTATTTAAAGCACTCCTTTAATTAATAACTGTTCCCTGCCTAGGACTTGCCAGGGCCTGGGGGGACTCCGGAGCACACAAACAACCCTCTCTCCGTGCTACAGCACCTACGTTATATCCCAAAAATGCACCTTGAGAAGCACGGGGAGCCAAGGTGGGGAGCCATCCCCCCCCAGCCCCAGCTCGCCCCCATCCCAGCCAGGCCCCCGTGCTGCCCGCCCCTGGCCTTGTCCCCTGCCATTTACAGGAGCTTCTCAGAGTTAGATAATGATTAGGGATTTTATTTTATTTTTTACGTTTGGATGTTTAATGATTTATATAACGCTGGCACCGCTCCACACGTTACACTCTAGATTTCCCTGATTGAATCGCAGCATTCATTAGGTATTTTGCTAACAGAATTTCACCAGACCATTAAAATGGATATAAGGAGTTACTGTGCCGTATCGGTGAATTAAATTTGGCTCCTGAGATGCGAAAAAGGATAGTCCTGCTTTGCATGGAGATCTGACGGCTAGTGGAGCACAGAGATGTCAGAGACTTTGTACACAGGTGCACAGGGATTGGCAGTAACTCCACAATAAACATACCATTAAAAGCAAAACACTGCCCTTTCCTTATTTGATTGTAGAAAGAATCATAGAATGGTTAGAGTTGGAAGGGACCTTAAAGAAGAAACCAGAGTCACCCTCATCACAGAATCGTAGAATGGTTTGGGTTGGAAGGGACCTTAAAGATCATGCAGCTCCAACCCCCTGCCCTGGGCAGGGACACCTCTCACCAGACCAGGTTGCTCAAAGCCCCCTCCAGCCTGGCCTTGAACCCCTCCAGGGATGGGGCATGCGTGGTCAAAGCAGCCATCAAAAATAGCAGCTATGGTTTTGTTCCTTATGTTCATCCTCTGCCCTTTAGTTACACTTTGTTTCAGTTCACTGAAACGTAAGTCACTACTTACGGCATGTGTCTTGAATCGGGGCCGAATAATGTATTTCAATGCAACCATCATCCCAACACACATAGAACCACAGAATCGTCTAGGTTGGAAGGGATCTTTAAGATCACCAAGTCCAACCACCAACCTAACACTGCCAAGAACCATGTCCCTCAGCACCACATCTACCCATCTTTTAAATTCCTCCAGGGATGGTGATTCCACCCCTTCCCTGGGCAGCCCGTTCCAATGTTTGACAACCCTTTCGGTGAAGAAATTTTTCCTAATATCCATCCCAGACCTCTTGGTGCGATCGCTATGCCCCAACTTAGAACCTGTGCTCCAGCACCATCAGGCTCGGTGGCACGTTACAAAAACATGGTCCCCAACCTCCACACCCAGAAAAAAGCACTGGCTGCCGGGGTGGACGATGGCAGCAGGAGCGATCCCTCGCACCCAGGGGAGCCAGGAGGCTCCTGTGCTGCCCCCGGGTCGGCTGCTGGGTTTGAGCATCCCCCTGCACCACCCTCAGGCTGAGCCAACACATCAGCCGGCGCAAGAGGCTTATTAAAAGTCAGCCTGTCTGAAAAAACAATCCTCAAATAAAGAATGTTCTTCCACCGGCTGCAATCTGGTGTGTGTGTGCGTGTTATTTTTTGGTTTTTTCCGTTGTTTTTTTGGTTTTGTTTTTGTTTTTTTTAATATAGCCATTTAATAAGAGCCTGTGGTATATTTAACAGCATTTCAACCTTCAACAGCTCCGCGTAATGAGATAGAAACACAATGCATCTCTCCACTGACGGGCTCTACCCAGGGAATGCAGGCACCCTTAAGTCACTATTTCTTCTTTTTGCAGCAGCAGGGTTTGATCATATTCCTGTTGCACGTCTCCTCGCTGGAGTTTAATGTTGTCTCAGCACATACGTCCTCAGAAGCAGAGAGGAAAATACATATCCCCCGTGCCTTATTATTCCAAAGTAGGAGCAACTGTTTGCATTTGAGATCCAGTTCAGACAACATTCACACAGACCCTTCCAAAAATAAGCCTTTTTTTGCTTTCAAAGGCCCAAGTAATAAGTTTTCAGGAGTGGAGCTGGGTAGTTTTCCCATTACAGGGATGGTGAACCGTAACAAGGATGGTGAACATTGTAATTCCCCTTCCAAGGAAGGGAGCAAGTGGCAGGGGCTCCTGCACCCAGACCCACAAAGCTCCCCCGGGAGCTGCAGGAGGGATGCAGGCTCCAAAGCGAGGATGTAGAAACTCAGAAATTAGGAAAGCAAACAGTGATGCCCGTCACCTCTGCCTAAAATGTCTCAGACCAGGGCAGAGGGGGCAGCAGAAGCTGTCGGACCGCTCTCGGGTACCTCCAGAGCAGGCTGGGGATCCCTTTCTTCAGCCCAGCTCCATGGGCGAATCGCAGGGAACCGCACAAAGAGCTCCCAGATCACTGCGAATCCCCTGGGTTTTACCCTGCCACAAACAAAAGCGCCGGCGGGCGAGGAAATCCCCGAGGTATAAACCACCATCAGCTTCTGCAAAAGGAACTAGTCCTCCCGATTTTTCCTGGGCTTCCATCAACCCGTTCAGGGGATTTAAGAAAACGGACAAATCAGATGGCAATTTCTTTTGCTGCAAAGCAGCTAAGGAAGAGAAGGGAAGAGGGCAAATACTGCCATTGATCTAAAGAGAAAGATGATGAAATTAAATAGTGAATTTTCATCATAGCAAAAGGTTAACTACCAAGAGGAAGCCATACGGATTGGTACTAAACCTGCTGGCTAATAGATTTAGTGAGGACCTGGAGAAGGAGATGAATTTGTGAAGTAGCCAAATACAGAGATGACACAGAGAAGTTTGCCAAAGCCAGAAAAGAAGCAAATGACCAGGAGAAAAGGCAGCAGAATGGTAAATTAACAACCAAATTGGCAGATGCAAATTAATTGGGGGGGGGGAAATCAAGGTATTTTTCACATGGTTCCTAATGAACAATATTAACTAGGAAGGAGATCAGAGCATCTGGGCGTCTTGATGCTGCTCTGCAGGCAGCAGCAATCCAGGGAAAAAAAAAAAGAGGATTGAGAGGGAGGAAAACAAGATGCTAGTCTGCTTAGTGAACGGGATAGGTAATAATAGTATTAAGATTATAACATTATTAAAATGATGCTGCCTAATCCCAGAATAGTTTTCACCTCATCTGAAAAAGAGTATTACTACAGACTTAAAAGGGGCTTTAGAAGAGGGTGATGAAAATGATCAAAGGATTGAAAAAAAACCAACCCTGCTCTGTGAGGAAAGAAAAAAATATATGAGATTATTCATTTTAGGATGGTCATAATAATAGGGCTCATGATGAAAAGCATATAAAATAGAATGATATAATGAAAATATATCACAGACTTCCATTCTCCTTGTCTCAAAATATAGAAGTAAGTAACCATTCAATTCAAATACTAATTTGAAACTGATAAAAGGGAAATGTGTTGCACAGAAAGAGTGTATTATTTCCCTGAATTCCCTGCCATGCAAAAACACTGAAATGACGAATTTGAACAATGCAAAAGAGCTGGAAGGCGCTGCAAGCACAGAGGCACCATGAGATGATGGCACAAATCACCACCCCGCTGGTGGTCCCTGGCCTCCTGTGGTTGGCAGTCCCTCTTCCCCCCATTGTTTGGGAGAAAGACCCCAAATTTCTGTGTGTCTCCTCACAACTTAATTAGGAACACCGCAGCTTTCTTCTTCAAAGCAAAGCTAATTCATTAGCAATCTAATTATTTACCTGTGTAGCACAAATACAGCTTTCGAAGCATTTTTCCTCTCATAATGGAAAGCAAAGGCTTTGTTCTTGGTGGGCTTTTTAATACCCTTTATTTGTTTGGGGAATAAAAACATGCTGAAAGTGAACAAAATAAAGCATTACAGAAATCATGGGTCATTAAACCTCAAAATAATTGCAGCTCTACAGGATTTTTAAGGGAGGGCATCACACAGGCAAACCTGGGTGAGGGGTGGAAAGAAAGGCAGGAAAAGGGAAAGGCTGGGAATATAAAGAGGTGGTCAGTCCCGACCGAGCAAACCTGTGTGTGGTTTAAAAGGAGATGCATTCGTCTAAAGCTCCGTCCTTCCATGGCATGGAAGGGAAAATGCTCTAGGATGCACTTAAGGGCAGCAGGAACAGACTTGCAGGGGAAAGCCTGTTGTTCTCCTGTATTGAAAATGCACTTGCAGGAACCCATGGAAGCCTCGTCCATGATTGTCAAGATCTGGGCACACGGGTCTCGGTGCTGGCCATGCCATGGGGTTGTTTCACTTGCCACTTGTGGCCATCAGCTTCATGCTGGGTTGCAAACCATCACACACAATAAAATCCCAAATTGGATTTGCTTGGCTCTCACCACTTGCAAACCCCCAGACTGGATTTCTCTCCCTTTTGCCTTGTTCTCACAAGTACTGAAGCCCAAAGCTCGTCAGTAAATCTCATGGACCGAAACAGCCCTGAAGAAAGTGCTGATGCCTGGAGGGTGCAGGACCGCGCTCCTGTGGGTGCTGGTAAAGCCCAACTCTGGAGCTTGAAAGAAGCAGAAAATCCTGAAGCAGAGCTACCGCCTCGCAGTCTAAAAGGAAACCCCTTTTTATTACAACCTAATTATGTTAATAGTGAAACAGAGACCTTGTTCCATCAAACCCCAGAGCACCCCACGCATCCCGCTCCGCTCCATGCCGTAGCGTTAATGGCTCACAAGTCCAGCCGAAAGGAAGCCCTCCAAGAAAGGAAACCGATCTTTGCAAAGGTCACTGTGTTAATCATCACGCCCTTTCTCTAGCAGCAGCTGTCGCTAATTGCCTGTGAAGGAGTCGAAATGAAATTCCTGTTAATCCTCCTCCCAACATTACTAAAACCCAACATCATCATCATCCCCCCCCCCCCCCCCACAAATGAACCCCCGGCGCTTTGCAGCTGATGGACAAGCTCAGCCCGTCTCAGGAGAGATCCGACAGTGGCGGGTGGAAAAAGCAGCTCCACTTTGCAAATTAACAGATAGCTTATTGATTAGCAGCAATAAGGGCCAGGACAGTATTTCCCCATCTCCTTGTACTGTTGACCATCGCACTCGTCATTCCACTGAAGTTACCACCAGCCTCCGAACAGCCAGAATCCTGGAACAGGGGGAATTCGTTTAATCAATAACATATGAAGCTTTTGGCACGGCTGAGCGTATGAAATAATTTTACAACAGCAAAATAAAGTAGTGCTGCGTTATAAATCAGAGAGCACATATGGAAAAGTTAAAGCGATGTACTAAGTCACAGGGATATCAAGGAAATCACAGAAGTTCTGGCTGGAGTCCCTGGCTCCGCTGATGTTAATAGCTGAGAACTTCAATGCAAGTCAGGTTTGACTTCTTTTTCCAAAAGAGTAACTCATTTGCAATGCATGCGACTGTGTTAGAGTGAAAGGATATTTAGAGCGGTCCCTTCGCTCCACTGTCTATGTAAATGGTACATCTCGTTTACCTACAGACCCACAGCAGCCAACAGATGACAATTTCCCTATTGTACCCGCGCCCGATGGGACGCAGGACCGCGCCGGTGGGGAACAGCAGATTTTTAAATCACCACATGCTGATCACGGGATGAGCCGATATGAATTGCATTTTGTTTTAGTAGTCTTAAATAATTTGCAGAATGCTTAAAATAAAATGCATACAGAACCTTTTAAAAATTACTCAGCGTTAGTATTTGAAATATTTATCCCCCAGGGTGCAGGCTTGTAACATAAGCACTTAATGGGGTACATTTTCTTCTCTCCAGAGAAAAAACAAGACGTTGCCATTAAATAGCACACTTAGACCAACTATAAGTGTTGATGCTATCTGAGGGCTCCTGTTTCATTTTATATGCTAGGATAATTCCTGGGAAGAAAAACATACCCCTAAAGGAGTAGGAAGACCCACTTCTCCCTTTTCTCATTCAGCAGCCCAGAAAACATGAGAAAGGGTTATCAAATAATGCTGACACCCCCTCCCACAGAACCACACCAGCCACCTTTAGAGCGAAAAAAACTCCCTTATTTCTTCCCCTTGCAGAAAACGCATCACTGAAGTATAAGAAGATGGAGTTCCCAGCTTGCTAGCAACAGCAACCTATAGTAATTTAATTTTTCCCTATCTGAAAAGGCAGGGACCAGTGCAGAGGTAGGTGGCCCTGGTTCCACATCCGACATTGTGCCCGGAGCAGAGTTATTCCAGCAGATGGGCTCCGCTGCGAGGCCACACAGATGGTGGCGATGGCACAGCACAAGCTGGGGGCTGCAGGACATTTCAAGGGTAGAAAATCAACAGCTGGGGGAGGAGGAGGAGGAGGATGCTGACTACGCGGGTGTCCTACTGCTAAGACCTTTGGTTGATGATGCCTGAAAGCTTCTCCCGTGCTGAGCCCCGGGCAGGGTGTCACGAGTGGCTTTTGGCCATCTAAAGCCAGGGTGCTCCCCACACTGTGCCTCTTCTGACGCCACCAACACCCACGCAGCCCTGGGGTCCACCATATCCATGAGCTGGTCCAGCTGGAAAATTAAGCATCCTTCATCATGGGATTAATTTTCGGCCAGACCATCCTGCTGACCGAGCCGGTGCTGCAAAGGAAGCGCAGGGGAACGAGGATGCCGTTCTGGCCAACGGCCCAAAGGGAGAGCAGTTCCAACGGCTTGTGAAACCACATCCTCAAAGGTTTTGCTTTCTTGCAACGTCAGGTTTACCTAATGGCTTAAAGACAACGCGCCGAGCCTTACGGTATGCTGCTTACCACCTCCAAAAATAGGTCTGCTTCCTGCAGCCTGGGACCGCAACACAATGGTATTTATGCTTAATTTCATGACTATTCCTAAAGTGCTGCTCAGCCCTGGCAGAGGGCGCCGCACGCTCCCCGCGAGCAGTTCACGCCTCTCGTTTCCTTCAAACACGTCTATTTAAATGCATTTGGGTTTTCAGTATTTCACACACCGTTACCTTTACTGGTGGCATATATAAGGTAATGCTAATTGCTACGTGGGCTGCTGTGGCTCAGTTTTCCAGACTTCCCACCCAGAGGGAAGCTATGCTACAGAAAGATTCCGTTTGACATGTTTAGGTGCTACAAGAAGAATAGAAGACGGATGGGCTGCCTGCTGCAAGGAGAGGAGCCCCCGCCTCCCCGCAGGAGCCCACAGGGAGAGTTTTCCACAACAAAACCATTAGACCTTGGGGCGACCCAGAAAGCACCGGCGCAGCCGTATGTCCTCACTGGAGCACGGGTGGGACAAGGTTGGATGGGGCTCCCCAGAAAGCAAAGCGCTCCTTGGGATGAAATCAATGGACCAACTGGTTTTACACCAGGAGAGGAGGGTTTGCCGAGATGCTGAAATAGCCCAGACGTTGTTAAACTCGGGGAGGTGCGAGGGGAAGACAAGAGAGAGCACAGAGCTTGGCCAAGCTGGAAGGAGGAGGGGGGGCTTTGCGCAAGATGAACCCCCAGCAGGGCCGAGCAGAGCCACAGCTCGCGCTGAAGGAGTTAAATTGTAAGAAATCACAGCAAATTGCACCAGTGGGAGCGACGGAGCAGGGAGCCTGACCCCGCTCGCTGCAGTCTGGATGTCCCCGGGGTGCCAGGAGGTCAAAACCCAGGGAAAATCCCACCGCAGGGGAGCGAGGTCCGGCACAGCACAGGGAAAACATCGCTTTGTGAGACATCCGTGAAGCAATTCACGCCGGGTGAGTCCCCGGCAAATAACTTACCCCTGCGCCCAGCTTCCCAGAGCTTCCTGCACACACATCAGCTTCGCTACCCAGGATCACCGCTGGGCATTGCTGTGAAAAATCTAATCCAATTTCCCTCTTCTTTAGGGAGAAAACATCGAGAGAGGGCAGTCAGTCTGTCAGATACAGCAGCAACGTGGAAGAAGTGGATGCAGAGCTGTGTCACAATCTCCAGCAAACCCCTGTCTGAAGAGGAGCAGTGCAGATGGGTAACCTCCAACGCTGGCATGGACTGGAAAGAGTGGTTCGAGATACACAGCCTCTTTTGAGGAACTCAATTGTTTAGTTTTATGACCATGGAAAAACCCAAAACGTATAAACTCTAAGATCATGACTTTGTAAGTAGCTATTTATGACAATGAAAATACTCCTAAAAGGCTCCCATGGCCATGTCCTGGTGGGAGAAGGGACATCCTCCCCACCAAAGCCTGGTGGGAGAAGGGACATTCTGACAGCCTTATAAATCAATACACTGGAAAAAATATCTGAAGTTGTCCATAACAAACCAGAGTAAGCCCTGCTAGCAAAGATACTGAAGGGATCTGGATGCTGTCAGTGGGGCTGGGTGTTTATTAGCCCAACGTTGGTGTGGACCAGCACAGCTCCCAGCAGAGCCGCCCAGGGTTCCACACCACCCCCTGGGTGCCTATCCTTGGGCACTGCCCAGAGGTGACCAAACCACTTCAAAAGCCAAACTGGGGTCAGGATGCCACAGAGCCCTGCTTTGGCATCTCTGTGCCCCAGCCACGTCCCCTCTCGGGACCGAAACGCACCCTCTGCCAAAACCACCTCCCTGCAGCGCTGGCACCGTTCGTTTGCAGCCCGGCCAGCCCACGTTGGCTGGAGCTAATTCCCTGAATATGTTTTCCCGAGGAGAAGCCCAGCAGCTGTGTGTGTGTGTGGTGTATATCACATTTCGGGGGGTGGCATTTCTACACCCCTTCCCCAGCACAGATTTGGCAGGCGGCCATGGAAGCGCCCGGGAACGGGGCAGGATGCTCAACCAGCCCCGCTACACCTGCAAAGACAAATACATTCTTCACTTTAACATCAGACAGCAGACTATAAAAATGAAGCTACAAGAGCATATCACTGCACATGAAGGGAAATTCATTCTGCTGCTAATGCCCATAACTTCCCTACTGAGAGTAATGGGTACCAACAGGAGAACAGACATCTGAGAGTGCTAAAACGTGCGCTGTGTTTTTCCTAGGATTGTGTTGGGTCTGCTTGAAATACAGAATCGCTGAGTTCTTCTTTCTCCCCAATCCTCAAGCTGACGTAAAATGCCCACATTTTAATAGTAAGTGTGATTAACCATTAGCATAAATTACCAGGGTTATAATGAAGTCTCAGAGAAAAAAAAAAAAAAACAACTTGATTGTTTCTTTGGAGCTGTGTTCCAGTTATACGCCAAGTTACATTTCAGTTTAAATGAAAAGCAACTCCTGTGCTGGGTATCAGATAAGAACTCAAGTCTAAATGAGGCTGGAAGTCCTTCCCACCTTTGAAAGCCATAAACATACGTGTTATTTATGATCAGCATAATACAGGGACTGGCTGATCCCCCGGAGCTGAAGAAGAAGAGCCAGATGATCTTCCAAAGAAGAAGAGAAAGGAGAAAAGCCAGTTCAGTTCCCCAGCCAGGGCGAGGATTTATGGAGAGGAGCGTTTTCTAACGTCGACTTCTTCAGCAAGGAGACCGCTCGCACACGTCTTGCTGTTCAAAGGACATCTTGTGCGTATGAGCAAATTTGTCCAAATCGTTTTGGCTCCGGCCGCAGTAGTATGTTTAGGACACGATTTCCAGATGTGTTTTGTATCCCCGTCAGTCCGGCTGCTGCCTCAAGCCAAGAGAGTTATATAAGCTGCAAAGCTTAATTGGATTATTTAGCCCAAATTGTTGGCTGAGAGGCAGCGGGGCCAGGGAACCGGCCAGGGAGCCTGGAAAGGACCTGCACCACCACCGGCTTGGGGGGGGACACAGGAGGGAGCATGAGCCAGCAAATAAATTATGGAATTCATAAAGCAAGACTGGCCTCCCCACCTCCCTCGACTGCTTTCTTACGCCTCCCGTCCCTTTTACAGAGGGTCTATTAGCTGCTATTTTATTAGAGGTATGTTTTCCTATTTTAACAACAATTAAAACCAGAATGCAACAAGCATTTAGAAGACACGAGCGTTTCCTCCCCACACTAAACAAGCATTTCCTGGCTGTGCAGCTCCACAACATGGACTAATACATCCAGCAACGTAGTTTTTCCCACAATAATATTTTTTCCCAAACTTTGGCTGTTGCAGCAGCTTATTTTCCATTTAAGGGCATAATCCTGCCTGTGGGATAACCCATCCCAGCGGATCTTCACAGATGTAGTTATTAGGGCAAAGTCCTAAAAAAGAAAAGTGTTGCAACTATCCTTGGGAAGAAATCAAGAAAGAGAAGAGAGAGAAACTGAAGAGTTTCCAAAACCGCTGTAGCTATCAAAGCGTGCCAGAATGTTTTTGTTCCTTTATATTTTTAATAAAGCTGGATAGTTGAGTCAGAAGTTAATACAAGTATATAAACTCACACTAAACTTTGAGCAGGTCGCCTACTCCGCTGGTTAAAGTTAAACCCTTGCCACGAGGCTCTGGATGGACTTTGTGTGGCTTCACTACAAATAATATTAATAATAATAATAATAATAATAATAATAATAATAATAATAATAAAAGCAGCCTGGCATCCTTCTCTGCCACTGCTGACAACATTCCCACCGCTCTCCGCCAGGCAAAGTGCCACGGATAAATTCAACAGAGTAAAACAACCAGAACAGCACAACAGGCAGGGATGTGCTCGGTTCTGCTGGAAACGGCTACACAGACGCCGCTGATCTCACGGTCGGAGGGAGAATGAGCCTCTCGGCGCCCCAGCTCTGCTCCCCAAAGCATCCCGCACACAACAAAATCCCCCCCCCCCCAAAATCCGGGGCTGCGAAGCCCCACCGCCTGCATCCCCGCTGCAATTCATTAGGAATATTCCCCCGAATGAGGAGCTTCGCTTGCCGTGCAGCGCAGAGTAATAGTAAACAGCAGTGGTGACCAAAAAGCTATTTACAGAAGGGCTCTCTGCTACGATCCCATGATTAGTAGTTATGGAAATTTAAAAAAAAATAAAAAAATAAAAGGAATACAAAGAGAGATTTCCACAGGGCACAGCAAGCCATACAATTCGTGCTGTGCTTGGACTTGGTAAATCAAAATCCAAGCGATGTTTACAGCACTCTAGGTCTCCCTTAAACTTTATTTTTCTTTACTGCGTGCATTTTACGCCCTCGGCGAGCTGCAGCGTGAGGCTCTCCCTGGGACTGATGGAAAGCAGAACGTGGGCACAGCCCGGCTGGGCAAACCAGCCTCACCCCCCTCCACGTTATCTGCAGTAAGAGCTTCAGCACATTTGTGTAATACCCAGCATTATGGAAATGGATTTCCAACCAGAAGAGCAGTTGGCAGGATTAAACAAGTAGAAAAGCACAAGCACATAAAATAAAAAAAGAATAAAAAAAATAAATCAGGAGGTCTGCACACGAGCTAATGGAGCGAGCAGAAAATAACTGGGCATGCTCCCTGGGCTGAGGGACCGCTTCCTTTACGACAGACAGTAATGTCTCATTACGGGAGAAACAAATACAATAAAGATGAATATTCCAGCTTCCCCTGGCTACATTTTAAGCGTCGAGCCAATATAAATTCTCAAGTTATATTTCACAAAAAAAGCTAATAAAAAAACCAAACCAAACCAAACCACAGCCTGCTGGCAGCGCAGCCAAGCAAATTTCATTTGAAAGATAAATCCTATATTCTTCATAGGCAGACGTGAAAAATCTATCAGACTTTATCACAGCAGCCCCATACCGGGACTGAAAGAAGCCACAGAGTAAATTTACAACAACAACACAAAAAAGTTGTTTCTTCTGCCCTTCTTCCCCTGTATTGCTTAACCCAACACAGACAAAATTACTAGCAAACCAGCAGTTACTGCACCTTACAAATAGACGCTACACACCTTCCCAGCGCCGCCGAGGCAATATGGAATCGGCCCAGCGCTCGGCATCAGCAGCAAAACACTCGGGAGGGTGAAGCTACACGGATGCTGCAATTACTGTCATCACAAAATGACCATTCAGCACCACTTCTCCAGCGAGGCAGGGCCGTACCAGCCCTCCGCTAACAAACACAGCCTTGTCGGGGCCTCTGGGCACGGAGGAGCGCGACACCGGCCCGCGGCTGCCAGGAGAAGATCGCCGGCAATTTAAGGACACGCTGAACGCTGAGCTGGGCCCAGGCCGCCGCCGCCATCACCGTTTCTAGCTGGTAAAAAGGGGCAAGCTCAATTTACCTCCACGGTTTCGTGAAAACCGGTACAAGCCGACATGTGAAATGGTCTCCAAGCTGCTCCTGGGCGCAGGATTATAAATCTGGATCACGGAATCACGGAGTTGTCAGAGTTGGAAGGGACGTTCTAGAGA
>JAOXNO010000052.1:46255508-46271275 GCA_028565335.1 Limnodromus scolopaceus
CTCCAGGCTAAAGAGTCCCAGCTCTCTCAGCCTTTCTTCATAAGGGAGATGCTCCAATCCTTGAATCATCTTCGTTGGACTCTTTCCAGTAGCTCCCTGTCTCTCTTGAACTGGGGAGCCCAGAACTGGATGCAAGATTCCAGTTGTGGCCTCACCAGTGCAGAGTAGAGGGGGACAATGACTTCCTTCAACCTACTGGCCACACTCTTCCCTATGCAGCCCAGGATTCCGTTGGCCTTCCTGGCCACAAGAGCACACTGCTTGCTGATTGCCATTTTGCTGTCTACCAGGATCCCCAGATCTTTTTCTTAATAGAGGGCTTTGCTTTTAGTCAACCCACCTCTAGGAGTCCAGTCCCACCACCCTCACCGTGCTGCCCTGGGGCCATGGGAGCTGTAAGTCTGAACCAAAACGTCCATTAATCCATCAGGAATTTGTCAGTACCATGGAACTAAGCCCTGAAATACACGTGGTACCAACGTTTCCCACCATGCACCAGAAATACAGCATCAGCACACAGCACCGAGTCCTGCCCAAACCTCTGCCTTAGTCATTTTTGTCATTTGCTCCTTGGTTTATTCTGCAATTATCTCTGCAATTCCCACTGAAAGACGGGACACAATTTAAAGAACTTGAATAATTTTCTCAAACTCGAACGGTCCTTACCCCAAAGAAGCCAGAAGGAAGCCTGCACACTCAAATGGGCCCCCAGAGACCCGGTCCTCAGACAATACTCCGTAAAACGGGAGCTTTAGTTTTTCTTAATCAGACTGAAAGCTCATCAAATGCAGCAAAGCACCAGCTTCTCCTTGGCCGGTCTATACTTGAGAACTGTTCTATCTTTTCAAAAGCTCTTTTCAGTTACACAATCAAAAAAAAAAAATCTATAAGGACTATATCTAGAACGGCTCTAAAAATTGTCCGTACTTTCCCCGAGAGCTTACGTCAACTCATGTAGGAGCCAAGAGAACGAATATTTCACGGAGCAGTCACTGCACATAAATATTGGCCCCGACACAGATGCACCGTGAATGCAATTACATCCTCACATCAATCACTAGGGCACTCCAGAAACACTGTTCGTAGAAAACAAACAAACAAACAAACAAGCGTACGTAAGCTTGAAATAAGGAGCTATTTGACATTCTAGCGAGCGGCTTCACCTTATAATCAGTATTTCCTGAGACACGTTGTGCTGGTTCGTGTTCCAATAACGGGGCCGTGTAACCGCACCGGTACAGGGGGAGTGTACAAATCGTGGCTCGCAAAACAACTGCTGGCGAAGAGCAGGATTTGCCTGTTCGTTGCTCACCCCTGAACGGTTACGTACATTTTAATCCCGACCTCAAACACAATTTGGACCACGGCAGATGCTGCCCATAGCGCAGCCTTCCTTCGGACGAGAGTTAATTCAGTTTGAACACGGCAGCAATGAAGGAAGGGATTTAAACAAATTTTTTCTGCTTCCTCTCTTAAGCTTGATGCTGCAGAGGTAAAAAAAACCGAGGCAGTACCGAACGGAATGGCTAAACCTGCCTCTCCCAGCCTCCGCGCTGCATTCAGACCAGCTTCCCTGCCACCAAAATTCCCCTCTCTGTGACACCAGCCTGTGTCAAAAAGAAATTAAATTATTTTAACGAGGTTCTTCCGGATGCACGCTGATGTAACCAAGAGGAGAATATGCCTCTTGTTTCAGGCTGCTTAAATTTCACCAAAAAAAGGGGGCACGCTCCTCTGCAAAACTTTCTCCTCTCCCCTTGTTATCCTCGGCAGCTTCCTCCTGTTACGTTAACGAGTAGATCATTATTTCACCAGCCGCAATCAAAACCTTCCATAAGACAAGATCCAACTGCAATTTCACATCCACACAGTTGCCCATCCTGAAGAGCCCTGAAACACTCTTAACGAGTTACATGCACAGGCATCGTCTCTCCACCCATCAACGGACCGGGCTCGGGAAGCAACAGCCGCTTCAACAGTGGTGGAGTAGTTTAAGGGGAAAAGAAACACTATAAATAATTGAAATCATAGCAAGAATTGTAGGCAGAGCAGAGGGAAAGAGGGCAGCTCCGAGGAAGCTGGCAGCAGCAGAAGAGATAAGGACTTCTCCTGGAAGCCAAACTAAACAAAGAACACACATACAAATAAATCCACACCTTTCCACAGTTCGCCATGCCACGCACCAGCAGACAAAAGAAGTTCTTGACCTTTTCTGCACTGTTTGGCAATCCAAATTTTAAGCACCTACGAGCCCTCTCTTGCCAACATCTTCCCCTTTCCTCCTCTCTGCTGAATCCCTAGGCCCGATGCAAATGACCCTCATGCTCATCCCAGCAGCAACCTTGGCCACCAGACGATGCTGATGAGTAGATAGGGATTTTAAATGGCCAATTCTGCCATTGATGACCGCCCCACCTACGCAGACCCACTTCTCCTCGCCCAGTGGAAGGCGTCTCCGTGCACCCAGCATGTTCCAGGCACACCAGAGAGGATCCCCCTGGCTGGGGCTTCTGAGCACCATGGGGTCACCATCAGGGTGAAACAACCACCTTTGGTTTGAAGGCTTTAAAAATAATTAACCAGCGCTCTGGAACAACAGATGGGTGCTTGAAGTTTCGATCCCAGCAGTAAAACACCTCCTGCTACGACGGGCTAAAGGTTGTCATTTTGCCTAACCTTTAGCTATTACAGCAATACCTCCTGACCTGCATTTTAGAAGCTACGAACCACAGCCCAGACAACAGCACTCAGGCTAAGCTATCTGCCACTGTCTTGACAGATTTCCAAAGAGACATGAAATATCTGCCTTTCTCAAGCGACTTGTAGGATGCACAGACAGAGAGCTCTGCAGATATCCAGGAAAACACACCGTTTCCCCTCTGGGTACGGCTCACCCAAGCAGGAGATGGCAGGAGATAGTTTATTATGCTCTCCGGAGGTGACACTTGGCACAACAGCTCCAGGTACCACTTCATCACAGCGCAGGGTTGAGCAAAGGAGACTTCAACCAGCAACTCAGCTAACCAGACACCTTTAACGAGGAGCAAGTAATCGGACTTCTTAGTGAGTGGTTCATTCAAAGGGCATGCAGTGATATCAAGAACCAGTTAAAAATCCCCATTAAGATCTCTGTGGAAGCCAGAAGCACGTGGGAGGGCTGGCGTTCTCAGAGATAAGATGGGCATCTTGCCCTACACAGCAATCCATCAATTTTTAAGGGGTCAACTGCCAGACCTCACCAGACTCTTGCAGAATGCCAGTGGTTTTAGGACAAAAGCCTGTGTCAGACACCGCTGTTAAATTCTGCCCGGCTCCTACAGCTGTAGGGCTAGTAACTGTGACCAGGAGGTGAAGAAACCTTGATACTGACTCTTCTGTGTGAGCAGTTCAGTTTAAGAGCTGCTGTTCAAGAAGCGTGTCACCAAGACGAAAGGTGAACACGTTTCTTAAATGTATTTAGTTTCTTAAAGAGTCTTCTAGAGGCACCAAGGATCCCACGTACTCTTTTCTCTACACACAGCCCTTCTAGGCAAGTGCCTTATTGAGATGTGCCTAATTGTACATCAGACCCTCTTGCAGCCTACCTGTCCCAAATCCATGCCCGGTATGGCGGCGCTGAGCTTCGCGTGACTTGAAGGACATCCTCCAGTTGGTTGTGTGAATGGCAAGTCTGGTGTCAAGAGCAATCCCTAGCCCAGAGGACAAACAGACATGCCAACTCCTTGGATTTCAACGCAAGATTGGCCCTTGTAACCTCTCTGTGCCACATGAAGGAGTTTGGAAACCCAAGTCCACCTTGGACAGGACAGCATTTCTTGTGTGACTCCTCAGCAAAAGCAAGGAAGCCCTTCTGTACTTCCAAGAGATGTCTGGGCCTTAACTGTACTGCCATGCCAGCAAGAAAAGAAAGGGAACCTTGTCATTCGAGAGGGTCTGCTGACGAGAAACTACATTTGGGCATTCTCCACGTGGTAAGTGATGGAGTCCTTCCCTGACAAGACAGCCGTGCACAGCATCTGTCCTCCAGTGTGCAAAGGGATGATGCCGGCTGCTCATCCTCCTCTTCCAGCTGGAGGAAGGCTCATGGGCAGCCATCTCAGCTGAAGTCCCCAGACCTGGCTCCCGCTGTGGGACGCCCGGCCCAGCTCACCGAAGGATGCTGCAGCTGGTTCAGCCGTGCCGCAGTTCGCTTGGCGCGAGGCTGGAGAGAAGCAGCTCTGTGACAGCTGGCAAAGGCAGCTGCCTGCAGCTGATGGGGGATAACCAAGAACCAGCCACTTCTTAGAAATGCATTTCTGTCGCCCGTACCTCCCCAAAAGCAGATCTCCTCCGACCACGGGGTCGCAGAGAACAGAGATCCCGTAACACGGCTCTTTCAGCGCTGTCAACGGATCCGACCTCATCCAAATGTCACGGTCGCTGTCAATACAAAACTGTTCCCTTCCACTTCATCCATGGGGCACCCGTTAGGTTCAAACACAAAGGCAGCAAAGAGCCCACACAACAAGAGCCTCATTAACTGACTGTAACTGGATTTGTTTTGGAGCACAGTGCCATCCCCCGCGCTGCAAGGCAGAGCTCTTGCTGGTGGAAAAAAAATGGATCAAATTAAAAAATATCTCACATATCTTAATATTGCAAGCAGCTCTTCCATCAGACTTAAAACAACAGCATCACCAGATGTAAAAGGGAAAAAAAAAACACAACCCGGGAAGTCTCCCAAAACAACAGACCAAATAAAAAAAGAAAAGGATGAAGGAGGTTTCTAATCCGCCCTGGAGAGAATGTGTGTCGCAGGTTTAACCTGCTGTAGGGAGGGGGGAAAAAAGGAAACAGGATAGCAGAGACCAGAAATCAGATTCATTAGGACCAACCAGGTAGATAAAAGACAGATGATCGCCAAGCGACGATGGCTATTTTGGAAGCAGCTAACTTCTGAAAATGTCTAGTCAGCTTTAGCATTTCATACACAGAAATTAGTGTCCACATAAGAGTACTCTCCTGAAAGGACAGGATTTAATGCAGCCGAGATAATTATCTAGATCCTTCTTTATCCCATTAGTGGTTTTCATTCGCATCCGGGAACACCATAAGCGGATTGTTCAAGAATTATTTGCCATCCGCTGTTTCAATCCCGATTGGAATTATCTTTATACCTTGGTATGAAGAAAAGAGATTACATCCCAGCCAGGGCTTGCTGCAATGCCCTCTCTCCTGAGGCTCCTTTTATCATTTTTGTTCTGCAAGGTGATGAAAAGAATCAGAAAACAATTGTCACGGACATGATTTTGCCCTCTCCTTCTCTTCCTTCCCCCGCCCGTGTGTTGGGGAGGAGGAGGAGATGCTCTTCCCACCGCATCCCCTGCAGGAGATGCACCGCTGCACCTGCACAGAGCTGAAGCTCAACGAGACTTAGTCATCAAATTACCCAGGATGGGATCCAAAAACGCTCCCAGCTCCCTTTTGCGCCACGATCCGCTAATAAAAAGAACAAGGGTGAAACTGTTAAAAGCAATTAAACAAATCACTTGACGCAAGAGAAAGAAGTGGGATTCACTGCACTAGAGCTCCCGGGGGGGGATGCTAAACGTCGCGCTTCGTGCTCTCTAGTAACGTATGTCGCCGTGTAAGCTCCGACGGAGATAAAGCCAACGTCATTCACACAGCCAACACAATCCCTTGCTTCAAGGCCTAAAACAACAAGACGACAGAACTCCCCTCCCAGCCGCTCTAACCGCCTGCCAGGTTTTGTATTAATGGAAGAATTACATCTCCTTCCAGGTAGGGCGAGGACACAGCTCGTCTCCCCAGGGGCACCCGCGAGTCTGCCCAGCGGTGGGGAAAGATGCCTGGACCACACAAAAACTGTCCCTCCTCCTTACAGAAACATACAGATGTAGGCATTCGGGCCTGACATGAATAGGAATGCATGTATTTTTTTTAAAAAAAGCATGCTTTACGGCTGTGTAAATGAGATCTGTAGGAGAGCTGTCTCTATAAACAAGTCATTAAAAGGGGGAGGGGGGGGGCACAATAATAGCAGGTGCCAATTACTCAGCTCCCAGCAGAGACTTTCCGATTTCTCACCTTCCCCCAAAGCAAGATGTGCCGCTGCACGGCAGCACGTTTCCTCGCCGGTGTAACACCCTCCCGGAGCATTGCTCCTCTCCCAAAGCGAAGCTGCATCTCCCAAAGCTCTCCCCTGTCCCCGCTGGAGAGGGGACCCCCATCGCCCCACCAACCCCACACCGCAGTCGAGACCAAGACGGGATGAAATTAATTTTGGGAAGAGTGAAAGAGCAGAAAGTAAATGAAATTATCTTTTTTTTTTAATCTGACTCCAGAATCTGGCCACTCCTCCCGCCAAGAGGAACAGCAAATTTGTGAGCTAATTGCGGCTGCCAGGTTTGCGTCTCTGCAAATATCTGCTCAGTTTCAGGAACAAAACGCCAGTAACGATTTTGTTATTTTAAGAGGGCGGCATAGTTTCAGACAGTAAATGTCCACACTGCAACTGGAGCCGTCGGAGAGATCCCATCCTTTGAGGCAAGCACACCAAGGTAATGATTAATATTACAAAAGTAATCCGAGCCTTTAAAATCGTTACTTCCAAAATCAGCAAATAATTACCAAGGCCTTCAGCAATCAATACCCAAGATAAATAGACAATTAAACTGCAAAAGAAACATAAGAAAGTAGTTAATATTTGCCAAACACAAGCCAAATACTCTTTTTCATGGTAACCAAATACTTCCAGTAAATAGATATTTTAGCTCACTGGAGAGGCACTTTCAGAAAGTAATAAATTAATCTAATAAAACAGACAGACAGGGTGGAACCAGACATTAACGAAACACAAACTGATCTATACGGAGCCAACCCACAATCCATGTCCCAATTATGCTCTGGCACTTACCTCCCCCACCCAGGTCAGCTCTTCAGCTCTGGGAAAATACATGTTTCAGGCAGCTTCGCTGGCACAACGAAGCAGTGAGCTTCAGCCATCAAATGACGAAGTTTGTGCTGAGCGAGAATATGCATTTCCAATTTTTTTTTTTTTTCCCTAAATACCCCTCGCTCCTCAAAGTCAGCAAATTAATCTGCTTTTAAACACTATTCTCCCTTCGCCTTCGATGCAGTTTAAGCTCAGTCCATGAGATGCGGGATGAGCTCTCGCCGCCGGTGCCCAAGTGCGATGCCTGTGTGAGCATCCCCATGGCATGTCCCCATCCTGGGACCCAGAGAGACCCGGAGCAAGTCCTGACACCCTCTGCAAGGATCAGCACCACCTCCTCCCCGGGCAGCCCAACCGTTACCATCTTCTACCCAAAATCATTGCCTGGAGTTAACGAAGCCACGCTATTAGGGGAACATCTGGTAAAGTTCCTCAAATGGTGGATGACTTGAACCGGACAAGATTAAGAGAGGGAGAGACGTGTGGGAAGATGTCCATCCTGGTCATTTTCTGCAACATCAAAGGAAGAAGGCACAGGGAGGAAATGGAGGGAAATGGAAGACAAAGAGAGAAGATATCAAAGTCAGCTCCGGAGAGAGCGCAATGAGAGATGGCACGAAAAAGGAATAGTTAAAACACGAAAGGCAAGATCAAATAAAAGCAAAAGATCACAGTCTGGGCACAGAGAGGAGGGAGGGGAGACCACCACACCACTTTCGCCAGCATTAACTGAATAATTCATTTGACAGATGCTTGTCAGTGGCAGTGGCTGAGTCTGAGAGAGCCCAACGCTGCCCAGGTCCATCCATCCACCAGGCAACCCATACAGTCAAATACTGCTCTTGGTCTTCGCACCCACCGTGGGGACACCGCACAGCAGCACTGCTCCTCTGAGTGCCCCTC
Source organism: Limnodromus scolopaceus (assembly GCA_028565335.1). NCBI lineage: Eukaryota > Metazoa > Chordata > Aves > Charadriiformes > Scolopacidae > Limnodromus > Limnodromus scolopaceus. The sequence goes on from JAOXNO010000052.1 coordinate 46,263,367, forward strand.
TTTTGGGGAGGAATACAGCAATTTAGTCCTCACTCGGGAAACTTCTCCAGCTTCTTCTGTATGAAGTTCTTGGTAGCGGTAGGGCTAGCGTGGCTACTCTGCTTTCACAGGCTACACAGACACACACTGCTGTTACCCATCTCTTAAGTAGCTCATATCTCAGTATTGGAAGCATTTCTTTGATTATGTACAAGGGCTTTGGAGGGCTACACAACCGTTTTGGTACCACATGCCTCCTATCTGAGCCATGAAATTCCTCGGAGCAGTGACAACATATAGAGGATTTATTGCAGCGTACGTACAAGTAGCGAGTGATGAAAAAGGGTCTCCAGGTCAAGCCTTATTTCCAGAAAGGTTTTTCTTCTCTCCCCGTGATGGCGAGAGCTATGTGCTCTAAGGCAGTCTTGAAAATGTGATCAGGGTGGTCTAAAAACCTCACTGAGGAATAGTTGTGGTCCAGGTCCACAACTCCAGGAGCTGACACCAGCCAACACCCAGCCCTTCCCCTAGTTCAGCATCCATCCCTCTACCAACCAGTCCTAAACCAGCAGTGTGACAATTATAGTTGTCACACTGGTGACAAGTTACAAGTAAATGGTCACTGCAACTCAACAAAACTCATAATGGAAGTAAAAGGCAGGTGGGAGATTAATTTTTGCACAGGAGCTTCTTTAAAGCCTAACAATTTACATTTTAATGCTATTGCTGTCCACTTCAATATAAGCAGAAATGAAAACATCTTGCACAAACGTGTCTGGTCACTTCAAAATGCAGATTAACCTTTGGGTAAGCATTCATCCCATCTGTAGCACAAGAGGGAAGGAATATTTAAATATTAGGGGAGTCACTTCAAGGCAGGCAGGTGGGAAGATGGAGTTACGGAGCCGTCTCTGCATCGTCCGTGCTAACGCACAGATCCTGGAGACTCCAATGTGACTCGACACTGGGACAAAAGCAGAAGGGGAAGGGGCCAATGCCATGATTAACGCAGAAAGAGACTGTTTAAAACAGAAATCTGCCCCTCCTAGATTTTTTTGCTTCTCAAGAAAAGCCTGATGTGAGCTCAAAATCAAACCCAAGAAGGGCATCGCTGCATAAAACACCCTCTACACTTTAATTCAAATAAAAAAGGCAGAAAAAATGCATTTACCTTCATCAAAGACAACAATCCTTTCCCTGAACCAGGAAGCTGTTAAGCAGATACTTGATCAGCAATCCCCAAAAAGCCTCTTCTCGTAACAGCCTTAACCTGCCTGCCCCTGCTGAAGCCCTTTGCTTATTTTAATAGTTTCCATAATCCTTTAATTTGACCAGTGACTTCTGCCCCGGCAGCAGCCCTCTGCACCCACCAAGCCCCATTGACGTCTTGGGCTTCGTCTCATAAAAAACAACACGTCTACATTAGAATTGCCACGATAATGATATGGAAAATCTTCACGTGAAACGTAAAGCTCCTTCTCCAAATACTTTTAGGCAGGCGGCTCAGCCACATCTCTGCAGAGGCTTCCAGCAAGGCAGCCTCAAGTAGGCTCCAGCCTTGAATTTCACTTCACTTTCTTCCACCAGTGATAATCAGCAGGGATACATCCCGTCCCACCCCACCTCACGCTGGAAACCCCAAGCACACCCCAGCAGAAGGTTTTCTTCTCCATCCTCACCCCAGGCGCCCCATCGTCCTGCATCCACGGTGCTCCCAACAGGCAAGTACCCGCAGATCCCCATGCTGAGCCAGGAGCCCCAGGACGGGTATTTGTTCTGTGTTTCTCTACGCCATGAAGTGAGACATCAGTTTTGGGGAACTGGTTTGGGTTTTGTGAACAGGCAGAACCATGGATAACGCAAGCCCACCCGCAGTAGCCCACTAGCAGCCTTGCCCCATCTACTGCTAAAGCAATTTCTCCATCACTTAGCAGGCTTCAAAGCTTTCTGGAGATGACTGGCAGCTTCACTTAAACTAGCCAGCTATAGATGTGGTTTACATTAAGCACTAAGTGAATAATCAATGAACATTCAGGATATAAGCACAAATCAATGATTTGTTTTAGATGAATCAAAAGGAATCGCAAACGAGAAAGGGTTTGGTTCGATAACAGAAGTAAACCAAGAGAAGCACTTGATGTAAGTGTGTGTGTGTGTGTGTGTGTGTGTGTGTGTGTGTTAACCTGCCCTGCCTGCTCCTCTCCTACGCACTGACACAGTCCCCACTGTCACAAAAGCACGGCTGTGTCCTCCAAACCCTTGTGACAAGAGATGTCACTGTCCCCAGAGAGCAGATGGGAACTGAGGCATGAAACCAGCCGGTTGACCTTCCCGAGACCGGGAGGGGTACGGCACAGCAGGAACCCAAATCCAAGTCTCCTACGCCGGGGAACACTGTCTGGCTTCGGAGAAAGCCCCCTTCCATAACTTAACCTCCATCACACAACTGGAGCAACGGGAGGTGGACAAGTGCACGTGCAGAACAGCTCAAGAGTCCACCTTAAAGACCTAACAAAACCTGCAAAGAAGTAAGAACAAAACCGCCGGTGACTCCAGACAGCGAAAGACTTACTGTGATAAATGCGCATGGACAGACCGCGTGGTGTCCCTCGCTCTTGGGATGAATTTGGTCAAATCACACGCAAGGGTAATTTTACAAATCCTGCTGCATTCCGGCCACCAATTACACGCAACGTCTGCCGAGCACCGCGCAGGCCAAGTAAAGGCTCTCAGAAATGCTCCTGCACATATTTTATTTGCCACCCATTTTGACGACAGACTTCGAAACTCCGCGGTTCCCCGCCTGCACCCCCAGAAGCACACGCTGGCTCTGCTGCCGGCGTCTCTCCTCCCGGTAAACGCTCCCAGGGGATGCGGTGAAAGGAGCCCAGGGCTCTCACTCGCTCCCGTCCGTCTGTGCCCGGGACCTCAAAGAAACTGCAAAAAAACCTGCAGTTGAGCTGGTGCGGGAAAGAGAAATGAAAAAGCAGCAGGAAGCGCCGTGTGCTGCAAGACAGGGCTCAGCGTTTAGCAGCACCCCAGGCTTTGACTCGGCTGCTTCCCGAGCGGATTAGCCTTCACGGCTCTTACGCGTTATATAAGGAGACTTTGTAAACACGCTGAGAGCAACGTCCCTCCGGGACAAAGTCTGCTTCCCACAAAGGACACCCCGAGCCAGCGGAGCATCCCGCCGCGCGAGGCACCGAGCGAGCAGTATTTCTTCACGGGGGTGATGCTGCCGCCTGAGCCTGCCCCGCTGCAGCGGGCACCGGGACAACGTCCACACCACAGCCGGTGCCCCACGGCCACCACCACGTTCACGAGTCAAGGCAGAGACCCCCTGCTCAGACCTGCCCCCCGGTACCCACCCAGGGTGATGCTCAGACCATCACCCCCAGGATGCCAGTGGTGAGACCTTCAGGGAGCTGTGCACGTCCATCCTGCAGAGCTTTCGGAACGCCCACGGGATTGAACAGTTCCCACGGGATGAACAAACAGTTCCCACGGGATGAGCATCCAAAATACCGCCCGACCAGAACGGATGTCAGGGGCCCGAAGCCACTGGGCCAAGAGCAACCCCACTTCGCAGGCAACTCTACAGGTACGGAGGTGCCCACAGTTGTGGTTCTACAACGGAAACCTGGAGCTGGCTGGCACTGGGGAACTAGAAATCATTAAAATTTGAAGGGGGAAAAAAACCTGCTAGGGGAAGCCTGCGTAGGCAGCATGGATACAGAGCCCACCCCGAGCTAACCTGGGGGTAAAATCCCAACCTCAAAACGCAGCATTTCCAAGGGGCAGCCTGATGGGAGTCTCCTACAAGGTCCACACAAGGTTTAGAATTTTCTATTAAATAAAAAAAAAACCCAAACAACTCAAAAGCCCAAATATCCTGTAGCACTTATGGCTCTAGTGTTGGCTGCAAGGGGCAAAGAGAAAGGCTGGAAAGACAGTACATGGCTGGTCGGTCAGTCAAGAGGAGAACAGACATTATGGAATAAGAACCAAATGGTCTTCATCATTAGAAAGAAAATACCCCAACAACTTGTAGATTAAACTTGTTGAACCTCATCCCATTTGCACTTGCTACTGATCCAAAGTCATGAAAGCTTCTCAGTTTTACGGAGCCCTCAGTAAAACAGCCCCTGTGATCCCCACGTTGGACATGCTAACACCCGAGCCTGCCCCTGCATCTCTGAAGGATCGATCCTCCGACTGCAGGTCGCCCTCCACAGTTAAACCCTGCAGGTCAACCTGGTGACAGCAGGTTACAGAAGAGCTTCTTCCAAGGTAGCTGTCGTTTTTTGAAAGTTAAACTGTACTTAAACCCAAAATCGGCAAAGAGAGAACATGAAACGTTGGCCAAGACACCCACCACCATGATGCATAGCGTGTGGTGTGGTCCACCTCCGAACCACCCCGTGATGCTGGACATCAGCCTCTTGGGTGACTGGATGTGCTATTTGAGGCTGCCCTTCTCTTCCTACTCCAGCAGACTATTTCAAACCTTGTTTATAATTGGAAAGAGGCAGCATCTGGTTTTGCAGACCATGAGGTCAAAACTTTACTAACAACCACAGCATGGCAAAACACCGTTAGCGGGTAAACAAACCCATGCACTGGTCACAGAACAGCAGCTCTAGAGCTGGTCTGACCTGGTTTGTTTTCTTTCGACTAATTATTTTGTCCTCCCAACACAGAGCGGGAAGACAAGCAGGCTCTGTGATACTTTGCCTGTGTTTAAATATCATTTTTTTCCCCACTGGAGGCAACGTGGACACCTTGCCAGCCTTCCCCAGAATGCAATGATTCGAGGAGATCAAGAATTGTCTCCAGCCACTCGTGGGGAACAGCTGATGTTACAGAGGACTGGCAAACGCAGAGCCTGCCTTTGAAAAATAAGGGGATGGGGATAAGGAGGATGCAGGGAATTATAGAATAACCAGCTTAACTTCAACTGAAGTGCTTAGAAGACGAGGAGAACTTGAGCAAGAGCTAACCTCTGTTTATCAAGAACAAATCACGTGAAATCTATCATATTTCTTTCTGCAACAGCGTGCTGGCACTTGCAGGAAGGGGAGAAGAAACAAAGATTTTGGAGAGACCTCTGATAGTGCCTCACAGGACATCCCCCTGACACAGCAAGGGACGCAGGGGCTGGACTGAGCCACCTGAAGGTGGGTGCACCCCTGCTGAGAAGATCACCAGCAACCTGGTCATTGGTGTTTGAGCACAAACTGGGAGGACCTTACCAAAGTGGGTTTGAGGAGAACCCATCCCATATCTGATACCACTCGGTGTTTTCATCCACATCTCGGCCAACGGCAAAGAAAACACGCTGATTGCCTTTGAAGGCTACACCTAGCTGAGAGGGACTGCAGGCACGCGGGAGGACAGGATCAGAATTCAAAACAACCCTGACACTTCAGAAGAAGCAGTCTGGAAAAAAAAAAAAAAAAAAAAAAAGGACGCAGTTCAACAAGGACAAGCGTGAGGTAATGCGATTTGGTAAGAATAATTAACCAGGCAAACACAAGACGAGGAACGAAAAGCTGAAAAAGTTCTGGAGAAGAACAGGTGAAGGGCCAATGGGGTAAAAAAAAAAATATTTAAATACAAGTCATCTGTGGCAGCAGTAGAAAGCAAACACGCTGGGATGTATAAACAGGATCAAAAGACCTGAAGTAATTATTTTTTCTTCTAAGCAAAACTACGGCAGTGACTTCAGTTCTGTACCGTGGGTCAAGCATCACTCCTCATGAAGGATGATGGTCCAAGAACAACTGCAGACCAAGAATACGTGACCTAAAAAGAATGATGAAAGGAAGCAGCGTGGTCTAATCTGTATCAGCAGGGACTAAGGGGAGACACGGTAGCAACTTCCAAATATCTAACAGGCTCCTGCAAAGAAGGAAGGAAGGGACTTTTCTCCCTGTGCCCCATAAATGGAAAAAAGAAGAGCAAACTGAAGGAAAAGACATTTCTGTTCAGATCCTAAGAAAAATCTAATGGCAGGGCTGCTAAATGTCAGATTGCCCAGGGAGCTTAGGCAGCTCTGTCATGGGAGGATTTTAAGAACGAAAACGATAAACATCTGTCCGGAAGGGGCTGGTTATCGCCGACCCTGCATAGGGGCAGGAGATGGACGGAATGACCTCTCAAGGTCTTCTCCAGCTCTGTTCTGAATAACAGCCTGATACGTAAATGACGATAATAGCCGGAAACCTGCTGTGCTGACACAGCCTGACCCGTGTTATTTGTGACCTGTTGTAGCGATCGCTGTTTGCCAGAGACAATCTGTTGCTGAGGTATCCCAGGGAGCGTCCTACCAAGGAGGACGGGGACAGTGGTACCCAAGGTTACTATTTTGGCACTTGAACGAGCAACGGAGAAAAGCTACTTGTTAAAAAAACTAAAAGTGAGTCAAAGGGTGACACAGCCCGGGTGGCACAGGCTGCCCAGCGGGGGTTGGCCACCCTGCTTCACAAACCAGGAGCCCGCAGGGCTCCGCAGGCTGGTTTCACTTCATTTACGGGAGGGAGCTACGAGCAAAGCGACCGCTCAGCGGTAACCACAGGAAAGCAGCTCTCGGAGCTCTGCTCTGCCCCTGCACAACTTGCCACGGTCCAGCATTTCTGGCTGAAAGCTCGTACGACGCCGCCTGGTCCTGCAAACGTTTTGTCCTGTGAAAAATCTCACCCGCTGAAGCCGACTGATCCACCGGAGGTACCCCTGCACCCGCAAACGCCCAGCGCCCAAACCTCTGCGGGGGGGCAGCTCTGGTGGGATTTAAACCACGTCAGCAGCACGACAGGAGAGCCCTGCGGCTGACGAAGGAGGCAGAGGTGTCCAAGCAGCCGCCCGTCAGACACCCACAGCTGCCAGGAGACGATGGCACGTCCCGGGCGCTCCTGCCCTGCCGGGCTGGACGGGCACCTACAGGGGCTCGTGTCAGCCCACCCATCGGAGCCAAAAAAGTTTCCCCCGGTGCCATCCCAGCCCCGACACCGGCCTTGCACCAGGAGAAGCTGCGCATTATGATGGTGCATGCTGTGCCACGGGGCTGCAAGGCCATCAGGTCCCACCTGACGCCCAGCAAAAGCTGCTTCTCACCTGTAGCAGGGAGAGATGCTCGTACAGCGAGTGGGAAGAGAGGGTCCAGGGGTTGGACAGCCCACCCGCCCCCCCCCCCTTATCGACCCCAAAAATTGCAGGAACTGGAAGAGCTGAGTGACCAGCACGGGCGTGAGAGGTCGCACACCCATCCACGAGAGAGACGCACAATTCCCAAGCAACGACCAGAATCGTCCTCCAGGCCAGGAAAAATCCGTCGCGCTGCTTTAGTGAGTGACAGGACGGGGGAAAACCAACCATTATGTTGTCAGGGAAAAACAGCGGCGAGAGTCTCCCCCAACACCTCTGGGGGATTCCCCCGGGTCCTCGGCGGGACGGGACGGGGCCCCGCACCCCTGCTGTGCGGCCACCTCCTGGGTGCAAAACCAGCCCCCAGGTTCCAGCGCCGAGGCCGGCAGCCCTCGCACCCGTCCCACATTTCACCGAATTTTCACTGAATTCAGTGCGCTGAAGTTTCGGGACTCGGCGTCGAGCCCCAAAAGCCGTGTGCGGTGCGGGGAGGGCAGGGCAGCTCAGATCCACCCCCCCCTCACCTCCAGTTTGCCCGGAGACTCCCCAGCACCCGAGGGCTCCCCCCGCCCCCCCCCCCGCCAGTTGCTAGCATCACCACCTCCCACGGGGATTTAACCTGCGTGGTTCCCACCGCCCACACGAAGTTTTCCCACCGTAAACGTGGGGGTGTGGAGAAGCGCAGCACCAAAGCGAAGCCCGACGCGGCCCGACCCTACCGACACCGCCCCCCCCCCCGCCATCCACCCGGGGGCCGAGCCGGGACCCCCGGGCCGGGCCCGCCCGC
>JAOXNO010000052.1:46279086-46312493 GCA_028565335.1 Limnodromus scolopaceus
GTTTTTTGTCTGTCTGTGGGTGTGTGTGATGTGGGTGTGTGTTTTTTGGTTTGGGTTTTGGTTTTTATTTTTGTTGGACTCGGTGATCTCAAAGGTCCCTTCCAACCATGAAGATTCTGTGATTCTGTGAGTGCTGTGCCAGTGTGTGCCATGGCTGGGGGATGGGGACCGCTTCAGCCAGGGCTGCCCCGTGGTGCACAGCAGACTTGTGGTCCTGTTCTCCCACCGGCAGGTCTCAGAGGCCATGGAGCTGCCCGGAAGGTACCGAAGCCACACTCGCTCCCTGCTGCCCGTGCCTTTGGGATCAGCACAAGGCATCCCCAAACCGCCACGCTCCCCGGCACCGCCCCAACCCCAGCCTGGGGATGTGAAACCGGGCCCGGGTACTCTTCGTGGGGGCTGAGCGGGGCAGATGGAAAACACGGGTGTTTGTGAGTGTTCACAGAAGTTTCCGGCTGCAGGAAAAACACAGGGGTGAGCGGTCACACGGGGACAACCACTGCCCAAGGCGAGCTGGGGGCACCTACGAGAACTTGAGCCAAGCGCAAAGGGGTTTCGCACAGATACCTGCTGCCCCAGCTGGGCACGCCTTGTCCTCAGCACCCTTTGCCACGTTTTTTTTTATATATATATATATGTATATGTATATGTATATGTGTATATATATATAGGTCAGGGCCGCACGACCCTCTTTGGCTTTGGGACCCCGCCCCCAGCCTGGACTCCAGAGGAGCCCGAGCGGGGGGGCGGAGCCTGACGCACAGGAGGCGGAGCCTGGAGCTCGGGGGCGTGGCCTGAGGCTGGGAGGATACACCGAGGCTGAGCGCCGGGGGCGTGGCCTAGAACCGGGAGGATACACTGATACTGTGTCACGGAGGCGTGGCCTACAGAGGTGGGCGTGGCCTGGAGCTGGGAGGATACACTGATACTGTGTCACGGAGGCGCGGCCTACCACGGGGGGCGTGGCCCGGGGCTGGGAGGATACACTGAGGCTCTGGCCCGGGGGCGTGGCCTGACGGCAGCGCTATAAGAGGGCGGCGCAGGCCCCAGCTGCTGCTCCGCCGCTCGCTCGTTGCGGCTCCTCCCTACCGGTCTCCGCCGGCAATTCCTGCTGCGCCACAGCCATGGCGGCGCTGACGGTGAAAGCCTACCTGCTGGGCAAGGAGGAGGCGACCCGCGAGATCCGCCGCTTCTCCCTGCCGTCGCCCGCCCGCTACCAGGCCATCCACGACCGCGTCGCCGAGCTCTTCCAGGGGTTGCTGCGGGCCGGGCCGCCGCCCGCCTTCCGCATGCACTACAAGGGTGAGCGGCGGTGTGGGGGTGGTGGTGGTGGCTGCTCCGGGTTAGGCCACGGTGGTCCTGGGGGTGGGAAGGTCTGCGGGGCTGCCCGGCGGGTGAGGGTGTCCCCGCCGCCCCCTCCGGTGACACCTGAGCGGGAACCAGATCTTGTTGCCCTTCTCTAGATGAAGACGGGGACCTGATCGCCTTTTCCACCGACGAGGAGCTGGAGATGGCGATGCCATACGTGCAGGACGGCGTCTTCCGCGTTTACATCAAAGGTAACCAACGCCCCGCACAGCTCCCCCAGGAGCGGTCACAGGCCTCTGGAAACAGGGGGAGGCGAGCCCCGGCCCTTCCCCTTGTCCTCGGGGGGCCTGGCGGAACCTGCGGCCTCCGGGGGGGATGTGAAGGGCAGGGTGATGGGCCAGAACATGAACCCCTCCCTGCTAACGGGGGGTAAACAGATCACAAGGTTCCTCCTAGCCTAGTCATCTCAGCTGGCCCAATGTGAGCCACTGTTGTCCTGCTGGCTCCCTGGAAACACCAGCCTGGCACCAGTACCTTCAATTCACAACAGTGCATTAAATCCAGCTTATTTCTCGGCACACGGTTGCTCCCTAGTCCCTTCTGTTCACAAAGATACCCGCAGAGCTTTATCTGCGGTCCATCTAATGAGTCACACCAGCAATGTTGTCCCTGCTCTCATCTGTTGTGCCTCCTGGCACTTTTTCCCAACTCCCTCTCCAAAAAACACTGTGTTCTTGCCGTTCCTAAGAACTTTCCTAAGAAGGTAGGACCAGGAGCCAAAGGGGGTAACGCAGCACCGATCTAAAATAAACATGCCAAGAGGCTGTTGAGGATAAGGCGTGCTCAGCGTGAGGAGCAGGTATCTTTGCGAAACCCCTTCTCCCTTGGTTTAAGTTCTCTTCCATGCCCCCAGCTTGCGTTTGGCAGCCAAGGTAAAAATAAACCGACCCAGTAAGTCAATACTGCCCCGACACGGGCTGTTTGCGCTTCCTTCTCCTCTGCCCGATTTCCAGCCTTTAAATAGTAACCCCGTTTTGATGCAAAGTTTCCTTTCCTTAATAGAGAAGAAGGAATGCCGGCGGGAGCACCGCTCGCAGTGCAGCCAGGAGCCCCCCCGCGACATGGTGCACCCCAACGTCATCTGCGACGGCTGCGAGGGGCCGGTGGTGGGTGCCAGGTTCAAGTGCACTGTCTGCCCAGACTATGACCTGTGCAGCACCTGCGAGGGGAAAGGCATCCACAAGGAGCACAACATGGTGATGTTCCAAAGTCCACTGCTAAATCCCTTTGAGGTGAGCAAAAAAATTAAAAAAAAATCTATGGAGGTGGAACTGAGGAATGGGACGTTCCTCACATTTAAGTCACAAGTTCCAGCAAGGCAGAATCTAGCCCTGTGAACGGTCTCACATGAACGTTACCCTTTACAGTGGCTTCCCCGAGGACGCTGGCTCCGTAAAATGCGGCATGGCGTTCCACCCTTCCCATGGATGCACTGCTGGGGATATCCCGGCCCTGCGGCTCCGTGCCAAAACTCCGAACAAGCCCAAGCCGGTGCCGCAGCCTCCAGTCCACCCACTGCAGAAGGTAAGAGGACACGGCTCTGGTAAACAAGGTGGTGGTGGAGCCACAGTAGCTGAGGTTCTGCAGCACAGGGTGGAATCTGGGTGGAAAAATAGACACGGGAACTACTCTAATTTGCTTTTGGTGCAGAGCGGGGCTATTTTAAGGCATGCTTGGGCCCGTGCAAGAGATGGGGATGCAGAGAGTATCTGGAACCAAACAAAGCTGAGCTGTTAGGTCAAGCATGTCACTACTCCAGATCTGCCTTTCAGCATGGCTAATGAGCCTTAACAATGCTAATGCCACTGGTTTTCAGTTCCAAAGGTAGCTTAGAGTTAGATTTTTGTCTCTATACTGCCTTTGTTGTGCAGTGTGTGTGAGTGACAGCAAATGAGCACCAAGATCTCGTGGGGATACTCTGAATAGGTGCTCTTTATCTCTGAGCTCCTATATGTGCTAACAGAAATTGTTTTTCTAGAAGCTTCTACTAACAGCCAGCCTCAGGACCCCAACGTCACCTTCCTAAAGAATGTTGGGGAGAGTGTTGCAGCTTTTCTGAGCCCCCTGGGTAAGTGACTTACAGTTTGTTATCCCAATTCTGAGACTGGCTTTTGAAGGTCCTTTGAACAGGAGCAGCTGTCAGCTGTTGTGGCTGATACCGGAACTACCTCCTGCTACCAAGCCTCAGTTTACTCCTGGTACTAACGATGCCCAGGCTTAGAACAGCCACTCTGTACCTTTCCGAGCCCTCCTTTAGGAGAAAGCAAGGAAAGATGTCATTAACATGTCACCACTGTAACACTAATCTTAAGTCAGTGATGAGTCAGGATTTTGCCTGGCTTAAGGAGACTTAGATAACTTCTGGCCTAGATGCATGGCTTGTCTGCCTCAAGGAGGATGACTGATGCTGAACTATTCTTTGTTTAAAGAATACTTCACATCTTCATTCCTACATGTGATATGACAGACTATAGGATTACAGAAATCTTACAGTGTTTAGGGCAGCATTGATGCATGCTCTTCCAGGACTGTGCTTTGGGAAAAAAAAAAAACCTTTGTAAGACTTTCTCCATCTCAAATGCATTTCTAGGTATCGATGTTGATATTGATGTGGAACACGGAGGACAGAGAAGCAAAGTGACTCCTGCTTCTCCCAGTCAAGAGAAGAGCAGTGCTGAGCCAAGCAGCGGTACGCAGGACGTTCAGACCAAACCAGACTGGAATAACACAGATTCTGGTACAGAAGTAAATACTGTCGCGGAGCAAATACAAGACATGGTGATAGATCCTGTGCCCACACAAATGGAAGACGGCAGCTTCCAGTCACAGGTACAAGAACTAAAACTCTAATTTAATAATGTTTGCCGAGGCCTTGCTAGAAAGGAAAATAAATGTTTAGCGTGCACTGTGGGATTGAATATTAAGGTGTCAGCAGACTAAGTGATATATGGCACCTTTGCTTTACTGATTTACAGCAAAGGTCATGGGACTTCTTCTGGATGTAAATTTTTGTATTAAAGGCAGGCAGTAGGAGGATGCATCCTACCTGGAGAGCACTGCAGCATCTGGACCTTTTTTTCTTTCCATTTCAGGAACACAGTGAATCCAGCAGTTCGTCAGGGGGTGATGAGGACTGGACCCACTTATCTTCCAAAGAAGTGGATCCTTCCACAGGTGAACTGCAGTCTCTGCAAATGCCAGACGCAGAGGGTCCTGGCTCCCTGGATGTATCTCAGGATCCTCCCCAGCCAGGACCTACAGGATTGCGAGAAGCTGCACTCTACCCGCATCTCCCACCAGGTAAGAGAACGTGTGCAGGTTTCCTAACTGGGAGTAATTCTCACTCGGCAACTGCCAGCTTGCCCAATACAAGCAAACCTGCTTTTAGAGGTGGTAGAAACCAAGGTCACATAAGTTAGAGCTAAACTTGTCCATGACTTTGTTAGCAGGTATGGCAGCTCTTGCACCCTGTTTGAGACAGTCAGCTGGTTCTTCAGTGTGGGCAGATAAGTCTAAACAAGACTTCTGACCTTAAACTAATAATGCCATTGAAGCAGTATGAAAAAAGGTAGTGTCCTAAATCACGTCCTTGCTGTGTACTCTTCCAGAGAATCCTTTAATGCAGGATGCAGACTGGTACATCCTGTGATTTTATTTAAGGCAGTGTTTTTCTGGTGGGAGCCAGTTAACAGTATGCCAGGCCAATTAACTGAGATCAACAGCACTGTCCTGCAGCAAGGCCAGCTGAGTCCGAGTTAGGTATCTCTTATCTCAAACATCTGCCCTCCTGGGAGACACGGGAGAGCATGTCTTCTAGCGTTTAACCAGCTAAACCAGATTTACTCGGATTAGTGCCAACATACTTACTGTGTGGTATTAAAGCCTTTGCTGGCTTGCCAATTAACGTGAAATATTTCAACTTTAAACTATTCTTCTCTTAACAGAAGCAGACCCTCGCCTCATTGAGTCTCTGTCACAGATGCTTTCTATGGGCTTCTCCGATGAGGGTGGATGGCTCACTCGACTCCTGCAGACAAAGAACTGCGACATTGGGGCAGCACTAGATGCCATCCAGTATTCCAAGCAGACACCTCACTTGTAGTAGTTTGTGTAACAAAAAACGCTTTCCTTCTAACTGAAAGCAAACAACGCACTACAACTTACTCAGCAGTACATCTTTTTTCCTGCTAAGGGTTTCTGTCTCATGTTCCAAAATGCTTGTAGAATGGAAGAAAAATAAATACTACTTCCTGTGATGAGTCTCTGTGTTTTAAGTATCTCTGTGACTTAAGAGTGGAGGGACTAGGCTAAGAGCATGTGATATCATCAGCCAGCCCAGGACTTTTTGCATGTAACTTGGTATCCCCTGCCTTAGGGCTACACTTCTGAAGAGAAATTAAATCCTTTGCTCTGCAGCTCTGGAAGAAAGGGTTGCTATGGGAGATCTAAACGAGGGGAAAAGAGCTGTACTTTGTAATGGGGAATTAATCAGAGAATTTAATGGAATCCTTGGAGCTTTTTCTTCCCCCAAGCTGACCTATTTCTGTTCTAGCTGATAGGGTTGCTAGATAACACTGTGCAACAAGTCTTTTCTGCCCTTATATCCTTTTCCTCAAACACAGCCATAGAGCAAGTAAACAACTTTAATAAGTGCAGTTCTGTAAGGCCATCTTCAGGTCAAAACCTTGCCTCAGAACTTGATGTACCATATACATTACAGAGACAAACAAGAAAGCAATTCTAAAGGTACCTGAACATCTCAGAAATCATCATCAAACTCCTCACCGGTGCAGAAGAGGTGCTCATGAGAAACACTGCTGGGCTTTGGCCTGGTGTTACAGTTAACAAGGGTGTTTGGCCTCATGTTACCCAAACAGCACCTTCCTGCAGTGGTCTCTGAGACACCAGACCCTGCCCTAATCAATTGGCTTTGAGGTTCTTTGAACAACGCATCATCCTCAACTGAGTAACTGCTGCTGGGCACTGTGGTGCCAGGCAGTTTCAAGGTGAGCCACTTGGTGCTAGCACCATGCTTTTTAAATTCAAACCCCGTACCTGGAGTTCTTCCAGCCTGTTCTGAGCATCTACTGGCCGCACCATCATCTGCTGCAGTGGTGCTGTGTAGCCCCAAACTTCCACTGCCCTCCTGTGGTGACAAGGTGACCCCGGCCACGTTTTTGCTATAGCTGTCAGAACATGAGAGAAATTTTTCCCACTTCGAGAGTTTGGTACAAGCAGTTGGTGTTTGTGTATTCTCAGGCACTACAGACTCACAGACAGCAGGAACCATATTGTCTCCAGAAAAAGCATCTCCATCATCTTGATCAGCCACTGCTGCTACACAGTTCTTGAGCTGTAAGAAGGAAGAGAGCTTGGTTATAAATCCAGCAGATGCAGCCAAGCTGCACAGAAGCAGGCAAACAAAGAGAACTCAGGTCCTTCAAATGCACCCCAATTCTCACCAGCCCCCCAAGGCAGAGCTGAGGGCGATGCACTGGTTGGGCCTGTGAACTCTGGGCTGTGGAGACTCTGGCCAATTTCACTGGCACTGCAGGAAATCACAGTAGCCTTAATAACTGCATCCAACACAGGTGCCACTGCTCAGTAAGGCAAAGCAGCACAGTTCTTAGTTGTGCTGATAGAGGAATCTGGCTCAACCACTCCGCTTACACAAGTTTGCACTGGTTTTACCTGACTAAAACCTGTCAGAGAAAAGCTCTGACACAATTTTCTTCTTCTCCTCCCTAGTTATTCAAACAGAAGAGCAAAGGAAGGCTCATAAACTTCAAAATTACGATGACGCAAAAGAGGTCAGGAAAACACTGTTTTGTTTTACTGGTAGGAAGAATCTTCTACAACTGAAATACCTCAGAGGTTTTAACCTTTTTGGCTCGGTGGACAAGCTGGAAACCTCCATTTTCCTCTGTGTACTCCTGAACATCACTGGAGAGAAAGCTCTTCTGCTGTTTCCTGACCAAGAAAATCATTCACAAAGAGGACAAATGAGCTCCACTGTGAGGTTTATTTTTTTCCACAAATAAGCAGAAATGTTCATAAAATGCATGGCTCTAGCAATAAGAGAAGTTTTACCTCCAAATAATAAATCCCAGCTCAGGTCAGGTTGTACACTGCAACCTGTACTTTGTTCAGCTATCAGAGACGAGCTACCTCCCACACCTCCAAACCAAATGTCACCACTTGGGGGCTGGAATTACCAAAAATAAAGAGCTCTTTCTGTACCTTTGTTCTTTCACAGTGTTCTTCCTCCGGGAACAGAACTGTTGCCTGTCTGTATCTGCCTTCTCCTTCCCATCCTCCTGATCTTCACTGTCCTTGTCCAGATATTTACTCCAGCGACTGACTTCTGCCCTTCCTTCCTACAACATCAGAGAATTACTGAAAACAGCAAAATTCAAGGTTCTCACTTTTGGCATTGTTACGTATGTGCTGAGTGCCTCAAATCACAAGTTAGTTTAGGACATGTTCCTGTCTTGTGTTCCCAGTATCCTGGTGGAGCAGAGAGTTTCTGTATATGTCCCATTCTCTTTGCTGGAGCCTCTCCGGATTATATACACTATTTCACCTGTCTGAACCCATATAAAGAGATCAATGATTTCATTTTGATTCACCGAGGTCACTATGGGTTGGTGTTTACCTCAGCTTTGTAGGTATCTTACCTGCTGGAATGAAGTGTCTTCTCGTTGGGCCGCTATATTTTTGCTGTCATTTACAGATTCTTCTACGTACCTAAAATAGATGTTTAAGATAGAGTTTCTAGAACACACTTCTGTGCATTGATTTATAATTTTCAAATCACCTAGTCATAGCACAAGGGATTGGATAGAAAGCATGGATAGGAGTACTGGACAAGCAGCATGTCAGGAAACAAAGGATCTACAGAAAAGCAGATGTCAAATGAAGGATTTGTAAGATAGATTGCCCAAATACTTAAAGAAATTAGTTAGAGGGTATCCTCCTTCTCTCTACACAAACAGAGTAGCAAGTTTGATCTAAATTCACTAATCATGAAATGGTAAATTCTAATTGATCATAAGTAGGGATATAACAGTGTAGCTTTTGGGACAACAGCTTAAACCCACTAATTATATCCCAAGCAACCAAAGATAAAGGGAAGTTATTTCACAATGTTTTGAATTTCACAATGTTTTGAGAATAGAAATAGCAACCCTTTTTGATAAAGTGAACAAACAACAAGTTTTCTTCCCAAAGCTTAACCCTGAAGCACTGCATATACACAACTATGTTATATAACTAGCTTTGACTAATTTCTGAAAATAACCTTGAATAAAAAGGAAGCTGGACCAGTTCAAGACCAGTTCATGATTAGGCAGTTTGTAAACAGATTCAGGAATGAAATAAACAGGAAAGTGCTACTCAGATTTTCCAGTCCAGCTGGAATTACACCCAAACGTTTGCATTAAACAAGTCTTTTTATTAATAGCAGCAGCGATTACTGAACAGATTCAGTGTGAAACCCCTGAATGCCAAGAGTTAGGTAGCAACAGCTTAGAGGGGAGGATGTTTTTCTCCCTGAGGACACAACTCTGCACCGCTCGTGAGATGGACACCTCCAAAGTCAGCTCATCGAACAGTAAATAAGACAGACCAATTAAAAACCAAACAAACCAACCAACCAAGCCCTATTGCATATATTTTAAGAGGTAAAGGCCTGATCAACACACACTATTGATCAACTAAACTTATCTGAAAAAATTCTTTGTCAAAAGAAACATGCCAGGACACTCAACCCAACAAATAGCTTGTTCCTATGAGGTGATGACAAAACTAGCATATCACGGCTTTACAACAGGACAGAAACCTTCCTCAGGTCAAATTAGGTAACAGGCACTGCATGTGTGAAGATGTGCATCGACTGTAGCACATCAAAAGAAACGAGCAGATAAAGATTAAACACTGTACCGAGATGTCCAACCAATTGCTTCCTCCGCCTCACCCTGCAGCAAGTTTAATTTCTGGACGTGGTGCCGACAGTCTGGGCCAGACCCCTGGCCGTAAATCTGCAAAACCAAGAAAAATAATAAAAACAAAGCTGAGGGACCAAACAGAAGGAAACAGCACACACGGGGAACACCGAAAGCACTAATTAAAGTTAACCGAGCGTGTGATGTCCTGTGTAAGGGCTAACCTCCACGCTGGGGTCTCCACTGCCACGCTGGGCTCCCCATTGCCACACTGGGCTCCCCACCGCCGCCGCACAGGCCTCCTCCGCCCCTCCGGCCCCTCACCTTCTGCAGGGTCTGCCGCTGGCCGCACACGCTGCAGCTCCACTTCCCGCTCCGCTTGGCCTAGGAGAGCGTAGAAGGGGTCAGTGCAGGCCCGCAGCCCGGAGCCCGCTCCCCGGCCCGGCCCGCACCCACCTGCTGCACTTGGAAGAGGCGGCAGCGGCAGCACCGCAGCGCCCAGAAGAGCGGCGCCATCCCGCCGTCGCTATGGCAACGCGCGCCTTCCGGCCACGTGACACCCCGCTACCAGCGAGTGCGCCGCTCTGGCCCCCGGGGCCGCTGTCGCGACAGGTGACTATCAATAGGGACAGGCCACAGCTCGGGCGCCGGGCTGCGTCACCTGCAGCCGCTTAGCATTAAGAAAATCAATTAACTGGCCTCAGCCGCCTCCGAAGGGGAGGACTTATGGCAGCGAGCGTCTGGCAAGAGGGACAACGCTTCGGTAACCGCGTCCGCGCCCACCGGAGGCTGTGGCTGTGTCTGTCCGGCAGAGCAGAACGAAATGGACGGAACAACCGTTGTTTAAAAAATTAAGAGAAAAAAAAAAAAGGCAAAAGAAAAAACATGAAAAGAAATAAGAAAAAGGAAAAAAAGGGAAAAGAAATAAGAAAAAAATAAAGAAAAAAGCACAAGAAAAAAAATGAAAAGGGAAAAAGCACAAGAAAAAAAGAAAAAAGCACAAGAAAAAAATTAAAAAAAGGGAAAGGGAAAAGGGGAAAGGGGAAAGGGAAAAGGGGAAAGGGACAATAAAAATAAAAGAAAAAACAAAAGGGAGAGAAAAGCCGTCAGACTCCAGTGACACCCCGCCTGCTCTTCTAGGTAACTGCCGTGGACAAAGAACAAGCAATATTCCATGAGCTCAGAGAAATAAAAGGCAGTCAGGGTAGCCTATAGGATTCTGGTTCATTTATTGAGTACATGACAGGTAAGACAGACGGACAGTGTAAAATCACATGTATTATTTGAACTTTAAAAAAATTACAATAAATTACTGAATAATTAGTAAAAGCCGTTTTACTAATGGCTGCTCTCCAGTGATGCAGGACAGAGGAGGCAGAGAAATATGTACCAGCTGTGAATACATACAGAGAATGTCACAAGGAAGAATTAACACTGAGGAGCACACCGATTAGTGTTAAATGGGAACATCCAACCCAACGTGTCCTTCCCACCCTTGATACTCCCGGTACCAGCCAAAAGCCGTCGCAAACCTTTGCCTTCAGTGCAGGCTCTGCTCTCCCTGAGCAGCAGCATCTCTCCCTCTGGCCCCACGAGGGCAGGTGCCTCCCTAATGAGATGAATTTATCTGTAGGAAGAGCATTAATTCTCCTTCCTCGGAGCGCACGCCCCACTACCAGAAGGCTAACCCTCTTTAAGTTTCTTCTGGTCTTAATTGATTTAAAAGAGCAGTCACTCAGTCTCCCAGTTATTTTGTCTCTTGACTGGGAAGGGATCTGGTCTGTTGAGGTTTCCCTTAATGGGCTGGTGGCAGAGGGCCACGCTGCTTTGAGTTCTCCCTCTTTAGGGATAAATGCCCTTTGATGTGCAGTAGTTTCTTAGAGCACACCCATCGCCGGACTCTTTGAACATGAGATGTTCAGAAAGGACACGCCGGGCAGCTGCAGGTGGCAGAACACTCCTGCACATCTCCCTGCACCAAGCGTTGCCGAGGGCTGACCGATTGAGGGTTCTGAGGGGTCCTCCTAAAAATTGGACCCTTCACTGGCTAGTGAAAACATAGAATTAGATTAGCAAGAAATAATTAATCTTTTCTGTACCAACAGGGAGAGTCCAGCAGACCAGTGTGTCACTGCCCTGTAACACTGAGGCTGATTCACCGAGTTCTAATTTCGGAACATATTCCCTCATTATAATGGTCATGAGCCCACAAATTGACTTAATATTGCTTCTGCACTGAAGTCAAGCAGCTTGTGGCTTCTCAGACCAAATAAAAACAATGGCTTTCAAAGGATTAGAAAAGCAAGTGCTAGAAAACCAGGTTTGTCTGAAAACTCCTGAATGCTGAAGGAGTGGGGGGGGGGCGGGGAAAGGCGGTGGTACACTATGAAAATGCCAAATCACATCTGAAAGAAACCTGCAGATTGGAGAAACGCCTGTGTTTAGACCTCAGGGTGCTGGGAGCAGCGGGGCACAATTGCATTACAGCTGCTGAGTCACAGAACAGCACTGAAGGACTCACGAGACTATTTATAGGTCAGGGTCCTATCGCACTTGACTACACTGCGTTAGCTCTCGCGCTGGCAGAACGTGGTTTCAAGCCAGGCTGCATCTGCTGCACAAGTTACCCAGGAACCTACAGCAAAGAAGGGCAGGCAAGGAGCAGTTACTGTCTGAAATAAAACTTCATTAAAATGAAAGATAGCAAAAGGCAGACATGCATAATTTATGGTGGTAATTCTATATGTCAGGGGCTATTAGGTTCTAATGGCTCTTGAGGATGTAAATCTAATTCTGGCAGCCAGAGTAGCCAAAGAAGCACCTACACAAAACAGTCACTGTCAGAAGCCCCTTATCAACTGGAATCTATTGTAATTGTGTAGTTACTGGTCTCTGATTAAACAAAAAAACATACCCCAAACACAAAATACCAAACCATCCTGCCATCTGCCACATTATCTCCCTGTTTTATCTCCCAAAGACAATTCCTGCTTTCTTGAGTTCACCCTGACACGGAGGAAAGTTCATAGTCACTGGAGGAACTGAACTGCCTCTCTACCTTCTTCTGATCTTTGATCTTTTGCAGAATGTTGACTTTTTTCTCAAAGTAGTTTACGAGGGCCGCTTCCGTCAGCATGGATGCCAAGATCTGCTCAAAGGAAATGGACCAGTCAGTATCAATGGTACTGCCGTACCTGGCAGCTGAACTACTGCCCTCGCAACCCACCAGGACCGTGTCATCTGCAATGTCTTCACACTGCAGGGAGCCTGTGCTGACCATGGAGTAGGAAGACATGGACATGTCATCTTTGGTTTCATCATCTGATAGCAGCTGTAAAGGAGAGCCTTGTCCTTCCCCTGACCCATCTCCTAGAGTTTGGTTCTCCGGCTGTGTTTTTTCAGGCTGAGCATCCCCACAGGTTTTGTCCTCGTGGTCAGCTTGGGGTTGCTGCTCCACTGCTGAATTCTGACTCTGTTCAGACGTTGGTGACTCCTCTTCACTCACAGGATCTTGGGTATTGTTTGCTTTGCAGTCCTCAGACTTCCTCATGGGCCTGTTGGAGAATTTTTTCCCAACCTCCCCAATTCTCAGAAGGAGACTGGCAACAGTGGCAATTGCATGGTACAGCTCTTGCTCCACCGGGTCCTCGCTGAACATGTTGTAAAGGGTCTTGCACAGCTCTATGAATTGTTCCTTTAAAAGACAAAAGACCAAAGACCCAAAAAAAATCATACTTCAGGCTGAAAAAAGTTGACAGTGGCAGATCACAGAGTATCTCAAATAATTGGAAGGGACCCATAAGAATCACTGAGTCCAACTCCCTGCTCCCCACAGGATCACCTAAAACAAAGCCATGTGACTAAGAGCATCATTCAGATGCTCCTTGAGATGAAGCAACAAGCTCCATCTTGACTGCCTCCCCATCAAGGAAGCAGCAACTTATTGTACTGATTCAAAACAGTCCAATACAGGCAAACTCTTCTTTCTCTGCTGTAGGGGCTGAATTCAGACAACAGCCAGCAATTTCATAGTGGTGGGGGTTTTTGCTGACAGATGAACAGAGTGCTCACATATTCACATCTGAGAAAACCAAAACCTGAAGTTTTACTTTTGTCCTGCTACTCTTTTGTGGTCAGCTTTTAAGCATTTCTGAACCGGTTTATGTAGCATCGATCAAGGAAATTAGAGACAGAAAAGATGACACCAGTCATCAGACTCTCTTTCCTGTAACCACATGCTTCACTCTCCCCCACGCAGCTGTAACTCGAGGCGATGCAAAACCAAAAACACCAAACAAGTTTGTATGACTAATGGCATATTTGAAACATACTGCTCTGGAGGGAAAACACAGATTGCAGTTTTTATCGGAAAAATTGGTCTGGGAGGTAGAGAGAATCAAATACATTTGATTGGTGGAAACAAAGTAGTTTGTCCATGTCTACTGAGGAATTCAACACAAACGTGTGGAATTAGAGGCTTCTAAAGCTCACCAGACAGAACAGCAGGGCAATCTCCAGGCAAGGACTGAGTTTGCTGGCAAAACGTCTGCACATGCTGCTGAATTCCCCACTGAGCTGTCATTCATTTAACCGGAAACCTTCACACTCACTTCTTACCTGGCTCATTTTAGGGAGATCTTTAATGGTTTCTTTCTTGGACTCTTTTTCCTTGGCCCACATTCTTAGGTAGTATCTATAGTCCTGCGGACTGGTACCTTTCTCCTCTGCAAGGCAAGACCAAAGCCACTACCGTCAGGTGGTTAATGGTTTCAGACTTAAAAAGTGCCAGCAAAAATCATGCTGGAAGCAGGTTTTATTGACAGTTCAGGAAAGCATCTACCAGGAAGGCTGCATTGTTTTCTGCTGGTTTATCTGATACAGCTCAGTGGAGCAAAAATTTTAACACTGCTGCATCAGCCTGACTTCTCAGAAATGAACTCTGTGAGTTGACAACTTACCAAGCATGATTTACAAATCTTATGATCTTGGTATGTAAAAGAGTCAGAGCAGTAAGACATGAGAGATGTATTTCCTGGCTCACATCCCACATTACCTTTGTCCATAAGAGACACTGTGAAAGGTCTCCCTGATACAGCAAAGGACAATGAACGGTTCATAATATGAGAGAGGCAAGACTAGAATGTGGTCTATTTATGACAAAATTACCTTTTTCTGGACCGTTCTCATTTCTCCTTCCTTTATCTTCTTGGGTTTCTAAAAAAATATGGAATTATAAAAGAATGATTAATAGCTGATTTTCAACAATACAACGCAGGAAGAACGTTAAGACTCATATGCAAATTAAAATCACACAAGAATATATTTAATAGAAATTAGATCTCACACTCCCGCATCATGTTTGGAGGAGTGAACAGAATAGGATGGAAGCAAAAAGCTAATGGGATGAACTGGATAAAAAGCCACACTGAAAAAGTGGGTTGAAGAGCTGACACAGAGGGCAGAACTCCTAAAAGAAAGGGTGAAACACAGGTATGAAAGACAGCTAAGCAATATGATGGCTTTAAGACAAAGAAGTTCAGTTATCCAAAGCAAGGTAATGACTGGTAAAAACACCAAACCACCACTGAGCACATACGTGACTAATATCCATGCTCACCATTATTCACTCACTGAACTGACGCTTTAGGAATAATTTGCAGAGTCTGACTTCATGAACTTCGCTTCTAGTTCCCTACACTGTGGCTAGACTTCATAGGAAATCTTATCTCAACCCAAACTTAAGTTAGCCATCTAGTACCAAACAGCACAACTACTTGCATTTTTTTTTTTTTTTTATGTTCTGGTAAACATTTACCACAAATGACATACTGGGACCTCCTATTTGACAATCTCCATAAATTAGTCTATTAGCAGTTTTACAATTCAATGACATGCATCCTTATTCCTTTAAATTAGAAGACTGTGGAGGAGATACAGGTATCAGCTACCCAGGCCAGCCAGCACAGCACCCCTCCCACTCTGCTTTGAGCATATTTTCTCCTGCCAGCTTCTAGGGTGAGATAAACTCTGCTGAAAGAAGCCAGATAAAACCTATTTGACCAAGGTTGAAACTCAATAGGTAGAATATACTGAAAGATATCTAATTACTTATAGCACTTTATTCCTAGTGGGGGTGTCATGAGAGAGGAGCAGCAGCAACAACTTCAGAGTATTTAAACCAGCACATTGGTGCTGGCAGACGATACCAGCATTATAGCCATGCTCAATGCATGCACATAATCCATGGACTGACCTTGAGACTCACAGTGCAGGCAGAAATCCAGCTCTGAGACAAAAGGAGATACTTGAGCAGCAGAAAAAGGGGTTGAGGGAACAATATCCCAGATAAAACAGGAGAAAAGGCCAGACATAGACAGACACAGAGAAGGAAACAAAAACAAGAAGAGAGACAATGAGACTTGCATGAAAAACCTAAATCATGGTGGGAGACAGGGGCCGGTAAAAGCACACTGCTCCTCAGCAGTCTGTAACTGTGCTTCAGAGGGGTCCTGCATGAAATGGGTGCTGAGCAGTTTAAGCTCCAAACTTCTTTCCCCATCATGCAACAAAGACAGCGAACTCAAGCATGCTGGCGACCTTAGCATACTGTCACCATGAGACCATGCCTTGCAAACAATCACTATTCACAGCACATGGATTTGTGCTGCAACTCCTGCCTACGCTGAGAGGTAAAGGCAGCAGTGTTGTATTACCTTCTGTTGTAACATCCTCTGTGAAATAACTCGTGGCCTCCAAAGCAGACTCTGCCTCCTCTGGATTCAGAGCTGTAGTTACAGAGAAGGAAATGTTAAGTTCTCTAAGCTAACTGAACAGCAATATCACCCACTTCTTCAGCGAAATTCATGCGGGTTCCCTTTCCAATTGCATGTTAGAACAGACCATGCTGAATAGTAGCAACATATGAAAGCAATCACTCACCGGGAGGCAGATGCAGCTTGTAAAGTACTTTGAGTTTTTCAGTGAGGTCACCGTGGTACATTCCACCTGAGGAGAAAAAAAACCCAAACAATTAAGAAAATAGCAATTAGGATAAAAAACTACCCTCTGCGCCCAGGCTCAGAACAGAACGAGTTCACATCCAGTGAGGAAACACTAACTCCACAAAGCCCTGTGCAGAAGCAGTAAAGAAATCTACAGCAAAGCTGCATCTTGTTGGTTTGCCACCTCTTTTTTCCCAAAACGGGAGACAGCGCAGCAGCAAAAAGGCACCTCTTGTTCTGCCTGAGGCTTGCTGTAAGGCTGTCACCCTCCCCTCACAATAGTGCAAACATCACTGTCTCCTTTTAGTTTTCTGCTTGGAAAAGGACAGAAGCAATTTTTGCAATATTCCATCATCTCCAAAAACACCACTTACTCATCCCTGTCACAAACTCCTTGAAGTTAATGAGAGAATCCCTGTTCTCATCCAGAAGCCGGAACAAACGCCCTGCCAGCACCGGCGTGTGTGCGCCACAGGACCAGGGGGTCAAACTGATGAACAGCTCTTTGAACTGCTCCATGTCTATGCGATACTGCTCCAGGTAGGGTAAACTCTGGTCTCGGCGGGCAGCTGCAGCACGGTTGTTGCCCCAGTAACAGCTCATCAGATACTTTGCCTTTGGAGGGAAAGGATTAATAGGTCAGAATATTCTCCACTACAGCAATCCACAGGATCGGAGACTTTGTTATAACTCAAGGATGGCATTGAGTTAAGCAGAGAAGAGACATTTCAAGGCACACTGTTTATCTCCCCCATTATTCCTAGTGTTACTTCACTACAAAACAATATGAAATGAAGGAGGAGACAGGGATTTCACGAAAATCACAAAGAACAATTTTAAGTGAAAAATACAAACCCCATGATTTTAGGTTTGATTGAAATGACACTCAGGCTTTACTGCAGAGGGAACACGCAGGTTTTAGAACTAAGTCTCTCTTTTGGAATCTACAGCCCAGTTCAACTGAGTTTGCACTCAGTTTGCAAAACTGATTGTCAATATTTATTTGCAAAACTCATTGTCAATATTTCTCAATAAAGAAGACTGAGATACCACATATAAAGAACTCTGTTAACGTGGCTGGCAGAAATAAAATTAAATGAAACAACGCAACTAGTAAAACTGTTGACCAAGGGGCTAATAACAAAAATGTCTGACACAAACTGGGACCTTATTATTAGGTAATTTTTTGGAAGGAAAATTGCCTATCTTTAGTAATCTTTAGTCATCCCAGTGTGACAAAGAGGTCAATACAGTCATGAGGAAATAATCTGGAATCTGGTTTTTTTCTCCAACAAGGTAGTTTAAACAGATAGCTGGGATCGTTGCCTCTGTTCAAAGTCTTACTGGACTTAGTAGATGAGGGTGGGTAATGTGATTCTTTTAAAAATACATACATTGACAAAAGGAGGCAAAGCACTTAAGTAATTTTGTCACAATTACAGAGCAAGTCAATGGCAAACTTGAGAAGAAAAACTGAAGAACAGTCAATCGTAGCTCCCTGTTCTAAGTGCTATGTGACATTCCTGTCCACTGATTCCACAATCTCTTTCTGAGTAAGCATCATTCAAACACTACAAACATATTTTGCCCATCTTCGAAAAAAACTAAAAATCAATTGTATAGTAATAGGGCCAGTCTCACTGGCACCATCCACAACCACGTGTAAGAGAATGCCACATCTGTTTCTGGTAAGTTGGATTAAGAATCAAAGCAAAGTCATTGCTTCCCTTTCAACCTATTTTGGAACTTGTTCTCTCTGTGTCAGAACACATTCTTCCTCCCTCTTAGCTTCTTACCTTGAACACTACATAGAGCTCTTCTAGCTCTTCAATAGAGAAACCAATGTCACTAGACACAGCTCGGACCTATAGTTAGGGAGAAAATAGAGTGAACAATTTATTTCAAAGCTAGAAAAATCAAATAAGACCCACTGAAAATTCTGTAACGCAGAGAGAAGTGCAAGGAGATATGACACAGGATGGGAGGGAAAACATAACCATTCTGATACCTCCCATTGCTACGGATTACAGGTCAGGAAGACAGTTTCTGGTCAAGCAAAAACTGCTGAGATTTTGAGCAGCTAGAAAAAATTACTGTGCTTATTTCCTCTTCATGCAGACCTGACACGGCAGCCAACCGTGTTGCCCCTGCCTCTTGTTTTTATCTTCAGATGTTTGATTCAGACGTATTGAAAAACAACAGAGAAAGAAGCATGTAGGTGAGGCTCTCCACCGGGGACAGGGGAGATAATTGCAAAAGATATGGATAATTCCCTATGGACATGAACTCTTCTGTAAAATTCCCTAACGCACTAGCATACTCTCTAAATGGCGGGAAAAAACCGATCTGTTACGTAGCTTTTCTCAGAGATTCCAGGCAAGCAGTCAAACAGACAGCACTAGGCAGTGGAGACCGTTACAAGGCCTATGAGTGGTTTTTATCTCCTTCCATGCCACGCACCTCATTCAATCGTGCCCCAGCACTTCAATCCATTTTATTAGATTAACTAGAACCACGTGAAGAAGAAAACTGTAAATCCATTATTCCAGCCAGTAAATCCATTTTTTCATGTGAACTGCAATTCTTTAAGTCACTTAAAATTGCTACAGCGCAAACCTTCCAGATGCTCACAGCAAAACACATTCCATTAATATGTCATTTGGTAGCTCATTCAACCTGGGAGTCACATACCACACTCTTCTTGGCTGTATCCTCCAGAGACTGGATCACTTTCAGCCTTTGCTTAAAACGCATTTGTTCAATGTCATCTGCCTTCAGATTGCTAAATTTCTACAAGAAAGAAAGCAGACCAGGTCAACATCATCTCCTAAAGAAAGAAAACCCCCTGTTCACTTACATTCAACAAGTGTACGATCCCCTCAGAGATGATCTAAAACCCCTAGATGCCTTTTACCAGCAGCAAAAAGATGAGAAAAAAAGCCTTGAGTTCTATTCCCCATTAAAGGAGACATCCAGAATTCATGAGAAATCCAACATCAGAGGTTTCTAAAGAACAGCTGAAAGAGCATCTGTCAGGACTGACAGATCCTGTTCTGCAGCAGAGATAAGAGAACAGACAGGTTGTCATTCCTTCCAGCCCTGTTTTTTTGATAGGATCCATATGAGATTGAGCTAGAAACCCAAAAGGTTTTTCTGCTGACTAGGTCAGACAAGTAAGATGAATTTGATGACACCCTTTTATAAAAGAAACCAAGAACAGAGACAGCAGATTTAAAGAAACAAGCAATAGAACCAGCAAAATGACAGCTGCCTGACTGTAAGCAGTTGGGAGGGGACAGGATGAAGAACAGGAGTTAGAAAGGAAAATGAACCCACAATTACCACAGTGTAGCAGAGAAGCGTCAAACACCAGTTCTCTTGCCTGTGTTCTTTCTACCATTTGGATACAAATTTCTTACTAGTTTGTTCTCAGACTGAATAATGAGGTACACCTCCACCAGCACAGAGGTATTTCAAGAGCATTGGCACCATTCTTGAGTCACCTTCCTATTACTATAACGTGGATCTCAGAACAGGATTCCTGTGTACATGGACTGAGATGCTTCCATGTTTCCGTAGGATACCTCACAATTTTTAACTTGAATTTCCCTCCCCAACTCCCCAGCACTGACAATCCTCACGTGCAAGTAAGAATGGAGACTTTTTTGGGCAAACCAGGAAGAAATCTCTGGTCTGTAATTTCTACTTATTTGCAGTCTTTGTTTTAGTTTCCACTAGTGTTGGAGAGACTCTTTGTAATCCACAACAGCCAACAGTGTTAGGCTCTACTCACACCAAACAGGAGGATTAATGGCCCTGGGCCTGCACTCCTTTTACACCTCAAGCTATGAACACTGTTAAATTTCTGGCTGCGGAAAGTATAAAACTCGATGGTAGTACAGAAAAACCTCTTGGGCAGAAACTAAGCCAGAACCTTACCTCATAGGAGGTTTTGATGAGTTCAAAGATGTCGATTTCAAGTGGCGGGTCATCTCCACTCGTCAATAAGGCGTGCAAGTGGGGAATAGGGGGAGAGACGCTCTGTCTGTTAACCACGTTGTCCAAATATCTGTATGGAAAAAACAGAACAGATCCAGGACTCCAGGATTAGTATCCAGGAAAAGAAGTAATACTCTAAACGCATCATTCCCAACTTTTTACTATCATTAATCTAAATATGTAGGAAAATGTAAATTTTCCCAGCTAATCTGCAATATACCCTCAAAGCATCGGAAATAAAGTTGATTTTCATCCTATTTTGGGGGTATCTGCTATTTTTAAAGTAGGCTTCTAGTAGTAAGCTGAAGATCTTGCTACACAGAGAAGAGATTCACATTTCAAACAAGAAAACCTTACATTTACTAGACTTGAGAGATCCCTGCCTCATAAAGTTTTGTGTTTCTAGAAGGCTATTTCTTCCAGGATCTGTTCTTAATAGATAGAATCCTGTGAATTTCAGATAAACCCTTCTGAGTTCAAATACAACTAAGCAGCAGCAGTGCATTATGCTGCAAAACAAACAATTCCAGAGATATGGGATTCCCCCTTACTTGAGCCAAAAATTAACTCAGCTCTTGCTGAAAGCAGTAGCAAACCTCTCTGGAGCTCAAGTTGTGTCCTACAGTGTTATCTGTGACCTGCTCTGTAATGGAATTAGGTAGAAGAGACGGTGACTAAAAGGGTACCGTTACTATTCAGTTATAAATAAGAACAACAAATGGTACCTGCCCAGAATAGTCATGGCTTCACCTTCATCGCAGCACTGTAACAGCTTCTCCACGTTGGCATCAAGTATGGCCAATGACACTTGCAAGATAAACTTGATTCCCTCATAGAAAAAACAGTCGACAATGACCACGGCGCTCTCAAAGGGCATGACACTAAGGAAGAGAGTGAGGAACCAGGAAAGGGATATGGTGGAAATCACTCCCAGGTCCTGCATCTTTTCTGACAGCTGTGGAAGATATTCTCGTGTAAGTTCTTCAAAGATGCCTTGGTCCACCAATGCACCTGGGAAAACAAACAAAAACAATGCTAGAACTCTAATTGGTGGTATCATGGTACTATACTCAAGCTAATAAATTATTAAACAAAAGAGCTTGACTTCTCTTTGATGTCTTATAAGCCTCAACATCAGAACTAAAATTAACACATTTATTGAGATTTGTTCCCTGTTCTCAATAAAACCAACATATTTAGATAAAGACTATTCCTATATTGCAGAGCATCCAGCAACAGAATCTCTCATTGATCTACACATTTAGGTTACTGATATTGTAGTATTTACATCAAACCATACTCTTTAAACAGACCAACTTTAAAAGCCCATGAAACGGTGCTTTCAGTAACCTTTCCTGGAAGCCTATTCCAAAGATCTAATACATCATTCAGATGGGTAAAAAATAACCCAATAATTTTCTTCTAGATATGCCTCCTGACTGCTAATGGTCCCTCCTGCTACCAATTTTTAGTGGCTTCATCTTCCTCATCACTACAAGGTAGTACTACTGCCTTGGCAGCCTGTAGTGTCTCTTCCTGTCTCCATCACACACCTGCAACTTTAAAAGGAACAGGGTTGTGCCTCATCATCGTTAAAATGCATCGCATTTAATTCATTCTGAACAACAAAATGATCCTGAGAGAGATGCTGGTGCAACTGTAGCTGAAAATCCAGGCTCCACCATGAATTTGATGAAGACTCACCCACTACTCTCGTGTTGTAGTAATCTGGCAACATCCGCTCACATAAAGCCACCAGGAGCCAGAAAGCCTCTTCCTCATTGCAGTACAGCAGCAGTACGGATGTCACAATGTTCATGGCCTATGAGCCAGCAGTTGAACACGCAGATATAGGACAGAAACATGAAGATTTTCATGAAAGCACTGTCATGACAGGCCAAAACTTAAAAAGCATGAACATAGCAAAACTGTCACTAAGAGTCATATCTATTTCCAGCTTTTACTGGTGTCTGAGTCAATGGATGACCTTGAGTCAATTTACCTTCCTGTTTCAGTTCCTCTGCTTGTGATGCAGCAAATAATATAACCACTTTTTGTCAAGCACTTTTGTTAATCAATGTGACTAAGTATAATTTTCAAAGTTTTCATAAAAAGCTTTGTAACAATTTGGTCATAACTGAACAACATAATGAGAACCACTAATACCAAAGCAATACACAAAATGAAACTGAGCTTTCCACCCAGTTGTTTCACAAACCAGCAACTGGCTTCGCTTTCAATATACTGCCCATCATCACTTATTTGATTTAATTGCCCTTTTTAATGAAAGCAGAATATGGTTTTGCTGAACTAGGGAAAGCTCCAGCAGGAAAACTAGTAAAAAACCTGTCCCTACACCTAACAGAAATGTACAAAGCCTATTTAAATAGTGTATCCAAAGGTGAGTTGAGAAATCTTGCAACATTACCACTTCTTTCCTTCTGTCATACCACTGCACTGACAGTATGAAAGAAAAGCTTGAAACTGAACAAAAAACTGCAGAAAAAGTCCAAGTCAATAATGGTCACCGTGTAGGACTAACAAGTCTAAGACTTCTTTCTTACCTGACAGTACCCAATTGTTGGATTTCTGAATGCATAAGCTGTTAAGACTCTCCGGAGGGCAGCAATTCCCAGCTCATTCTGGAAGGCAGGATGTTCTGGCATAGAACGGTGCAGATCTCTCTCAATTTCCTCTGTAGCAAGATTGTATTTCCCCATTGACTTTTCCACAAGATCTGCATAGTAACCAGGATGAGTGACCATCTCATTCCATGCCCCTGTAACGACAAACAAACACTGCTTCACCTCTTGAGCTTCGGAATACACATTTTATGCCCACAGTTTCAGAGAAGAGGCAGTCAGGAAGCGCTACATGAACTCATCAACTATAAATAGATATGAAAGTTTAGTAATAAACTCATTGCTAAATCATCATGTTAGAGTCTAGGTCCCAACACTGAAATGCAGACAAAAGGAGGCCAAAGAGCTGCTACGCTCATAAAGAAAGTAATCTCAGGAATGCAATCACTGTGTTTTTGGCAAAAACACCATGAAGTATCGTTCAGGTGGAGTTAACCTGTGATTAATTTCTTCTGAAATGAGCTTTTCCTTTGACGTGTGCAGAAAGCATATTCCTGCTTAGTTGTCAAAGTATCCAGCACAACCTCCTACCTGAGAAAAGGAGCCACAGCTCTCCACGAAGGTTCTCTGGGATTCCTTTTTGCACGAGCTCCCTCGTCTTGGCAGTGCGGTACATACACATCCCCCGCCCATATTCAAAGAAATGAATGTTCCAGGACTCTTCTTTCATCTTCTCCTTCGCCTTCACAGGAACAAACATGGCCATTTTAGGAGATTAATGCATTTTTATGTTTGTAGAATGGGTAATTTCTGTGTATACTCAGGCCATACACAAGAGAAATACACTGTGACATTTAAAGCCTTTCTTCTGCCTGCTGAATAAAAGGGTATATGCTAATCTACACTGTTTTAAATCAATTCTGACCTTGCTTAAAAGCCAAGTCTTTACAAGGCTTACATGGGCTGTGCATTATACCTTGTAAATCTCTACACAAACTCAAGCAGAACCATGGCCTAAGACAATTAACTACTAAGCAGAGATACCAGTTCTCTGCTTTCTTGATCTGAAGAAAAGTGTTCTTCACTGATTTACATCCCAGAAGCACAGTAACACTTATTTCTCAGTTTCTAGTCAAGTATCTCAGGTATCTCAGTACTCATAAAGGAAGCTGAAGGTCAGGTTACATCTATGCAGCACTATCACTGTGACAGACACAGGAGTGATACTGCAGGACTTACCAGGGATAAAATCCATTTTCAGTCTTAGAGCAGGACAGGACATCTGCAACCTACTGCAAACTATTTAGAGTTAATTGTTTGAAGTTAAAATATTATTCACCCCTTTGGGTCCCAAGAGCTCCTCGGAATTTCTTCTGAAGAGTTTGAGTAATCCCTGTGAGGCTGTTGGCACTTCCCCGGCAGAGAAGCTGACGGGTCGATTGCTGAGAGCAGACGTGGGGCTAAC
Organism: Limnodromus scolopaceus; assembly: GCA_028565335.1. Taxonomy (NCBI): domain Eukaryota; kingdom Metazoa; phylum Chordata; class Aves; order Charadriiformes; family Scolopacidae; genus Limnodromus; species Limnodromus scolopaceus. The sequence goes on from JAOXNO010000052.1 coordinate 46,303,445, forward strand.
AGCCAGCGGGCTGCTGGAAGGCAGCTCTGGAACCTCCTGAACAACAGAAGATAAAGCGTCTGAGCTCAGGCAGCCTCCTTCCTCTGCTAACTGTCTAACAAAGAGACATCATTTGCTGGTAATGAGCACTGTTGCCACACTGTAAGGAGCATTACTCTGGAAAGTTGACAAAAGCTCCTCCCCGCAATTCCCTTAGTACCTCACAACCAGGCTCAGCCAAATTCCACTTCCATTCCGTGTCACTGCTGCACGGTTTCTTGGATGGCGTTCTCTGCAAGAAGTCAGAGATTCTCTGTACCAAGAAATCTCGGTCTTTCAGATTGGCAAACAAGAAGGTCATTTTACTTTTAGTGCTGATGGACAGAGGGCTGGGCAAGACACTGGAACTATCTGCTTTCTCAACTATTGTCACCTAGAAGACAAAGATAAGGGCCATTTGGATCTAGCAGATTCTCCGTTATCTATAAAGCACTGCACAAAAGCCAGAAGCACACAAAAGACAAGAAAGGCCTGTAGTCTTAATATACAGCTGAGAAATCCTCACCTCCCTGAGAGGAATGATGAGATGACAGGCCTCCTCTGCCTTGCTGGCAAAACAGATGTAATTGTTGGAAACAAACATCTGGCCAGGAATATGCATCTTGTTGAACGGTGTCCACAAGGTACAGTCTGTATGTCCATCCAGGCATTCATCCTTGGGCAACTGGAAAGTGGCACGGTAGCACTCATTTTTGGCTCGAGCATCCAGGTCTCTGGGGAAAAGTAAAGAGGAGTTCTCAGAGGCTTTTTTTCTCACTCAAAAAACCCACTCAAACACTAATGTTAAGCGTTCGTTCCAATCACAGCCTTCAGATTGGGCTGTGTATTCTTAGTATTCATTTCTCTAACTGAGATGCCACCCCTTATCTGACTCCTCTTTCAGCCTTCAGACATGCTTCACTGACAAGGTATGTCCTGCAATTTAAGACAAAATATGCAAGTGCATCTGCGAAACTTAAATGTTACATCAGATTCTGGAACTGCAGAGAACAGTCCCCAGTGGGAGGACTTATTACAATACAAATGTACATTATTTTTTATAAATATTCAATTTCAGACAAAGGGGCTGATGTAACTTTCTTCTTTCACATTTTTTTTGAGCAGGATTTTCAACAGTTTCTCATTGAAAACTACTTCTGACAGTGCCTAGTCATGCATGAGAAAGACATGAGGGTGTGTGTGAATTCAGTACCAATTTGAGATGGAAAAAAAAAAAGAACAGGCAGAGGACTAATGACTGCAATAAGTGATGCAGCCCCTAGAGTGAGAAAACCCCAGTGGCCCGTAGAAGCTACACAGTAAAGCAGATTTATTATTACAATCCCCTGTTACCCGTCTTCTCCTCTCACTGCTGGAAACATATACCTTTTTAGTGCAGAGATGTTCTTAAGAGGCTTCCTGGGCTTTGGGAGGGACTTGTCCTGTAGGAAGCTCTCATTATCCAATAGCTGCCGCATAGCGATGTTAGCCAGCTGCTCCATCAGCTTGAATGTCTCGTTGATATTGAGAAACATGGAAAAATAAAGTTCATTGTCCCTTGTACTTACTTTAATGCACTCAGGGAACAGCAGTGTAGCATTTTTTTCTAGCTGGGTTACATCCACCCACTGGATCACCAGTGTAACTGGGGAAAAAAGTTAAAAAAACCCTACTATTACAATTCAAGGAAAAACAAAAACAACTAACAATCAGAACTGAAGTTCAAGCAGCAAGTAAGCTCTCGGTGTAGCAGCATTATTCCCCTCTTACAAATGGACAATTCTTTTCTTCATACTTTCACTGGGTCCTTCAAAAATACTTGGAAATAATCTTTGGGATTAACTAGACTAGAAATAATGCAGTTCCAAAAGGACCACCTCCCATCCAGTGAATGCCTTCAACTACAATTACTCAAGTTTTCATTCCTCTTTCCAGCAAATTAGCTTTCAACTCAGGAGTTCAAGCTTTGTAAATACTGGGTCCTGGCAGTGGTTCAAAATAAAATCGATCAAAGTAAAAATATTGCTTGATTCTCTAATCCAGTTAAAGTAAAACTTCAGGTGCACTTGTACAACTTGAGAAATGTTTTGAAAAATGACTCAGGCACTCAGTCTAGACACCACTGAAGTGCCAACAAGTGCAAGGACTGATCTATGCATTGAGCTAGAGCTCAAAGGACTCGTAAAGGAAAAAACCTGTCAGCTTAAAAAAAGTTCACACAAAAGATCAATCGCATCAGAAGGATCATGGGCAGAAAAACAACTAGAAGGCTTGTAACTTACCCTCTTTGCCCAGCAGGAAGGAGTAGAAACAGAGGTGGTTGACGGTGAGGTACAGCCAACCCTGCCTGGGCACACGCCCCTTCCAATAGCTGCAGGAATAGTAATTGACCAACTTCTCCACCTCGGGCATCCCAAACTGCTTCCGCATCTTCAGTTCAGCCTCTTTGAATTTACCTGGATCCTCTTCACTCTGGGGCTGCTCATTCTTGTTCTCTTCAGCAATAATTCCCTGAAAGGACATGGGAGGAGAGAGAGAAGAAATGGCAGGGAACATGCCTGCTGACAGACATAATGTACAGCAAAAGGTCACAGTGGCAATTTGGAAGACAGAAAGAAACACGACACAGCAGTTATCATTTCTCCCGTCACGTTAGAGAAACAGTAAAGACATTTAGAAAGAGCATTCAGATAGTCGGGGAGTCTATGATCTGGGATCTACCCCTGAACACACACAGCAAACGTTGATGTTTAACGGTTTGACTGAGTTTCTCACAGCCTGCCTGGTAACAGTTTGAACACCCTGCAAGAAAACCAAAGTCTACTTTCACTCACAAGCACGCTTCTTCAACAGGAAGAAGATCATCTGCCAGGAAGGGCACAACTCTGCAGTCTGTCATATCTTGACCGGCCAGAAGGAAAAACAAATGACCACAATCTCTCTCAGACACACGCGCACACAAGAAGATACAAAGAATCCGACTGGAGTACTGGAAAAGACTCAAATTGTTGTCGTGTGATAAAAAAAAACTGGTATTTTTAAGTTTTCACTCTGGAGAACTTGTGGGGTGGGAATTTCAAGTGTTTTAACTGCGCAACAAGCAGAGACACCTGACTCAGAAGTCAGTGGAAGCTGGGGTGCAGTTCCTTTGCATCCCAGACGAGATGGCTTCTAGATCGTCGTGGCAGGGATATTAATTGCAAATTCGAATTCTCTCTCCCTTATTATTTACTACATGAACCCTCATTTAACATTCTGTCTGCATCAAAGGCATAATCTATAAAGATTTTAAAGAGGCATGGTACTTTGCTTAGTAGGAGCATCCTAAGCGGGCTGTTCCTTGAGCTCATAAACTTCTCCCCCCCAAATACATTTGTCCAGTGTTGTAGCTGCAGCATGATGGTGATAACACAGTATGCATGTGTGTCTGAAAAGGGAGCAGAGAGAAGTTTCGCAATGAACTCTTGCTCCCTCCCTCCCCAGGGTAAAAAGTTCTTAACGCCACCTCCCCATTCCTTCTCAGGACCTGGAATTCCTTCAGGGAGACATGTCACTTACATGTATCTTGCCCTTGACAAAGGTGGTGATGTCTTCTTCATTATCAAAGATGGAGAGAGTCTGCAGTAAGTTATTTTCCAGCCATTCCCAGTGCTTTGTGATCTCTTTACGGGATGATCCTAAGTGAAGGGGTAAAATGTGAAGGGGTAAAAGATCGGCAGAGCAAAGAAGAAAAGAAATTAGAACAAGGTCTTTTTTTCCTCCGAGTTCATAGCAGGAAACTAGCAATTACCAAACAGTGATGAGGACAGACCAAACACACCAACTGTATACTTGTCAAGGATATTTTATGTACACCAACATTATGCTTCTAATGAAATGTCTCCACTGTGACCAAAGATAATCAGCGTGCTACCAAGAGACCATCCTATTTGCCAGTGCACACCAAACACAGCTTTTTTTCCCCCAGACAAAAAGCATTTTATGTTCCAGGTAAGAAGCACTCTTTTAATTCCTGGTATTCTAGAACAAAAATAATGAACTTTCAGAGAACCTTGACATTTCAGAACTGAAGCTTTTACACCTTCAAATAGGTTCAATTTTTCATGGGCAATGATCAGCAGAGAGCATACAATTTCAAACAAAAAGCAATCAAAATATTCATGTCAGAAAGTTCTTTGCTTTCTTAAATAAAAACATCTCAGCAAAGCTTAAATCAGTTGGTTGTCTTTAACCATACAGTCCACAAGAGTCCATAAAGGATAAGCTTCTCTGTGTAACCAACATAAGGAACTTTTCTATAGAAAGTTGCCTTAGTTAGTTGCCATTGATTACTTCAAAGATCTGTGTTTACTAGAAGATTTCATCTTCTCTATCAACACCTATCACTATATTCTCTTGTAGACTGAAAAAAATGCAGAAGAAATAAACCCAGCAGTTCATTTTTTTTAACAAGATAAGAAACATCATTAAACGCAGACAAAAAGAAATCTGTTTAAAAGCACATCAAAGACACTTGTAAGTTTCTCTTTGCCAAATTCCAGTAAATTTATCTTCTGAAGTTTCATACAAAAGCAGTAGGATATCTAAAAATGTTAACAGCATGACTCCCACCACTCGATTTCTCCGCAAGCACATTAGACCCCTCCGTGTGGTTAATGATGGAAAAGAAGAAAGCAGCAGAACACACAAGTGGTTCCCTAAAGCTACTGCTCTACTTGACTTTCCTTTTTAAGAGGTGGCTTCAGCAATGAAATAGTCTTCACATACTTGTATTTGGACACCTAACCACAAAATCCAACGCCAGCTAACCTGCGGTTTCAGAAGCAAAAATAACTCCAGGACCTGAAACCAAGAACTGGAAGCCGGTAAGCTGTCTTGTCTCACTGGGCTGCAGGGCTATGAATTTGAGTTTGTGTGTACAGCTCAACAGAACAGACAACAAATATTTTTTCTTTTGCCTCTGTGTATAAGTTTGTTTGACGTCTGTCTGACCCACCTGACAATGTTTTTAAAGAATACATGATTTTGAGGAAGACAAAATGGCTTATTTTAAGGCCACAGAATTATCAAATACAGGATGCTCTGGCTGTGGAAAACCCCCACAGGTCCAGTAACAATGGCAGGGGAATAAAGTCTGCGTTCTGTTTTGTTTCATCAGCTGCATCTCTCACCAAGTGACAGCAGACAAATTGCTAAAATAAGCCAGGCCTCAATAATTGACGTCTTTCTAAGAACAGCATTAGAATGACGTGCATGAAAGAGTAAAATTCTGCAGTTCCTACAAAGAACAGAGTGCTGAAAGGTGAAGCTGCACACAGGAACAGAATGATGCCCGCTAGTATTTACACAAAATAAATTGTAAATAAAAGATATGCATTTTTCAATTAAAGAGCCATATGCATTTTATAACATTAAGTAAATGCCAGTGTTTTACTTTTAGAGTAAAATGAGAACTAGATATGATTAAAAAAAACACTTCAGATGAAGATAATATATTTACTCCTGTATAATTTCTCAAACTCCATTTGGTTGTTATATAGGTCACCTCATTTTACCATCCTGTGTTACTTAAATGTAACTGCGATATAGAGAATATCAACTACAGCACTCCTGAATTGTAGAATAATTGAGTGTCAATATCCTATAAAATTGCAGATTTGCACCATATGGGCCCACTAAATAGTCTTCTTTTTTTTCAATGCGGTTTCTGGCCTAACATTTTTTCCCCTATTTCTCTGCATTCTCCTTCTTCAAAAGGGAAACTGAGTTTCTGTGAAACACAGCAATTTCTAAACCTCTCTTCTTCTGCAGAATTTAAGTAGCTCTGCAAGGAAGAATACTGTTTTGGTTGCCTGGGGAGAAGATGGGAACAAGGAAAACAAGACATCAACATCTGTGGGCTTTGCAAATAATTACTTCATGCTCAGATTTTACGTCTCAACCACAAAGTGAGAAGTGAAGATTCTTATTATAAACAAGGACAGTCTAACAAATACGTCTGAAGACATTTTCTCTCTAGCCACCAGTAGAATCTAAAGCGTCCATCGAAGTTCATCACCAGATATTAGAAGGTTGTACCATGGTATTCTAATATAGCATTTATGCTTCTGAAGTAAAAGAGGGCAAGGATTCTTGATGTTTTAAAAAATATTACTGTAATATATTCTACAGATATAGTATCTCTATACATCCATTACAAACCAGAAATAGCAGAAAAAAATAAATAACAGAAAAAAATAAATTGGATCAAGACAGTAAAGAGTATCTGGCACCTTGAACGACCTCACATGTTCCCATCTCACACCGTGTTCCTGGTAACCAGGTTTTGGCACAACACTCACTGTCCCGCAGCAATCTTACCATCACTGTTTGATTCTCTGAACAATCACACTATGACCTTGCAAACAGACACACCTTGAAAGAAAGAAAATTTGTAATATCTGCCGAAATGGAAGCTTTTACAGAGCCTTTAAACTGCAGTTTAAACAACACCAGTAAGTTCTGTGATTTCTGGCATCTTCCACTACCCCACCAGAAGGTCTAGAAAGTTTCCTGAGCAGCAACAGAATACTCCGATGTGGGATTCTGAGCCAAAGAGACAATACACTAACACAAATCCAGCCCCTGACAAGAGCCACACCAATACATACCACAGGCCACCGCCCAATACACTTGAGAGTCCTGAGTCTGGTGCAGAATACGGTACGGGGCAACTCTGGCACTGGAATCCAAAACCACGTCCAATGTTCCCACAAGAAGACCTAGGAGGCAAAGAGAGAGAAAGTAAAACAACGTAACAGCAGAACGAAGAATTGGGTTAATTCAAAATTCAAAATTAATTTGGGTTAATCCAAAAATACAGGATCAACACTACAGAAAAATGCTGATGCTCATATCATGTACGCAGTGATGGAAGAGCAACGGGACTTGGTTCAGAAAATGAAGACTTAAATCCAGTCTCTCCAGTAAGAAATTACCTATAAGCCAACTACAGCAAATCCCACTGGTGAGGGATAAAGTTTAGACGGCAATTAAATGTCTACTAAACCTCATTATAATCCTCTGCCTTCCTAGGAGAGTTTTCTACTAAAAGTCAAATGTATTTTCCTCTGTGGGGTTTTTGTTGCTAACAGTGATTTTTAAGCCTACTAAACTAAAACATGGAAGAGTTTTCAAGGCTGCGTCTTTCAGCATCACCTATGCAAACAGTAGGTAAGATAAGTCATTCAAAATGGAATCAAATAGCTCTGAAAACCTGGCATTCATAGGTTTCAGTGATGTTTCTAGAAGTACTTTGATTAAACAAAGAATGTAGAGAATCAAAACACAGTAATGCAGAAGTTAAAGTATTTTTATACAATGTTAAATAAAAAAGCAGGCACCTCCAGAATAAACGTTGACAGCCGCTGGATTTTGTAAAGCAAATCCATTTATTTCAATTAAATCTATTTACTAGATAAATCAAATATCTGAGATGATACTTCGCTTTGTTATTCTAGATAATGTACTATGAGTGATTTAAACGCAAATTATTTTTGCTACATCCTCATGATTAAAAGTTTTCTAACATTAGAACTTGGAGGAGCATGGTTGCTCCTCTGGATCGCTATTTGGGAGGCCCAGGCTCGATTCCCTGCCCTCCTCCCTATGGTTTGGGTAAGTCCGAGCAAACTCATCCCTATCTCATTCATCACCACGAAACATGCTACTTCCTCCCCTTTATCTCTCTCGGCTGTCCCAAAGCAAGTACTAGATTAGGAATATACCACTGCATACAGTTTAAGAGAAGCACCATCCATAGCAAGTTCATCTGGTAATCCTTAAAACAAACACCTATTTACCCAGCACCGTGGGATCTCTGTTTGGCTCCAGGTTTCTGCTGCACAGTTTCAGGCAGAGGATGGATTAAAAAGTCATTTTGAACACTTCCTATAACAACACGGAATGTGTCAAATACTAACATATGGGCCACTAACAAGCCATGTTTGAGATCTTCAGTACGACAGCAACTCAAACGCCTTTCCTTGGTTGGCTTGGCTGAATATCCACTTCCTAACTCTAAAATGTCAACTTGCAGTTGTACAGCTCCTTAAGGAGGGGGACACGTGGCTTTCAACACGTAGGAGCTCTGAAGAAGACTCTCTCCCTGAGCTAAACTCGCTCAAGAAGTAAACTGGCTCAGAGCTAAAACCATTTAAGAATAGATCAGTTTAAATGTTTCCAGAACAACACCAGGTATCATTTCTTGTAAAAACCTGGGAAATTCCAGTATACGATATTATGCCTACGCGGAAAATTACACAAGTAAGTTATGCTATATAAACCAGAGTCATCCAAATAATTTTAAATATCGTGAAAAGATGAAATACGCTAAGGATGTTTACCATCTGCGCCATTTCTGTAATTAGCATATTTGGTTAACAGGGCTAATACGTGAAACTGGTTGTGCGTAATTCACTAACGTAAAAAAAAAAAAAAAAAAAAAGAGTGTTTTTATTATTCACATAATTGTGTATGCATTTTGCTCATAAACGGGGTGTTTTAAAAGCGAGGGGATTTTTTTTGGGGGGGAGGGTCGTTGTCCACACTGTGCCTGGGTCACCGTCCTGTCACCTTAACAGCTCCTGTCACCCCAGGCGGCCGATGGGGACAGGCAGAGGGGCAGCACCCACACCCCCTCAGCCCAGCCCAAGCACAGCACAATTTGCATAGATATTAATTAAAAATTACTTCTCACTTTCACCCTTTGAATCTTGGAAAAAATACGCCAGAAAAAAAAAAAAAAAGCGAAGAAAACACCTCAGTAATTCAAGGCAACACGCGTACGACAAAGAAGCCATTTTTGAGGAGGGAAGAAGACCACCCCGCCGCCCCCGCTGCCGTTATTCGCCCCCCCGCCCCCGGGCAGCAGCACGGCTGGGGAGGCCGGACCGCCACCGCCCCCCTCCCGGGTCCTCCCCGGCTCCGGCCCCGCCGCCGTCCCGAGGGGGCCAGCGCCCGCCCCGCCCTGACGGGACCCCCGCCGCCTTCC
>JAOXNO010000052.1:46312837-46334909 GCA_028565335.1 Limnodromus scolopaceus
CCCCCTCACGGCAGCGGGGCGGCGCCACGAAGCCGCCGTGGCGCGGCAGGGAGGGCCGCGGCTCGACAGTGGTGAGGTCGGGAGTTCGAGCCCCGCGTCGCGGAGAGCGTACAGAACCACCTCCCTGTGCCACCCGCGGTGGGCGGCTGGGGTTCACCTCCTCTGCCTCTGGGTGTCTCGGGGGGTGCAGAAGGCTTTCACTGGGCGCTCAGCCTCCACTGAAAACGCCTTTGCCAGGGCAGCTCCAATTTGACAGGAGTAATGCGTTATGGCTGTAGCGTGATGCTGAAAACCCTGTATGCATTGCGGGATGTATGTATGTCTGAAAAGGGAGCAGACAGTTTTGCAATGGAGCTCTTGCTCCCTCCCTCCCTTGGGTAAAAAATTCTCAACACCATGCCCCCATTCCTTCTCAGGATCTGGAATTCCTTCAGGGAAACATGTCACTTACATGTATCTTGCCCTTGACAAAGGTGGCGATGTCTTCTTCATTATCAAAGATGGAGAGAGTCTGCAGTAAGCTATTTTCCAGCCATTCCCAGTGCTTTGTGATCTCTTTACATCAGGAAAATGAAAAATCTTCCTGTGCAGCTCCGTGGGACCCACTGAAGCCGTCATTAACTAAGACTATTTAAAACTCCCTCCCATTTTACATGCAGTAATTTGTGGGAGGTGCCCCTGCCCATGGTGGGGGGGGGGCGGAACTAGATGATTTTTAAGGTTCCTTCCAACCCAAACCATTCTATGATTCTGTGATTTATTGGCAGAGAGTTCCTGGTGTGGCTTTACAGGGGCTACAGCCTCCTCTCCACATTGCTGCCCCCCTCACCTGTGGCCCCCAGCCCCCCGACAGCAGGGACATCCCCAGCTCTCCTGCCCAGGCTGGTGATGCTCTCACCTCCCCTTTGGGGAGATGGGAATTCATTTCTCCTTTTTGCTGTGAAGCACGTGTACCACTGGGCACCACCAGCTGGGATGGGATGGGATGGGATGGGATGGGATGGGATGGGATGGGATGGGATGGGGGGTCCTGGCATCCCCTTCCTGGCAGCTGGCTCCATGTTGGTCCTCATTTTGTGGCTCTGGAGCCCACACGGGGCTTGTGATCAAGTCCAAGGACATTCTTTGCAGCAAAGAGGAGAGCGGGAGATGCGGTTCCTTCTCAGCTCTTGGCCGTGGAGCAGCTTCCCAGTGATTTAGTGAATAGTTACTCTTGTTTTAATAACCATTAGAGAGCCCCCCTGTAAACTCTGAAAGTGTTGCAACAGCAGAAAACATTGACATCTAACATCTCCATGCTTATTGCCAGCTCCCAGGAAGGCGGGAATGCCGTGTTTTCTTTAGGCTGTAAATCCTTTAACCCTGGGATGATCTATCTTCTGTGTTAGTGCAGCGCCCTAATCCCAGCGGGAGCCTTTGTGCACTACTGTAATATAAATATTTATTAGCTGGCTGAGCTTTCAAGGCTCTGCCTCCATCCTGATGCCGTGGCTGTGCCTGGGAGCCACACGCCGGGTTCTGAAGGCTGGATGTGCTGTGGGAAGGGTTCGAGGAGATGCTGAAAGGTCCTTCTCTGTGTTTCCCTCTCTGCTCCTGCTCGCTAGGTGCCATCTTTCAGGTGGCAAACACTGTGGGAAGGTGTATTAGTGTCTCATGTATATTTGTAAGTCACTTTGAACCATGTGGCCTTTAACGGCCTGAGATTTCTCGGCACTAATATAGCAAAATAAAACAGCATTTATTGCAGAGTGGGAAAAGTCCTCTCTGAAAATGGATCCCTTGACAATGTCGTTCCACACCGTCCTCTAAGACACAGATATAAGAATATCTGGAGTCACTGGGCGATGCTCTCATCCCCCCGTATTTTGAGAGACACAAACTCCTCACAAACTCCTTATTTTTACATTGCTTTTTATTGAAATGTAATACATTAGCAAACCCTAACTAATCGGTATACACTATTAACATATCGGCATATACCACGTTAACTACAATACAGTGTTATACTTACACCAAAACACGTCAAGAAGTTCTGCTGCTGTCAAGCTACAGTTTCGCAAGGGCTGGAAAGATCTGATTGTCGGGGGGGCATCGCACCCCCACCATGGCGCCCGTGTCCCCGCAGTGTCCCCATGGCTCGACCAGACCCCCCAGGAGCTGCTGGCGTTTTTAGGTGCCGTGGTGACACCGCCGTGGCCCACCTCGCAGCAAGCCAGCTCAAACAGACTCGTGGTTTTACACACGCGCAGAAAATTGGGGTGTTTTTTTCTTTTTTTTTTCCTGGCTGTTTGCTGCAGTCTCCCAAGGCCAAAGGCTGGGGGCGGCCCCTCTCTGCTGGGACAAAACGATCCCGTTGTGGTGGATGCTGTGCATAGTTAGCCCTGGCCTCGAGCAGGTGGTCCCGAATAGGCACGGTCGTACCGAGAATATTTTACTATTTGACATCTCCTCGCAAAGCGCAGCAGGGCCGGCCGGGCAAACAGAAGCGCGGTGCTGTCACTCAGTTTGCTCAGAAGGGTTATTCCCCCCTTATAGGGCTAGCGCGACAGATCTTACCCGCACTGGGAGCTAAATCTAGACATACGGGGTGGAAAAAGTCTACCTGCTGATATGGTGACAACTGAGAAGGCTTTTTTTTTTTTTTTTTTCCCCCCCCATGTAGCACCTTCCAGTGCAAGCACAAACCAGCCCAGGCAGGGGACAGGCTGGGACACTGCAACGCGGGAACCCCAAGGATCTTCAAAGAGGAGCTTCGCTTTAACAGCCCCAAACGCCCTCTTAAACTTCCCTGGCTTGAGACAGCAGCAAAAAGCATCAACTTTATTTTCAAGCCCAGACTTTCCCGTGCTGGAACGTGGGAGGGTCGCTGAGCTGTTTTCTGTCAGACCCCCCCCTCCCCAACGCAGCCCAGGTACCAGCAAAGGCTGTGGGCAGATAGAGCCTTTACTGCCCGAGGCAGCCAGAGGGTGTTACAGACCCGGGCACGGTAGATCGAGAGCAAATCTAGTGATCAGGTGCTGTTCCCACAACCCATCAGAGCTGCTCTGTTGGGAATTAGCGGCTCTTGTCCCCCTGAGGGGTTCAGGCAGCTGAAGATGGGAGTCAGAGCCAAGCAAAGGCGAAGCTCGGAGGACGTGGGAAACAGGAAAAAAAAAAAAAAAGGCAAATGATGCTACAAATGCACACAGCCGAGCTCAGGGCAAAGATTATAGAGGGTCTCGGGCACAGCGAGCTGCTCGTGGATGGGAGCAGAGAAGGGAACAGCCTGTGCCCGGCAGGAGCAAGGGAGCTTCCACATGTGTGTCCAGCAGATTTTTGGGCTGCGAACCCCCCCGTCCCAGCTGTGTGACACTAGGTCATGTTATACCTCAGCCTTGCATTGAAATCACTCTAAGTAGCTTCAACTTTCAGTAAAAGCCTATGTACTTCTTACTTTGCAGGAATATCAATACTTAATTATTAACTCTTTAGGGAAGGGACTATTTTTGGGCAACACCTTATACCACAGGGCCCCACAGGACCCTGGATCGGTATCGCCATAAAAAAGAATAAACATTCAGACATTATTGCACAACCTACACATCCATCGCAGTTCATCTGGGCATCTCCGTGAGGCCAGCGGGCTGAGGGGCAAATGGATGCTCCCTGCAGGGATCCGCAGACCCAGCATCCCACACCAGCCTGCTTTGGCCAAGAATGACCCACCGGGAACCTCCGTGTCCCCACGGACCCAGATGCTGGTTTGGAGCGATGAATCAATCCCCTTCGAGGGGCTGGCCAGCACGGTGACGGGGAAGATGCTGGAGGGTGGGTGGCAGTGCCTGCACAACAGGGACCTTCACCTGGCTCTCGGGAGGAGGAGGAAACCAGTAATAATCAGTGGGGTAAAAGGGCAGAGATTAATTGGGGAGAATTAAGAGTGCCTGGGAATGTTACCGGCTTTTAAAAAGAGTAGGTGAAACGATCAAACAACCGACATCAGGTGAAAGGGTGTTGATTAGAGCTGCTTTGCAAAGGCTCACGGGAGCGGCTTTCATCCCCCCAAAGCCCTTTACAAGTACCAGGGAAACCTGATGGGACCCTGTGAGGTCAGGACACCACCAATGGGGGGGTTACACAGCCCCACAAGGGGAGCAAAATCCCATCCCCACTCTGGTCACTGCATCCCACGAGGACGGGGCGGTGGGTACCACTTTTTCCTCTTGGCTATTTCAAAGACATTGGACACGAAGCAGAAATGCGCACTGACCCGCAGAAGTGCAGTCTACCTTTCTCCTGATTTCCCTGATTTTTCTCTGATTTTTTCTGGTTAACTGGAGCATCTTTCCCCCTCTCTCAGCCCCCTCCCTGCCCTGCTCAGGAGTTTCCACCACCGTGCTGGAGCACCGGCTGCCCTTGGGGCATCACCCTGCGGCGCAGCGAGTCTGGCGGGGAAGGGGAAAAAAGTGAAGATACCTTATTAAATATAACAACATATGCAAGCTGTCACGGCACGTCACGCGCTCTTCTGCACGGCTCGGGTTGGGCAATTAGGTCACGTAGGGATGTGTAACACGGGGTGAAAAAGGAGCAAAAGCTTCACCCGTGAAGTTCAAGATGTTTCCTGGGGTCCCGGCCCTGAGCCCCCCCTGCCCTCCTCTCCCTGCCCCACTCTTGTGTTTGCCCCGCCGTGCCCTGGCGTGTGTGGTGCCCTGCTGCTTTCTTAGTCGTAAAAAGAAGATGACTCCTAGCTAAGTGAAAAAAATTACATATTTTTAACAATCAAGTCAACTCACTCCCAGTAATCAGGCTGCACAGCTGCCTGAACTTCAGCTCAACCCGGCTGCCTTCATCCTTCAGCTCATGACCCGCAACTGTGGCATTATCTCAAGCCTAAATTGGGCTAAATGAGTCCTGGAGCCTCAGCGTGACCCTTGCCTCCTGCAGACCTCCCTCTGCTTCTCAGGAGCTGGTAAAGCTCTTGGCTCTTCCCAAACCGTTGCACTGTTTTACATGAGCGTGTTTAAAGAAAACAGAAGATGTGTAGAAGTCTCATAACATAGTCCTAAGCACATTTATTTAACTATTTTTTGGTCGTTCTTTGGCTTATGTAGGCTACCTGGCTACTCCTATAGCATCCCCAGTTGCCAAGGCAAGCGTCCTAGAAGCAAGGGGACAGTGCAAACAGAGACCAACACATGAGCTCACTGGAGGGAGTAATCGGGAGTGTCGTTAAGTAAACTTTAACATGCTTCAAATTTAATACTTAATGTTAGTATTATAGGTAAAAAGCACACTTACAGTCTGTGTTTTTTTTTACTGGCAATTATCCTCTAAGAACACAAGCAAACCTTGATTTTATAAACGTCTTACGGGAACATGCAAATCTTTCATAGAATAGGAGACTGGGAAAGAGAAGGTGAAGTGCTAGGGTTTAAATAGTTTAGGGAAACACTTGGAGATAAAAGCTTTTTTTTATAGGTAAAAGTCATAAAATTAATGTTTTCTGTTAAAAAGCACTTTTTTTTTTTAAACCTTAAAAATGACTTTCCAAGTTACTGGCACTTACAGTTCTTGGTAGATTGCAGTATATTTTACTTCTATGAAATGACTCAACCATACACAGCACCACTGCAGCAGAACAAGAACAACAATGCCCATCAAGCTCTTTTTTTTTTTTTTTTTTTTAATATACTGATTAATATTAAAAGGAAAACCTGAAACTTACCAGCACAGCCCAGAAAAATCACCCATGTTGCTGTGGTGCCTCCTGCCCATCCTAAATATGACTAAGTAGAAGAGCGCCTGCTACGGCACGTTCCAGCAGGCATGTGGGGATCAATTGTTTGAACTAGCTTTTAATTTTTCCAGTGTTGCAAGATTTTCCAAATCCAAGATGTCAACTATAATCATCAGCTCCCTTATCCAAGATACAACAGCATGAATCCATTTTTATATCCCTCTGCCAGACCCCGATCTCCACAATCAGAGGCAAACCTTCTGCCCCCCCTGCTTAAAACCAAGACGTTAGGTTAGAAATAAGGAGATTTTACAACATACAAATGACATGATTTATTATTTTGTCTTTGGGGGCTTTGTGCTTTCTCATGTTTCTTTTCATTTCCATGCCTTTCCTAGCTTTTCTGTATACTCTGGTGCACAGCTGGTGCAAACGCTCTCATCCGCAACCGAAAAACCATCAGTTCTGGGTTTGTGATGACAATGTGCCCCGGTGACATTCCCGGTGGCCTTGGGACAAATCCCTGCATTGGGTTGAGGCATTTCCTGGGAGCATCCATGCTCCGACGGGCTCTGCCACCCGAAAACCCCGATGCCGTGCCGTGGCCGGGCGCTGCGCTCGTGCCTTTGCCGCGGTGCCGGTGGCCGGGGCGTGCGGCACGGGGCAGGCTGCTCGCCGGAGACACCCAGACATTTTTATATTTAACCTGTTTGCCGGTTTATCGTAACCACAGATTAAAACACGTCCTACAACATCCTTGAGAGACGGGGACTTTTTCTTTTCTTTTTTTTTTTTTAATCTCTCGGGCGTTTCTTTTCAGAAGTTCCCCCCGCTCTCACGCACCTGCCCGCTGGGATCTCGGCAGATGGATTTACGAAAACAGGGGTTGCTCAATCAAGCCCTTCTGTCCCTCCCCCGCCCCCCCCCGACTCCCCGAGCCCCGTACCGGCCCCGTAGGAGCTGTGCCCCGGCTCGCCGGCCCCGTCGGGAGCTGCCCCGCTTTGCCCATCCGCAAGGAGAGGAAGGATGCTGCCCCGCCGCCGCTCAAACCACCAGCTGGCATTTTCTGCCACCTTCACTTCTGCTTCGTAAGGGAGAAAAGGGGGTGTTAAAATTGTGCTCTTAAAAAAGTCGGGGGCTTCAGCGTGTTTCTAGCGGGAGCTGAACGACAATAAAAGCGCATTTGGTAAATATAAAGGTGGGTGTCGTGAGAAAAGCCTCCCCGCGCTTCACACCACCCACTCCTGAATTACCAGATTAAATAAAGCTGACGCACAGCAACGAAAGTCAAAGCACGCTCGGCAAAGAGGGTCATTTCCTCGTTTTACAGAGCTGGGTTTTTCTTTTTCTCTTAAACACCCGTGTTAAAGAGAGAGCTGAACCACACTTCAGGTAAGGATATACGTAAGCAGACTGCTATACAATTAAAAAACATAATAAAGGAGGGGAAATTCCCCCGCTTTCAGCAAAAGCGGATGAAATTAAAGCGTGGCAGGGTATGTCTTACCTTTCTTTTTGGCTTAACTGATTTCTCAAGATTCCTGTACAGAGGGTGAAGCTTTGTTTCACACGACAAGGACACAAATGCGTTTCTACACCTACAGTAACTCAGACCGCAATGGAGCAAAATCCCAACATTGATGAAAACAGCTACGCATCGTCCGGCAGGGAAAGGTGGAGCAGAAGCGCTCGCTCCTCCGTGTCTGCTCGTTTGAGGAACGCTGTGGAGACGACTTCACTCCAGAGGCTCCTCTCTCGCTCTCCGTTTCTGCCTTGCTCTTTCAGAAGGGTACAAGCAACATCCATCTCCCCGCCGCTTTTGCCACAAACCGGTAAAAACTGATTTTTTTCCTGCAGAGTGTCAAAGCGGTTCCCGCTTTCCTTTCTTCTCCTGCTTTCTGCATTCCCTTTACTGATGTCTGTAGGAAAGGGCACGGCTTAGAGAACGTGTTTGTTATTTAACTGTTGCAGATCTCAACGGGAGAACGGGATAAGAAGCTCACCTCTTTTCTTCTCTCTAATGCCAACATGCTGGCTTTTAAAAAACTTCAGTGAAAAAATCGGTGGATTTTTTTTAACCCCCCCAGCCCCCTCCCCCCAAAAAAGTTAAGTGAGAAAGAAAGCTAATTAGATTCCTGCATATTTCAAAAAGTCTAATGGTTTTCAGGTAGATCAAGTGCTGGTTCTGTGAATGTCCTCTCTATAGAAAGAGACTCACTTGACTTGAGCACACGGAAGGACCAAAAGTATATTCTGTGTAGGCCGTTTTTCTCCTGCTTCAACCGAATTGGAGAAAAAAACCCAAGCATCAAGTTCCTTGAAATCTTTCTGCAAATGCAGGTCCTTTCTGCAGCTTTAACGTCAGACTGGCTCGCTATTGCCCGGGGTTACGTGGGTTGTAGGAAACTCAATGCACTTATAAAGGTCCCTTTCAGAAGGGGCTATTTCACAGTAAGGTTATGGATTGACCGAGATACACGAGTGCTTTTACCAGTCACTGGCCATCTCCTCTACAACCAGTTCCCTTTCTGACATTGCCCAACCGCCTGGACAATTAAAAAAAACCTGGAAACAGCAGACGCCTGTGCAAGAGACGCATTTGCAGTTACAACACCAACTCTTAGGACCACCGTAAAACCTCTTCTGCGTCGCCGCGGCTGGACCGACACAGCTCCCCATGCTGTTACTCAGCAGCTTCCATCAGACAATCTTGCTTGCCCGCAACTCTTTGTCAGCTCAAAGATGCCACCCTCAGAAACCACCACAGCTGGTCTTCCGTCTTTGCAATTGAGAAGGCGGGTTCGTGTTCTGGAAAAAGCAGCTCTTCTTCAGACAAAGGAGATCCATGGAAAGAGTACACAACAATAGGAATGAGAAATGAAAAAAACGGAAAGAGGGCCAGGAAGGAGCATGGATTCCTTTCAGGTTTTGTTCTCGTCATACATGTCCAAGGCAGGCTCGATGGCTGAGAACTCGCTCTCGTAGACCAGGCTTCGAGGGGACAGAGAGTTACGATGAAAGAAGTGACTGCCTACAAGAGGTAGAACAAAACCTCATTAGGAACACACGCCAACAAGGCAAGAACTGAGCAAAGCATCCTCATACACGGCTGCCAACCACAACGTATGGAAAAAATAGCCACCCTCTAGCAAAAAGCAGTAATAGCCCTACAAAATAGTTCACCTAAGTAGTTCGTGTGCTCCCCTGCCAGCTCAAAGCAACAGCTCTCCATACGCATGACCAATCCCACCTCAAATGGCTCTTTCAGGTAAAACAGGTCAAGTCTGAGCATGGCTGGGGCAGGCTGGAGTTTCACACTCGGTGCCTGCTGTCGATTTACAGCCTTGTGAAGAAGGCACGAGCTTCCTCGAGACACCCAGGAAGCTTTGGTAGGTGCCCAGGTCCTCGTGCCAGGCACCAGCACAAAGTGCTGCGGCACGGGGTGCAAAGGAATGAGAAGGCTGAGCGAGGGGGTCACCAAGGATCGTCCGACTGATGCTGCTGAGAACCTGACCTCCTCCAGAGCTCAGCAACCTCCATCCTCCCAGAGTCACCTCCTTGGAATGGGCACCTACATATTTCCTTACATAGAACCCAAGGAGAGCCAACCCTCTTCTCCAACACTGGTGATACCCAACACAAGCACCAGGTGGCTGTTGATAGAGCAGGGAATGGAAGTTCGTTTTGGTTTTTTTTTTTTTCCCCTCGGCAGGAGTTAAACCCGGTGCTCCCGTGGCTCTCCAAACCCACAGATGTGTTTTGCAAGGAGCCCAGCCCTGCTGGTGTACAAATGGTTCTCTCTGAAAGCATCTATCAGATCAGGCCCTTGGCCAAAACGTTTCATTACTGGGTTTCTCGATCCCAGGGGGGGATTAGCTGGGAGCAAGGCTGCTGAGATTACAATACGCCAGGCAGCCACATGAGCCAAACTGGAAGCAACTGTAAAGCTTCCAAGTTCATCAAGAAGGCACTCAGCAAATCAAGGTGCCTCTGATTTCAGGCACCCGTGGAGCAAGATCCTTAGGGGACTGCAGTTTTAGCCCCGTCAGAATTTAGGTGCTTAAATCCTCCTTTCTTTGCCAAATTTGGAGTCCAGCCTATGCCATTCAGAAATAAAGATCTTACAAAAGATATAAAGGGAAGAAGAATTCAGCTGCTACTGTCCAAAACACCTTTTCTCCTTCCCCACTCACCCAAAAAACAGATTTGGAAAAGAAAAAAAAAATTGTCCTTATTTGGATGAAAAATAAAACGCAAGAGTTACAATCAAATGCGTAGAATTGTTGAAAGAGCAAAAGTGAAGATAAATTTTGCACTTATCACCAAAAGCCCGTACACGCACTCACTCCACCACTCGCACCGAGAAGGGGAAGTTCTCATAACTAGAGGATCAAAAATAAATTAATTTGTTTAACTGAAACAAGAGTGACATCAGAGTTACGCTGCGTAGGGGTGGATCGCTCGTTCTGCCAGGGGCAGATACCCAGGTGTTTGGAAGAATTGCACAGTGTTGGAACACGCTTTGCAGAAGCAGTCAGTAGAGGATGATGAACGCCCAAATTTATAGGCTTCTGAACCTGATGAACCCTCTCCCAAATTTACAAGTTAAAAATAAAAAAAATTTAGAAAAATGCTGATTTTTCTTTGAGGGAACATAAACTTGGAGCTATGATTTCCAGCTGATCAGAGTCTGTATCAAACAAAAAAAACCCCCTGAATCCATTTTGAAATTATACCAGATAAAATCAATTTCAAGATTCTTCTGCAATTTGTGTTATGGGTCAGGATCATTTAATTTTTATGACTGAGCCTCAGGTTGCCGTTGAAATAAGCCATGGACGCTCCATCTCCCTTTCCTCCACCCGCTGAAACGTTATGGACTGAACAGCCAAGGCTGAAACGAAACAAAGGGGATTCTAAAAGCTCGGTGCTGCTGTTGTTTTTATTACACAAAACCAAACAAGGGATTAGGAAGCAGACAGCCCAGGCAGTCATTTCCTCTGTGCGCGCCCAGACCTCCACTCCAGCAGATTCGAGGGAGAGGTTTAATCAGGAGGCAGACAGGTTATCTGACAACAAATTTTTTAAAATTAATCTGGAAAAAGGCACTATAATATCCAACACCCCTAAAATTCTTTACAGTGATGTTTGCTTGATTCTTGGCAAAAAATAAAAATACATTTAAGCTGCCTGCTTCCAAGGAGGCTGCACATTTCCATACAGATCCACATCTCTTGGCTTTCACACCACTTTTGGGATGCTTTATTCATTCTTTTCCTAAAAGAATTTCCCTTTTTCCTTTATTTCCTAAAAGAATTTTCCTTTCCTTTTCCTTTTTCCTCTCCCTTCTCTACCGGCCAGTGCAGCCTGCCCCGTGCTGAAAATCCAGCTGCTGCTCGATGCTTTTTAACGCTCCATCTTCAGATGCTCTAACGACCGGGTCTGTACCATTGCCCACACTCTACAGACAGAGAAAGAGTCAGCAGGGCACAGCGACCCAGCCACGCTCATTTCGATGCAAGAAACTGCCAGCGCTTGTTTAAAAATGTGGCATCAGTCCAGCTGATAAATTTACTGAATAAATGTATTTTAAGGACAAGGAGGAACATCCACCATTCCAAATTCAGCTTATGAATCTGTCCTTCCTCTTTTGCACTTACTAACAAAGATCAAGATTGATCCTTTAGGTATAGAAACAAATGGGAACTCTGCGTTTCTTCAATACATGAAAATGAGTCCTTCAGCACTCTCTGCCACTATCCTTCATTACATATTTACAAAGAACTTTTCAGATAACTTGGTATCAAGTCTGAAAATAAACATACTACCTTGGAATTGATCTTTGTACCCACCATAGGATGCTACAGAAGTGGGCACAACACCAAGGCCAAAAATTCAAGAGACACAGCATCACTACAGCACCGCAGGTGCATCAGGAGTAACCATCGCCTAGCGTTTCCTTTTCCATCTGGAAGTTTGTTAATGCCCTCAGTCATTAATCAGGGCCACCTTCTGCCACACACTGCAGTCCTTCCACAGCTCCTCCAGCACGGCGGCTTCTTAACGAGGAAATCCGACCAGAGCACTCCCTATCTCAGACCACCTGGTTTAGACACCCTCCTGGTTAAGGAACAGAGCAGGATTATTCATAGAGCATCCTTTCCTCCAAGACAGCAGTTCACCAAGGCACTGAACTATATACCCTAGTATATACCCTTCCACCAGCCCCGTCCCGCAGCTTTTCCAACATCTGGGAAAAGGGACCAGCTCTTCTCCTTTGGCTGTTAGGATTATGCATAGGAGAGTAACATTACTCATCTTTTACGTGTGCCTAGCTAAAAGCATGGCAGGCAACAAAAACTTTGGTAATTTTCTTCTTGTTTCTATCCAGAGTCAAAAAAAAAAGAGTTTCTAGGAAGGTGCAGAGTCTATCTTTGAACATATTTATTTCATTAAGAGGATAAACCTACATTGCTAGCCTGACCTATAATTAACTTAGCAGATACTGTCTGTATTTTTATTAACACTTTGTCGAGACGATTGTTAGAGGCTCAAAAGGAAAGATTAAAAAAAAAAGATGGCCCTGGGTTATTTACATCCTCTACGGAGGGAAAGGCACCAGAAGCCCTGTTAACCATTCTGTTCCCAAGAGCATCACTTGACTTCTGCTCTTGATGCTGCTCTGCAGAAGAAACATGAACTGGAACCGTTTGCGGTGCCTTTTCCCTCTGGGTCACTATGGTTGGAACTGTCCCTGCCCATCCCTCCCCTCAGCATTAAAAAGCACGCAGGGAGTTTTTGTTTCAGGAGACAAGCACAAACCCACCCGTTTTACTGTTGCTCTTGAGAGATGGGTGGGAAAAAAAACCCACCCCGTCACTTTTTTGTTTCATAGCTTGTATCCCAAATCATGCTCTAACCACATTCCTCTAGTTTTGGCACCTTCTCTCAGTTGACAAACGCTGTATTTCACAAGGAGACAGTCCTCAGACACGGTATTTTTGAGGGTTTTTTTGCTTCATGAGTAAGTCCAGTGGGGTTTTCCAGTCTTCCGAATTGCACTTACTGCTCTATTGATTGTTTTCATGTTTCTTTCAAAATTTCACAAGGACACACTGAAAAATAATTCTATTAAATGTACTGAAGCTATCACATACTTCATTTCTTATTATAAAAGCTGCCTTCTCAGCTGAAGCCTGCTGGACAGATAAGAATTAAGAAACTATTTTAATGTAGACCCTGGCTGTGTTCCTAAATTCTAAAAGTGCCTATACATAAAAATAAAATTAAATTAAATCCTCTATTTCCCAGTACATAAAAAAATTAAATCTTACAGTAAAATTGGTTCTCTCTGTTCATTTAATTACATTAGAAAGCACTAAGTTTCAAATGTCTACGTCTCGCTACAAGAACAACAAAAACAAACCAACGCAGAATAGGTTTTAACTTCTATCAATTATATTTTCCTTACTGATTTGTTACCTTTATCTACCCATCTCATTAACTCGAGCATTAGCATTTGGCTGCGAGTCAGCTCCGCGTGCTTTAACGGGCTGTTGTGAAATCACCCTCGCGCTGCTTGCACAAGGGAACGTGTGTGGAACAGCCTGAGCGAGGGCAGGGATGAGAGATGTTTTGCCTCTGCCTCCTCCCCGGTGAAAAAGCCACGGCAAGAAGGGACGTGTCTGCACCGAGTATCCACGTTACAGTTACACACCATCATCGATCTTTCACCATCTCAATTTGAACAAGACCTAAGCCCTGTCACTAATACGAAAGGAGGCTTCACAGATGACAGTGGGGGAAGAGGCTACCCCTTTTCACTTGGTTTTGGGAAGGAAGAAGTGGTTTAGAGTCACTTGGCTTTTATCAGAAGGAAGGGTGGGGTGAAAAAGACAGAAGAGGTTTATGAGCTGTATGTCCAGAAAACAGAGTTGCAAACCTTCAGCAACGACTGACCTGAAGACACAAACCATATTGCAGTCCCCCTGTAACACTCTGTGTCTCACTGGGGGGAGGGAACTGTAGAAAATGTTATTTCAAATTAATTCTCAGCTGGAGTCTAGGTAAGCCCGTTATATACTAGAATGCTTGGCCTGGCTTTTTTCCTTAACCAGCTGGTATAGAGTGATTGCCAATAACACTCTTGTCACTCCAGTGCTGGGTGGCATCGTAAGAACGGCACCACCTGAGATTTCCACTTGTCAGCTTCCATCCCAAAACGAAACGAGAAGAATACAGATCTTCAAAGATGAAATAATTCAAAGGAAATAAAGCACCTTATAAAAGGCTGTCAAGACTTAAGGACTAACACAGTAAGTCCAAGAAAAATAACACTCTCACACAGTAAGATTTCATAATTAAAGTTTTTTTTTTTATTTATTTCTTCACTTTTTCCTTAATACAAAGCTTTGGCATCAGCAAATTTTATGAAAAAATAGAATGTACTAAATAATTGCTTGTGCTGCATGATCGATAAATGATGCATAAAAATAGGTGTCTCTCTCCAAGGCAATCGTCCGGAAAGCGTTTCTTCAATACCATTCTGCTCTGTGGGGCAGAAAAAAAAAAAAAAGGAACAAAATATTTATATTAAAGTTAATACTGCCAATACCAAAAAAATATAAAAAATCCTGTAAAAGTCAGTCAGTGAGAAATGACTAATTGTACAAGGCCAGAGCACTAAAAGAGGTCTGTACCCCTTACATCACTCTTACAGGAACAGTAAAACAGACGGGTTAGCCAGAGGTTTGAGCACTTCTAAACTTCTGAGGAAACTCCATCTGCTACTGAAAACTTTCTCCTAAGTGCTCTCCAACATGTGGGCTTTTTGGATTTTAAAACACAGTTATGCAGTAATTTCTGACTTCCCCAAGAAGCAAAGCAAAACATGCTGCTTCTGTTCCTTTAAATCACAACCTAAATCATTTAATAGTAATAGCGCATGAATATTATGAGAACAAGAGAAAGAAGCTGGTTCCTTAATTTCTCACCACTTAGACAATCTTTACTTTTATCAGGAACTATTTAAAAATGTGTGTGTACATACACACAAACATACCTACACAGATATGTATATACACGCAACTCTAGAACTACTGCTCTATTAAATAAAGATGTTTAAGCTGTGGGAAGGACATAGGAAAAAAAAGGATCAGGACATGTTTTTAGGTGAGTTTTCACGCAGAGAATATGTGGCACCTTTTACTTGCATCAGCATATTACATGGCCTCATTCCTGCTACTGTTGTTTTCTGAAAAGAAAAAACCCTCAGCTTCCTCTTGAAACACTCCCATAACAAATGCAGCACACGCCAGCACTGCTTTTTACAGGGAGAACAGCCTAAAAAGCAGGTACATTGTTATGACATTTAATGGAAATCACAGCGAGAGGGAGCTGCCATGTATTTGGCATGATATTCAACAGCAGAAATGCTTTGCCTGGCACCAGGGAACATAAGGTGTCAGTGAAACAATGAAACCTAAGAATCAGTGTCATGCATACACATTTTAAACTGTTAAAAATTAGTCAAACCAGCAGTACTGGTGCAGGCTGCTTAGATCCCAAAGGATTCAGTCGAAAAGCCTTTTGACTTTAAAGGCTACAGGAAGGTACCTCAATTACCTAAGTATGTGATTTTTGACAGCTTTGGTTTCTGTGGTTGCTGGTTTTCTTAAGTCTGCCCCAAAGTATACGCTTATATATGCTCACATTTCCATTCCTATCGCTGGGGAAAGGAGCCCTCTTTACATCAGCATGGCCTTTGTTTGGACTAAGGGAACATCACTGTGAAAACACTTCTCTGGAGGCCCAAACTGCCAATGTGAAGGAGTTTGCCCTTTCAGTAAAAATAGACCCGGATCCCACTGCGCAAAAGACAACAAAAAGCAGAGTTGCAAGGCAAGGCAAAAACGGGACTGCTATCAGTGCCCACATCTGGACGATACCGTATGGGCTACGGTTCCTTTGTCTTCTTCCTAATGATGTGGAAATGCCCAGAAATACAGACATTCCCGTTTCACAACTCATCTTGCTCCGTGCTTTGCCAAGCTGTTTTTCAGCGCAGATTAACTATGCTCAGCTACAGCTCTGCTGCCAACCTGCTGACGGATAGATGCAATGTCAAGATTTTGGCAAATGGAAAAAAAAAAAACCCAGAAGTCATAATCAGGGGACTGTATAGGGCTATTCAAAGTTCTAAAACTTTTCTTCATTAAGCCCTTTTGGAATTTGCATCTAAAAAGAGGAGGAAAAGATGATTTGCAAATTAGTGGTAATCAAAGGTTCCTGATGACCAAAACCTCCAAGAACTTAGTGTAGCCCCTCCTGAAGATGACTAGCTTGAAAGTGTCTAAAATTTCAAACTGCAGACTACTAGACATGTTTCCATCTTCTTGAGAAGGACACTTATGCTTTCCAGAAAGCAATAAAACTCAAAAAAGAGCTTCTTTCTCTTGTCTCAAAACAAAACAAAAAAACCCCAAACAAAAAAAAAAAAAAAGGAAGTTGTATTTATAAAGCTACATTTCCAGGCTGTACAGGAGACTGGCTTTGAATCTCACCCACTTTTGGTAAGAGATCAGCACGTTTAATGGACACTCAGCTGTGTCGAGACATTGAGAGACAAAGAAAAATGTTGACACTTGCCCTCCCCAAATAAATAAATTATGATTAAACATATATCATGAGCC
Source organism: Limnodromus scolopaceus (assembly GCA_028565335.1). Taxonomy (NCBI): domain Eukaryota; kingdom Metazoa; phylum Chordata; class Aves; order Charadriiformes; family Scolopacidae; genus Limnodromus; species Limnodromus scolopaceus. Next base: position 46,329,248 of record JAOXNO010000052.1, read on the forward strand.
CAGATGTTCCACACACCTAAAATGAAAATAGTTGGATGTACCTAGTTAATGTATCTGCAGAATGGATTTATATTCACCCACCCACAGAACTATAAAAAAAAAAAAAAAAGATTGGAAGTCATGTGCTAGAGTCATTTCTTGTCCAGCCTGTCTGCAGGGAGGCACTGGGGGTGTCTATAAAAATTACAAAAGCACAGATGTCTTTAAGCACTCCTTTGACCGCAATTCTTAAGCACACTGAAATGAGAGGTCAGAAGACTGGCCTGCTCTCCTCACTTAAGAGAGGAGAAGCTGTAGTGCATTCATTACTTTCATCTCTCCCTCTCCTAAGAGCTAAAAGGTAGTTTTCTATTTACATACCTTTTTTCTTAGCTGAAAGTCTGCCAACTAGGAATAGAGATTTTTTTTTTTTTCAATATGAGGTTGACTAAGAAATCGAGGTGAAAACTGTCAAAGATAACTGATGGTAGTAATTTCTGGCTCTGCCAGGTGAATTTTGAACATGGGAATTTAATGGCAGAAATCTAATGTTTACATAGACCATTAATCAAAACCCAAACATAAATATTTGCTCTTTCCCCCCCTTCCATGTTTGCCCTTGACAAGGAAGCTTCCTCAGACAATCCAGCTAAATATAAATTAAGAGGGACTTTAGATCAGAGACATTTAAGAAAAGCAGAAAAGGCATTTGACACCTTGAAAACTGCATTTTCGCCGTTCTCTATTGTCTTGGTATTTGTTCCCAATCTTATCCACGACACACACCCACCAGATATACATAAAAACATCTGAATATTTACTTACTCATTAGCATTCAAGCTAGCTGTGGCTTTGATGATCATGTAGCAGAGTGTAAGGGCACTGAGGAGGCCAAAACTGGCAATAATAAACCATTCTTCTGTTGACAAAGGAAAGGGAGGAAATCACTCGTGGGAGAAGGCTTATGTCAAAGCGATGCCAATATTTCCCTCAAACACCACTGGCGGAAGGCAAGAGGCTTCTAAGCCATGACTGGCCCCAGGAGGTGAAGCAGAAGGAGGTTAGCCACAGAGTTACTGACTGGAGAAGGCTAGCAAAGAAGAAGTGGAGAGAGGTGTGGAAAAAAAGCATGGCACAACAATATTTCCCGGCTGAGCCCAAGGGTTAGTGATAAAGAAAGGTTACTTAACAATGTGAAGTGAAATGCAGGAACAGGGGAAAAATGTAATGAAAACTCTGTCCGCCCCCCCCCAGCCAGAAAGACGACTGTTGGGGTTGGTTTACATTCGCTGAGATGCAACTCTTCACATAAGCACACCCAATAGACTTTCACACTTGTGTCTCGCCCCCTCCCTCCTGAATAAATGCTATAGTGTTACTTTAAAAAAAAAAAAACCCACAAACAAACAAAAAAATAAAAAACAAACCCCCAAAATAGGATAGCTTGTTCAACAGTGAAACATAACTAGAGTTCCCCATTTAATAGACAGGAATACAACATGGAAAAATGATTTCAACATTACCATATACAGACACATTAAAAAATATAATGTAGTATAAAGGCGGCTATTAAAGAATGTTCACTATTCAAAGTTCTCCCTCCTCAAGATCAATTTGGCACATGGTAATAGATCGGAATACAAACACTGTTGTTGAATATGGCTTTTGGTTTAACTCTCATGCATCAAAGAATGTGTGTGTCATCCATGAAATCCAAACATTTGAACAGCCTTTTCTAAATCTTTATTTTATAAACATTGTCAGAATGAACTGTTGCTGATTATTTCTTGTTTTGCCCTGGCATCCCATCTGTGCAAGAGCAGTACTACAGTTGGGGGCAGACAGTAAAAATACCTTCTGCAAAACCAAGGAGTGAAAAGTTTCAGTTAAACTACAGCATTTCCCCAGCCATGAGAAGGAAAGCAGCACACCAACACTCTCTGTTCAACAGTCTGAATGCAAGACGAATCAGATGTCAAACACTGCACGACACAGTGACTTACTGCCTTTGTAAAGAACCTAGATTTTGTACAATGATTTTTCCTTCTCAGATCAGGACATTTCTGGATATGGACTATGTGTTTCATAAGATGATATTTTTTTAATGAAGCATTTACTTTGCTGCAGCATCTGAACAAACACTTTAATGGACTGTATCAGTTTCACTGCCTCTTATACATGTATCAGTGGCAAACAGTGTCACTAAGCTCAAAATCTACATCATAGATGCACACAAGCAAAACACAAGGAGAAAATTGGACTGTTGTACAGAATGGATTCTATTTTTGCAATTCAGCCAGAAAAACAACCATTTGTGCATCAAATTGAGACTGTACAGCATATGGAAAAATGATGCAATTCCACACATGTTGTATTCATTATAGTGCTATTATACACTAAAAACCCTAGGTAAAAATCCAGTGAGTGGAAATTTCCCGTGCTGTTCTTACGGATAGGAGCTTGCAAGCAGTGCAGGAACAGTTTTCTGATGTCATAAAACACTTGGACAGCACTCAAATGTTGGTACATCAAATACTTATTTTTAATTCACAGATTCTGTAAGAAATACCATCTGCTAAGAGACGTCAGAATTCCAGTAGTAATGTTCTCAGGGGAAACAATGTCTGCAGAAATGCTAATCAGCTAAAATATTTATATTTGTATAAATTATTGCATGTAAACTATTCTGAAAGGGTAAATAATGGTTTTGGCATTCCAGCTTCTTGTACTGGTTACCAAATTCAGGAAGGTTATTTTCTTGCCGTTTTAGTTCACCCAGTGTTCTCTGTGTGCAGATCTAAATGGATATACCATTAATAACAAAGTGTTGGCACTGTCATACCTAGAGTTATCGGTTTCAACGCGGAGCATATGCCTCTTAGAGACACTGAGGTCACCTTTGTCTCCGCAGGGAAATCTTTTACCACAGCCCTGCAGCATGGAGCTACAGCAGGGCAAGCGTCACACACCAGGAAAACCATAGAACGGTACAGGAAGCCAAAGAAAACTTACTTGTCACAGCGATGTTGATCTCTCCTGACCTTGGCGTTAGCTCTCCGTCCTGGGGCAGCTGTGACATCCCAGAGGTGCGCAGGGGCTCCAGGCTGAGAGAGCTGTCGTTGGCAAAATCGCCAAGTGCTGACCTCCTGCTTGCTGGCTGGCCTCTGGTGAGCCTTTCCATGTCAAAGGCTACGTTCTCCGTACATGGCACGTTTGGCTGGAAAAACAAGCGATTCCACATTACAACGGTGAACATTCTACCTGTAGCAAACCGATAAATCAAGTAAAACCACACGGTCCCCAGTCAGCCGCTACCGCTGTCCTCACAGGAGAGAAACACATGAATTAGCAAGTTCTATCCAAAGAACTTCTTCAGTCCACCTTATGGAGGTGGAGAAAGAAGCAGGAAATGGGATTAAGATTCAAGAAAGGGACTCAAATGTGCCTGTCTCATAGTAGTAAACTGTACAGGTATGGGCTATGAGGAATGATGACATGCACCAAATTCTACAGTATCCTCCTCTAAAAATCCAGGTATGTTACTCGTTGCAAAAACAGGTCATCCACAGTATACCTGCAACTGTTTCTTAGAAAATGTGCAAATTTGCAACTAACACAGCTAAAAATGGAGGCCTGATTATTCTCACTGGCTTGATTCAAAAGCTGATTTAGACAGCATCTTCATATGCTCTTCTCTTTCTTCCTTCTTTCTTTCTTCCAAAAAGAGCATTGCTCCCAACTTATCATTTTTCCCTCACATGGGAAAGATGGAAAAATCCTTTTTGAGGTTCTTCACTTCTATTCTTTTGTGAACTGTTTGACAAAAGCAGTTCTCAGGGATCCCATAAGCCATGAGATGCTTGAGTAAAGCTCGTTGGCCTCTGCTTGGGCATGGCTTTTAATTTGTAAACAAATTTAAGACTGTCTATGGGAGACCACAACAAGAGATTTACAAAGTGAGTTTAACAAAGAGGGGTTGAAAGAAATTGAGAAAATGGAAGATTACAGAGAACCTAGCAGACTTCCAGTAAATAAGAAATTGTTATAGGTTGAAATAGAACAATATATTCCCAATGACCAACTAGGGAAAGGAACAACAACAAATCAGCTTTATCAGCAGCAAAGAAATTGGTAAAAAAACCCAAATGTTTTCTGAGTAAGGGTACTGGAACACCCTCTCCCGTTCTCCCCTACAATTATTCCTCCTGTTCTGGGTCTCAGACATGGGAGGAAGAAGAGCTCACAACAGGGTGACTTACCACAATACCCAGTGCCTTCAAAATGTTCAGTTTACACATTGGACACGTACAGTGCTCACTAAGCCATGGATCCACACAGGCTTTGTGGAAAACATGCCTAGAAGAACAGACAAGACATAAATAATTTGCAAACAATTCTATTTTATACGTTGAGAACTACTTTAACAAACTTTTAGATAGTTTCTTTCTTAATTAAGCCAGCAGACCAAATTCTAGAATTGCCAGTACTCTGTCCTGATTGCAATAAGAAAAAAATAAATCCTGCTTGTTGCCATCCTTTACTAATAGCTCAACTAGGAAGAAACGCTTAAAAGGAAGATTATTGCCCCCTCCATTCTTGCCTTTATTGTGGATATGAGTATACGCATGGGCACAATAACTAGGGTAACGAGGGCTCCACCATAAACCTGTGTAAAGTATTATCTCAATTTACGTGTAGAGGTATGGCCTCTATGTAGAGGCCATAAATCAGGTAGAAAGAGCACTGACTTTTGTAATTATCACATCTAAGTAAAAAGAATGCTTTTTCTCGATATTGATATATTCTCGAAATAAAAGTATTTCTCGATATCAGGAAGGAAAGCATGTCCATCATCACGTGATGGTCATAAAAAAATCCAGAAGAATATTTCAAAGATGAAAAGACAAACTGGGCTTCTGCTTGCACAGCAGGGAACCCTGCAACAGAGAACAGCCTGAATTGCCATCCACATTGCATACAAAAGTCTTAGTCACATACATGGATATACATGTAATAGTGTTGGGTTGACATAAACCAATATCACAAGGAAGGATGATGCAGAGACCAAAACAAGGTACCTAAATTAAAGGAATTACAGGAAATGTCCTCATGCCTTTTCAACTGGCAAAGAACTTTTCAGAGCATATTCATGCAGAAATGGGTATCACTAAGCTTTCTACATGATACAGCTTTAGCAAATAGTCATAATAACCTAGTCTGAATAATTGCCTGACATAAGAACCCAGATCTTTCATTTCCAGTGGCACTGACTGCAGAGCAAAAAGCCAAGCATGAGCAAGCACACCCCAACAGGACAGGCTGGTGATCACGGCGAAGATCAGCAATTACAAGGGCTGCTTAGCCAGCAAGGAGCTGTGCTTTGAAACCAGCAGATGAAGGGGCAGTGGCAGAACAAGGAGTTCTTGCCATCTATTTGAGGCATCGGCATGGTCTGCGAGAGGTCACACATGTCCCCAAGGCAGCATGAAGTTGAGATACTCTCCGTCCTCTCCGCTCTCAGGTTATATGTACTGCTCTGTGCCTCAGTAAGCTCCTCATAGGGTCTGGCACTTTGCTCCCTATCCCTTGGGATTTTAAAAGCAGAGACCAAAGGGGGTATATTACCAGTTAAATCTCTGGAAAGTGATCGGAAAAAAAGACCTAGCAATTAGTTAACAAGGAT
>JAOXNO010000052.1:46371925-46415388 GCA_028565335.1 Limnodromus scolopaceus
GGTGAGGGGGGGGAAAGGGGGGAAGCGTTACCTCCGTTGATGGGGACGGGAGCCACCAGCAGCCCCTTCACCTCCACCTTGGGGGAGTCCTGCCCGTAGCGCCCCCGGTCGATGCGCAGCAGCGTGGGGCCGCCCCGCTCGGGGCTCAGCACCGTCACGTTGATGAGGGCGGTGTAATAGGCCTGGCTGGCGTTGTCGGCGCCCACCCGGCCGTGCCACAGCAGCAGCAGCGGCAGCAGCAACAGCAGCAACGGGACGGAGGAGCCGCCGTTCCGGTGCTGGCGAGCCCACCGCCAGCTCATCTTCGACTCCCGATCACCGGCGTTTGCCGCCTCCGCCGCCCGAGCCCCGCACGCCCCGGGGGGGGACGGGTGTTTTATCCCATCTGACAGCACAGGAGCGGAGAAAGACGGAAAGCAGGCGATGTGGGGTGGCGGTGGGGAGGAGGAGGAGGAGAGCACGGGCTCATGCCATGGGAGGAGCCAGGGGAGTCACGGCAGGTCCCAGCCGAGTCCGATCCGCCGGTGGTGGCCCCCCCCGGGGGAAGGCTGCTCGGGGCGAGCCCCGCTCCGCCGGCCCCTCAGGGCGCCGCGCTCATGCCGCCCGCCCGCCTCTGCCCGCGCCGGGCCAGGGGAAGGGAGGGGAGGAGGCGGGGGCGGCGCCGCGGCCCCCTCCCCGCACAGCCCCGCGCCGGCACCGAGGAGGCCGCCGGGAAGAACCACCGCCGCCGCTTCAGTGGCGCTCACACCCGGCCGCGGGGTTCGCTCCGCTCCGCTGAACTCGCTGCCGCCTTAGTGCGGCGGGCGCCGCATGCCGCTGCCCAGGCTGGCGGCCGCAGCCGGTGGCCGCCTACTCCATGCTCGGCTGAGTCCCGGAGCAGCAGTAGGGGTGTCGTCGTCGTCGTCCCCGTCACCCCGCGCCTTTCCCGCAGCCGCACCACGATCCGCCACCGGCTCCGCGCCCGCCCGGCGCCTCGACTGCAGCCCGCCGCTCCCCGCACTGCGCAGGCGCGCCCCGCCCCGCCCCGCGCCACGAGGGCGGGAGGCGGGCCTCGGGGGAAACCACGCCCACCGAGAGGAGGGGTTAGGGAAAGAGGCGTGGCTTGGAAAATGACGTCATCGGGGCGGGGCGGCGGGGAGGAGGGCGGCCATGGTGGTGGTGGGAGCATCGCTCGCACCTGTGAGGAACCTTTGGCTGCGGCGACCCGCGGTGCTTCAAGGAATTAGGTGTCGGCTAATTAACGCTAATGAAGCTCCTCAGCCTCTTTAAGGTCCAGGTCCATCCAAAAAATCAGAGAGGCGGTGGAAAAGCCTGTGTGAATTCTGGGGTGAAAAAGGGCTGAATGTGTGAAAAAGAGGTGTGTGTGGGGGGGTGTTCAGGCCACCCAGTTTACACCAAAAGGGCTGCTGGTGCAGGAGCTGCGTGTCAGGGTTCGGTCACTCCTACCTAATCTGGAGTTACGCCCTTCTGGCGTACTGAGATTGGAACTCTGACAAATGCCCAAATGTCGTTAATAAATATTAATCCCATCAAACACTGTAAAATGGGCCTTGTTGAATTACTCTCTTTAACTAACACCCTAGTTTTAAAGGATTTCAGCCTCGTCACAACCAGAGAAGGAACAAAATAATGTAATGGCCGCCTGGGATTTTGAAAGGCAAACTGTCTGGAAATTAATTTATGGCCAAAAAAAAAAACCCCAGCACCGCAGGGCTGTGAGTTAGGACATTTTTCTCAATTTCTGAACAAATGGCTGCGCTGCTGTTCTTGTGAGATACGGTCTCCTTGGTGACTTCCCCCGGCTGCTGGGGAAGTCCCTCCGAGAAGCCCGGTGTTTAACCTAAGTGTCCTGCTAAACCGTTCCCTTCTGGCAGGTTTTGTCGTTTATCCATTCGTGAGGCACCTGGTCGGATAACGCCCTCGAAGCAGAGTCTGCTTATTTCGTTGCGGTGCAAGTGGTGGGTCTGATCCTGCCCTTGGAGAGACACCTGCCGTTCCCGAGGAAAGCTGCGGCCTCCAAACCTGCCTCCGGGAGCAGAACGGGCCGACGGGCTCTACTAAAGGCGTGTGGTGCTGTAAAACCCTCTGAGAAGCTGTTCATGAAAAGCTCTACAGAAACGTCAATAAGATCCAGGAAATGTTTCTGAAGCAGCCGCTTTTATTATTTTTTTTAAATTTTTTTAAATTTTGCCCTTCTTGGTAAATTCTGGGTGAGGAACCACATGCCATTAATGGCTTCTCAACATGAGAACATGGCCGAGGGGAGACCTTATTTATGTTTATAAGTATCTAAAGGGTGGGTTGAAGGATGTTGGAGCCAGACTCTTTTCATTGGTTTCCAGCGATAGGACAAGGGGCAACGGGCACAAGCTGGAACACAGGAAGTTCCACTCAAATATGAGGAAAAACTTCTTTATGGTGAGGGTGGCAGAGCCCTGGAACAGGCTGCCCAGGGAGGTCGTGGAGTCCCCTTCTCTGGAGATCTTCGACCCGCCTGGATGCAGTCCTGAGTGATGTGCTCTAGGTGTTCCTGCTTTGGCAGGGGAGTTGGACTAGATGATCTCTAGAGGTCCCTTCCAACTCTGACAATTCCATGATTCCATGATTTCAGTCAACCTTTCAGCCCAGCCAGAGGGTGACCGTGGTGGCAAACAGTGATCCTGCATGGAGCAGGACATGCTTTGGAGCCGTCGTTCTTGCAGCACAGACAGTAATCTGAAGTTTCAGCTCTGCATCGTTTCGATGAAAAGTCATGTGCTTTATTGCTGAAATGTCCTCAGAAGGGGCCAGAGAGTCCTAAGAGCCTGGAGGATTTCTTACTGTTCATAGAATCATAGAATGCTTTGGGTTGGAAAAGATCACCTAGTTCCAACCCCTGCCCTGGGCAGGGACACCTCCCACCAGACCAGGTTGCTCAAAGCCCTGTCCAACCTGGCCTTGAACCCCTCCAGGGATGGGGCAGCCACAGCTTTTCTGGGCAACCTGAGCCAGTGTCTCACCACCCTCATATTCCTGCATCGACCTTCAGAAAAGGCTCTCCAAGCTCTTTTGAGATTTGAGTATTTCTCAAAAAGTAGTTGAGAAAACATTCGCTATGTTTCTGCCGGAGACAGACAGTGTCCTGTGCTCGAGTCTCTGTGTGAGGGCTGCCAGCTTGGTCCCATCCCTCCTCACGGAGCAAGAGCCAGGAGGTTGCCTCGTGCCACATGCACATCTGTGCTCTCCCCTCCTGCCTCCCAGCCCGTCCCGTGCCATCACCACTGACCCATCACTGCCAAAACCACCATTAAACCGTGTCCCTCAGCACCACGTCTATACATCTTCTAAATACCTCCAGGGATGGCGATTCCACCAAGACTTCCCTGGGCAGCCTGTTCCAATGGTTGATAACCCTTTCCGTCAAGAATTTTTTCCTAATATCCATCCTAAACCTCCCCTGGTGCAACTTGAGGCCGTTTCCTCATGTCCTGTCACCTGTTCCTTGGGAGAAGAGACCAACCCTCCCTGGATACACCCTCCTTTCAGGGAGTTGTAGAGAGCAGTAAGGTCTCCCCTCAGCCTCCTTTTCTCCAGGCCGAACATCCCCAGCTCCCTCAGCCTCTCCTCATGAGACTTGTGCTCCAGACCCCTCACCAGCTTCATTGCCCTTCTCTGGACTCGCTCCAGCACCTCAGTATCCTTCTTGTAGTGAGTGGCCCCAAAGTGAACATATGGATTTATGCTCATAAATCCATTTAAGTCCCATCTCCAGCAGCACGTTTCCTTCAGCCCAAGATCCCGCCCGTAACTCACACCCAGCCCTTCGCTTTCCTGTCAGGTTTTACCTGCCCAAAGGCCCGCCCTGCCGCCATCTTTCCTCCGGCCCGCCGCCGCCGCCGGGCTGAGGGCGCCACCTGCGGGGCGCCGCCGCCATGGCGTCTGGGGAGGGGGCTGAGGAGAAGCGGGGGTCCCGGGGGGGCCCCGCCGCCGTCGGTCCCTCCCGGCGGCCGTCACAAGGACGGAAAGGGGCCGGGGGGGGTCGCAGAGCCCCGGGGCCGAGGCGGTGGGAGAGAGTGGCGTGTCTGTGGGAGACGGCGGCGGGGCGAAGGGCCGAGCCGGCTCCTGTCATCAAGCTTAATCAAAGCGTATCCGGCTGCATCATGAGAAAAAGGCTGAGTTTCATCCTGGATGGAAATGCCACAAAGGCCAGCTGTTTCCTAGAGGATGCGGGGAAGCGTAAAGGGACACAAAAGTAAAAATAATAAACCCAAAATGTGGTGGTTGCTTGGGGCGGCCCAGTGCAGGGAGAGCTGTGGCACCCAGGGGCAGCCTCCAGGAACCAGAGAGCAGCTGCCAGTTACAACTTTATTCATTTTCACATTTAGATATTACAACAAAACTCTTAATGACGAAGGATAACAAGTACTATAGGAGGAGAGGAAAGGAAAGCAGTGTTCTAACTGGTTTGATATATAACCGTGAACTTCCAGAGACAAGACTCAACGTGAGTTACAAACACTCACATGCGCTCACCAGTAGGAAAACTTCACACGTGCAAACACCCGGACACACTCACCCACAAAACACTCACTCGCACACACAGACCACACTTCTGTACTCGCACATAACCCATGTTGTGACCTACTTGCTTCGAAGGCAGCCCACTGAAACATTGAATGCTGCTGTAGCAACAACAGGTACCAGGTTAAAATATTGCAATATAAATGAAGTGTTACTTGATACACAGGTTTTTCTTCAGAGAGGCACGTGTATTCGCAAGTAGGGGACCCAACGCTTTGTTTTCACGAGGGAGGAATGTCCTCTCAATGCCAACGCTTTGTAAGGAAAAACGAGACTGCATGTAGAGCGGGAGCAGTCATTTCAAAGGAGGAGGATGATGATAAATAGCTTAGCTTCAATGTTGAGTTCCAGTAAAGAGCCCAAACAAAACACAACAGAGAGTGAACTGTGAACGGAGCAGGCACAGTTATCGAACCCTGGGTTGTAAAAGTTGAAATACTCCCTTGTTGCTGTGGAAAGACAGACAACACTGTTGCCTCGCATCTTAAAACCAAACCAGACCGGCTTCATTTCATGCTCATGCTTATCTGGACACTGTGAAAAAAAATCTGCCAGAAATAATGCAAGAGTGTGGGGAAGGGTATCAGGTTTGTACACTCTAATTTTAGTATGCTTTCAAGAGAGCGAAAGTACAATTGTCTCAACAGCTCTTCAATATCCCACACTACAATTGTTCTTCATCAGCAGGAGTGTCTGAAGAGGAGCCAGCGCTCGCTGGTATCATGGCTGCATTGTTCACGCCGTGCTGTTGACGCAGATACAATGGGATCTGATTCCACACACCCCCCCCCCCATCAAGACGGTGCGAAAGAGAGAAAATAAACTTCTGTGGAGTCGAATGATTTGAACGTTCAAAAATCAGATGTCACACCAGTGCTCTCCCCTGAGTGAAGCAGGGGATTGTTAACAATGGCTCTGATGAAGTAACCCTTCTCCACAAGGATGCTTGTGACCAATTTACAGCTGAACCCAGAGACAGAGCGCAGCTGTCCTGGCTGGTTGGGAGCGCTGACAGCCAGCCACAGCACTCGGACGCCTCTGTCCCCTTTCTGCTGAGGAATCCAGCCACTGCCTTGCAAGTGTTGGGCTTTGCTAGTACGTTTCTATCCCTCACATATGGACAAGGACTTGCAGCTACTTTGGAATTCTGTTTTTCAACTAGTGTTTAATTGATAGGCCTTCTTTCTTGGGCTCTCTCTCAGATGGGCTTGTGTTTTCAGGCTTTGTGAAGCACTGGAAACGAGAGAGCCTGGGTCCTATGGATGCACATCACCAAGCGAGCAGCCTGAATTTAGCTCAGCTGTCTGTCACCTTCTGCCCATGTGAACGCCGGTGCCCAGCAGCACGGGGCACGTGCACCCTTCCTTCTGTGAAGGGAACTACCAGTTCAAAACCAGGGCAAGATGAGGGCAGGAGAATTTGGTCTGGCCCACACCCTGTTGGCTGTCCTACTTTCTTGGCCTGCCTCTCCAGCATCTCCTGCCAGAGGATTCTTACTGAGTCACAACAATTACTTAAAGATGCTTAAATTCCTGGCAACTTTGGGGACCACCAGTAGAAGTCAGGGAATTCATTGTCACCCGTAGTTTCCAATTCCACGTTCCGAGCCAGTTTGGCTCAAGCTGGTCTGGTTTTGTGCCTCTCTTTGCCATGGAAATCACAGCCATGTCATCCCGCTGACACGAAAAGGGAGGGGAACATCGGGCGCTCTGGACAGGCTTAGAGAATCTGAATGACAGGCATGCTTTTCCCATGTGCTAAATAAATCTCCCTGTTACACTTGTGCGGAGAACTGTAATTAAGACTTGGGAAAGTCATCCATAAGGCCTCAACAGCCTCACGTCAGGAAACGCATAAAAACCCTCTGCTGGAAAAGAAATCCAGTTTGGGAAAGCAGTACGTCTGGCAGGAAACACAATTTTAAAAGTCCAAACCAAACCCTTGGCTCTGTGCACAGAGGTGTGGCCCACAAGCAGAAGCTCCCTGGTGCTGATATGCCCCAGTGCAAGGAGCTGTGCCAGCCACAGGCGTGTGGGAGAAGAGAAGATGACAAGCTGTTGAGGCGAGCCTCTTCACCCAGACTCCTCTGGCGGTGACGTATCTGTGCTCTGTGGCTGAGCTCTCGGATTGTGAGCAGGATGGAAAGGAGTAGGTGGGAAATGGTGAGGCAGCAGCACAGAAACCTGTAGAGGGGAGCTGGGGAGGCTCCTCAGAGCTCTGAATTCAGTAGTGTCTTTTAGAAACAAAAGGCCCAAATGATGAGACGTTTCCTCAGAAGTAAATGTTTCTCAGTCCTCCAGAGACAGGTACGCTGTGCTGGCAGCTCTGCAACAGAAACTGGAGAGAAGCCCGTTGGGCAGAGGGTGCCTCCTTAGAGCCAGGGAACTGGGGCGACAGGAAAGGTCATGGTGCAGAATTGTCCATCCAGGAGAACTGGGGCTTGAGCCCTGGCCAGGTGCTGCCCTCCACATGCTCAGTGATGCCAGCACACATGAGGACGCAGCCCAGGGCACCTCGTTGCTGGAGCTCTGTTCCGTCCATTGTTTCCAAAACCCTTGCAGCAACTTGAAAATAAACACTTCACTCCCTACCACTTTGATCCCTTTCCTCCCAGCAAACAACCCATTTTTGCTCTATGTTTAGAAGCCAGCTGAAATTAACACAGCTTTGCTTTAATTTCTCACTCCAGCAACAAATGATCTCAGCACTGCTCTGGGAGAAGGGGAAGGCAAGAGCAGCAGCCCTGTGAGTAACCTGCTCCCAGCACAGAGTATATAAACCCCTGTTTTGCACAAGGCCTGCAAAAAGAGGTGCTATTTATCTCCCTGGGAGGACTCCAGCCATCAGCTGATGACCTGTTCAGCACTAGCGGTGTTGAGATGGCTAAAATAATCTCGGTGATAAGGCGGATTGACAGGTTTCCCCCCAGCAGAGATGAGAGGGGTGTGGGTGTTGCTTGCAGAGGAGATGGAGAGGCTGGCACCTACCCAGAATGAACAGTGTGCGTGCACATTTACAAAGATCCCTTGGGATCTCTCCATACACCTCTTTAAAATGTCCTGCTCTTGCTGCGGATACCGCTAGGGATTTCTTCCCTTTGATTCTGCTCAGCAGCTCAGCAGCTGACATCATGAGGAGAGGAGGAGGAAGCAATCCAAGGAAAAACATTCAGGCTGCGCACCAGGAAGAAACTTGAGACTAAGACAGATCTATTTATATCTGACCTGAAACGGGCTTTCTGAATGGGAAGCTGATCTGCGTGGAGGCTGGATGCTAGGCAGAAGGTGCTGTAGTGCTGAACACAGGCACCCACTCGCCGGCAGAATGCATCTGTCTGAGCCACGGGAAGGGAAGAAAAGAAACCAGAGGAATCAGTGAGGTTCTCTCTCCAGTGCCGGTGCAGGGAAGATGCAGCTGGAGGTGCTGCGTGGGCCATCGTGCTGCAGTTCCAAGGACATTGGTGCTCCCCATCTGTTCGGGGTAGGTTCCCTGCTGGGGTTGGGTGTAGGTTGAAGGAGAAGCTCTGAGTGACCCTGATGACACGCCTGGAGGGTGAGAGGGGGTGCCTTGGCAGGCGCCTCCCGGGCCTGACGCCGTTAGTACTGCTCGGAGAAGAAGGAAGCGTGGAGAGTGGGAGGACTGGCCCCCCCTCCCGGTGGGGTGCAACTGCCGTCCTCAGAGTGTTCTGACAGCTCCCCGTATTCACTGTTGTAAAAAGTCTGGCCTCCGACCTGGGACCCGAAAGACGGCCGACATCTGCCCCGCAGGTCCGACTGTTCCCCCGGCAGCTCTGCAGTTCTGCTGGGCCCTTTACTGCTGCGGGGAGAGAGAGACACAGACGATCAATCTGAGCACTCCTGGAAGGCCTCAGTTCTGTCTTGAGAGATCCCAACTCAGGAAACACCATCAGCTAATGCACGGGGCAGAGGCTGGGGCATGAATGGACCTATGCCTCCATTTCAAAGCACAGCACCAGGCTATGCTGTAAACCTAAGCACACAGGTTTCTAAAATCAGAGGGACAGGAACCATATGTTTTGTGAAAAATATGCACATAACCTGGCCACAGAGTTATTTCAGCTCTTCTAGATACCTCTGGGAAGCCCAGGGAAGGGCTGAGACTCCAGTGAGCAGGGAGAGACGAGACATTGCCTCAACTGTTCCTAGACCTGGCAGGAGCAACAGAAACTGATACAAACCAACAGCCAGGATGGGGGAAAGGAAACAAAGGAAGATGATCAAGAAGATGTGGGAGGAAATCAGAAACCCTATGTCAGAACCTGCCAATACCAGGTGACTGGGAACAAGTCACAAGAACAAGGGCAGGGACACATTCACGGAGAGGTTTAAGGGCAGTGTTTTCCAGGACATGGGATGCCAGGTGCAGGAGACAATGGGAATGTGCCTTAGGGAAAAGAGGACAAGGACGAGAAGCAGCAGACAGTCTGATACCGCAGCAGAGAGGCCACAGGGCTATGGCTAAGGGAAAAAACAACGACCAGTCTGACGTGATGTTGGGAGGCAGAGGAGGTGAGGAAAAAGCTTGGGACTGGCCTTGTCTACGCATGAGCTGACATGGCTCTCTCAACACACTGTCACAGAGACAAGGTCCCAACCTGCTCTGACACCAAGCAGAGATGAGCTGGACAGGTTTTTGCCCAGTGTCCAAGCCTGGGGCAAGGACATAACCATCCATAACATCCTCAGCCCCGAGAGTGCCAGCGCAACCTGCCAAGCTCAGTACTGGCTGTACCATCCCTGCAGGGCCACATCAGCACCCTGTAGCACTCGGGTCAGGGCTGGGAGAGGAAGGTGGCAGCCGCATACTTTCCATCCGTCCCACCTGCCACTGCTTGAACAAGCCCTGACACATTTCACCAGAAAACGTCAATAGGCATTAAGAGTCCTATTAACACCGTCACTCCACCGTGCCTCATTACCTTAACGGACACATTCTCATGGAATGAGCACAGTTGGTATTTTTAAACCCTAGGAGGCAGCAGGCAGGTCTGTTCTTCATGCATTTTGCCTCTCATTAATATGTGCACGGACTTATCTGGCTCAGAGCCCACAGCCCTGCTGCTGCTGAGAGCCTCAAGGGATATACTCTATGGGGAAACACCAAGAGCTGTCTCCTGGTCTGCGTTTGGCAGCAGGGGGGTCTGAGTGGCTAGACTTAAGGAGTACCTGAATCCACCTTCTTTTCTGTGTCGGTTTTCTATCCTCTCAAATTCCTCAGATGCCAGAACCATCCCACTGTCTGTCTGATTGTCCTGGAAGGAAGCAACAGGAGTTATCAGTAACATCCCTGTCGACTGATCAGAGTGGGAAGGGAGGAGGAATAATTTAGGAGATGAGATCATGGTATCTGTGATGGGGAAAAAAAGAGTAGGGGCACTTTATCAGCATGCTCCAACTGGAGCTGATTTTCTTAGGTGCCTTCTTAAAGTAGTATGTAAAAAGGTAGGATTTGTATGTGCAGTTCAGTGCCACTTTTGGGTAAAAAAAAAAAAGAGTGCTCCCTGCCTGGAAGATGTATTACCATCAAATCTGTGAGAAATGAGATTTTCCTCTGAGACTAAGGGTATGGCTTAAGTTCTGCCACTGTAGAGGATATAAGTACCAGCCCAGTTTGGAGAGGCCAGGAGGGTCCCTGCTGCACACTGCTGTGTGGGTCAGGATACAGCAGTTCCAGACAAACATTCTGGATTTCTCTAGTCCTGCCTGGATTCCAGTATGGTTAACCAGGCCATATTGACAGATTTGAGAAGGGTGAAGAGCAGGCTTTTCTCTGAGGTCCTTTATAGTCCTTGCTTGTAGATCTAACCTCCCTATTTCACTCTCAGGCAGTACAAGCTGTTCTGTAGAGAAACCCCTATGTGCCAGGAGGAGAAATGAATGTGCATAGGACTGGACGGACCGAACAGGAATGACACAGACAGACTGACATCAGATAGGAGCGATCTTCCTTCCATGATCTTAACAGCAAAGGTGTCAGGAAACAGCTGAACATTTCTTTGCCCCTCTTGCTCAGTTCCACTCAGATGCTACTCACCGGGTGCGCCTTGTACATTGTATGTGTCATGGGAAACTCTTCAAATGTCTTTATCCTGGATGGACACCTGATCTGATTTCCTCCCGTCAAACAACCAGGGAATGAGACACAGTTGTAGTATCTGCCGACAGAAGCATACTGTATTCAGTAAAACCAATAGAGTCAATCTCCTGAATAAACAGGACCTGAACTGAACCTCCTCTGCTCTCCATGCAACCAGAATATGCAGGGAGGTGGATGACCCAAATGGTGGATTTTGGGAGGGGAATGGGGTCACCTTAGGCCTCTTAACCCTGTACTACTTCTGCAGTGGGGTACACCCAGACTTCCTGATGGAATCAGGTCCTGATTACCTCTCCACTTTGGGCAAGCAGAATAATATCACAGAGATCCCAGGCATCCCACTGTCACAGCTCCTTGGAGATGAGAAGCCTCATCTCATCTGTGTTAGTTAGAAACAGAGAGGATGAAGCTCCTGCATTAGCAGAAGTGCAGGGACCCAGCTGGCACCTTCTCTCCTTGTCTGCCTGATGCTGTTAGTGGGCTGTGATGCTCTGGCAGTGTAGCTGGAGGCAGGAGAAGGAATGCCATAGGCTTACACATCAAGGCCTCTTTCTCATCAGCAAAGGAAAGTGATTTTGCTTTTATAAGCAAAAGATACTATGGCCAAAATGCTTGGATGACACCTGATCACCTGGGATCCCCGTATCCCTCAGGCTCCCTTACAGCTCGGGCTGCTGGCTGCCTGCCGGGCTCTCTCTGCCCTTTTCAGAGGGGATTCACCTTGCTGCTAGGCTGTGGCAGCGTATCCTCATGTCAAAGTCCTCTTCGTCTGAGTTTTGCTGGGCAGAGGAAGGCACCTGGGAGAAACCATCATCTTCTGAGCTGTGAGAGTCGTTCAGTGGGATGTAATCCTTCCCTTCCTGGTAGGAAGAACAATGAGTGGCCTTGCAAGAAAGGGGAGGGCTTTCCCACCAGAAAGGGCTCTACAAGCAGAAGCTGTCAGAGCTGGGGAGCAAAATTTCTGGTTTGACTTTTGTTTCTCTGGGACAAAATATCTGGCTGGAGATTTCTGTGCCCTCTGCGTTATGTAGCTGCGACTGTTGCAGGTGCATGGAGGTGTGTGTGAGCAGGAAAACAACAACCCAGTCCTATGGCACCTACAGTTCTCTAGCCTATGTGGACAGAACACTGTGTTCCGGGGGCATATCATTGTGACTTAGTCATGCCTGTGCTGGGATCCAGTGCTGAAAGGTTAAAACCAGGGATGTCAAGATGAGAAAGTACTCATATTTAAGCACTTAGCTATCGCCTTATGAAATGGAACATCAAGAAAATGTTAAAATCGGGGCTGCATGCTCATTGCAGTTAAAACTCCTGGTGAGTTACTGCATGGCAGCGATTAGTAATAGTTTCAGAGAAATTTGTATATCTGACTGCAGTAATGGAACAGTTGTTTGGTTCACATGGCCCTGACATTTAGATCTGAGGATAGAGTTTCAGAAAGCCTGGTGAAGTCCTGGTTTTCATTATGTAGGCGTGTGGGAGGCAGGAGTGCCAGGGCCTTGACTCAGCTGAAAAATTTAAAATAATCATCTGGGGATTAGGATGGAAATATTGGAATGACGACTGAGAGAGTACCCGCCCTGCAAGGAGTGGAGCTATATTAGGATGCAGGGAGAGGGCTATGATAGAAATGAGCTCTCCAGTACCTCTGGGAAACAGAGCATTCTGATCCAAGAAATGCTGTGATATCCCTTGGCTTATGCAAAGGTACTGCATTGTCCAGGGAGTCAGGGGAGGGCACAGGAAGGGAACTAGTGGCGGGAGAAGAGCGAGCTGTCTGGAGCTGAGCAGGGACAGAGGGAGGTTTTCACCTGCTGGACGTTTTCCTGAAGAAGGTTCCCCAGTATCTCCACCAGGTCGGAGAAAGTTGGTCTCTCCTTGGGATCGCTGTGCCAGCAGCTCAGCATTATACGGTAACTGCCAAGAAGAGATGCTGGTTTTATGCTACAGAAACCCCCTCCTGCCCCACTCTGCAGCTCCCACCCACGTGGTACCTGCACTGTGAAGGAAAGCTCGGCACCTACCAGCAATTTGGCCGTGTGGACCTACTGGAAGGGGGTTGGTTCATTATGCACTGAATATAACAGTGGACAAGGAGCTAATGTGGACACCTCTGTTACTCTCCAGAGTGAGAAAGCACATTGTCCACTTGAAGACCATCCCAGTGTGTGTATATACAAGGGATTTGATGTTCCTAGATAGCTCTGACCTGCATTTGAATCCATCTGGCTTGCCCTTCAGGCAGCCTGGTGTGAAGGAGGTGTTGGCTTATCCTCCATTCTGGCTGAAAGGTCTTTGCATCCCACAGAGGGCCCTGTCCTGCCCTATACTGGGATCTGGGAGGTTTCTACCATCCCACGGAGGGGCCTGTGCTGCCCTATGCTGGGATCCATGAGGTTTCTGACTCACATTTCTGCTGTGGCGTACTCTGGGGCTCTCATTCTGGTACCGTCTTTGAGCCTCTGGCAGAACTCCTCGTTGATCTGGACTCCGGGGTATGGAGATGCCCCTAAAGCAGATGCAAAGAGAGGTGGAAACATGAAATATGCCATCAGAAACCGTTCCTTTCCCTGAGACTGCCCTTCCTCCCAAAACACAGGGAGATGTGGTCACTTCTCATACACAGCCCAAGTCCTTGGTGCTGCCTGAGACAGGCCCCTCTGCCTCAATGAGCAGGACGCTGCCTCTGCACGCCTGTCTCCCATCAACCTGTTCATAGGTGGATATGGCCTCCATAATTCTTTTGCCCACACTGACTTCTCTTCCCATCACTCCTTAGACATGCTTCAGGGCATCACGGCCTCCTGCTCAGACTCACCCCCCAAGCTGCTACGTGGGAAGAGAGGTCCTATCTCCCTCAGCAGCCTGTGACCCTCATTAGCACTCACCTAGCGAGAAGATTTCCCAGAGGAGGACCCCAAAGGACCAGACGTCACTCTGGGTAGTATAGACCTTGTCGAAGATGCTCTCTGGAGCCATCCACTTCAGTGGGAGACGGGCCTGCAGGACAGAAAGGCAAGGCATAAGTGTTCAGTCAGGCACATGTCCCAGGACAGCCCTTGTAGCAACAGGATGAAAGGAAACTAAAGCCAATAGCCCTGCTCCTCTCTCCATGAAGAAATGGAGGTTTGGTTAGGTCAGAGGGAGGGAAAGAGACACTGAAAGGGGGAGGAAGGAGTATAAAGAAAGAAGAGTAAGTAAATGACAGGCTGAGGGGCAGAAGGAAGGAGGCAGAGGTCTGGTGAAGGAGGAGGACAGCGCGTACATCACTGGGCCAATGGTTCCTGGTCAGCTACACAAGTGGTTCCGCTCCTCCTTTTTCATCTATTTCTCAGTTTATTCCAGCCCCAGAGTAGTTTATGAACACCTCAGGGGGGACCTAATCTGTACAGGGTTTGAGAAGATGGCACTCACGCTGCCTTTCCTGACATAGTCAGGGTCCTTGTAGATGTCCCGGGCCAGGCCGAAGTCACAGATCTTTACCACGTTGTTCTCTGACAGCAGGATATTGCGAGCCGCCAGGTCTCTGTGGATACACTGAGGGCACACAAAGAGGAAGGGGCAAAATCAGAGGGACAGGAACCACCATCAGAAAGTGCAGAGCACACCCCCCTCGCGAACCTGAGCTGTAATGGGGGAATGGTGGAAGCGGGAAGGAGTTAAAGATAAAAATTTCAAAAGGGGATGGTTAGGGAGAGGATGAAGTGCAAGAGGACTAACTTCCCATCTTTGTGTACATGGGACTACCTCAGACTTCCTAAGAAGTGTGAGGCAGGTCACTGAATCTGTGTCACCTGTAAAGCGGCTGTAGGCAGGCCTTCAGGCACGCACAAAGAAAGAGGGGAGAGAAGGAAAGGGTGAACTCACCTTTCGGGATGCCAGGAACTCCATGCCACGTGCTACCTGGAAGCTGTAGCAGATCAGGTCTTCCATGGTCAAGGGACTTTGCCACAAGTCATCCACTGTCCAACAGTGCAAGAAAATGATTAGACAGTGAGCGGTCTCTTGTCCTTGCCTCTCCACAGGACTGCAGGATACAACCAGCCCCTTGGTGAGATACAGCCAGTCCCCAGCACTAACTGGAGTAACCAGCTCCCCTCTAGGATTTTCTGCTTAGGTGGCAAAAAACACATGGCAGGAATGTGCTCAGGTAGGAGGAGAGTGAGTCCAGCCTCCAGCACATGTCAGTCAGACAGAGTTGTAGGGAACAGGGTGGGAAGGAGCTTTGCAGGTCAGCTCATCATTCCTGTCCTAAGGAGGACCCACTGAGATCCCCCTCAATTTTCCTTTCTTTAGACTAAAAAAATCCACATGGAATCCCAGCTCCCCACTGCTGTGCCCTAGCCTTTCCCCAAGTTAGCCAAGTCTGGCAGCATTTCTTTGGTGGCCCAGGTGAGGAGCCACTGCTGAGGCTGGAGTATTACCTTCCTGGATCGGCTGCGCTGTCTGGCTCTTGTGCATCAGAAAGCGGTTGAAGATAGCGCTGTCGCTAGTCCCAGAACGGCTCCTCCTGTCTGCTCTCACTGCCTCCACGATGGACTGGACCTGAATACGCAGCCTGGGAGACTTCTCCTGGCAAGGGGACCGAAACAAAAACCTCAGCAGGCAACACACACTGTAGCCCCTGCACCCACGAGCTGCACGGACTTTTCCTGTTCTTAGACTGTAATTCTGGTCTGGAAGCACCTATCTTCCATTGCAGAAATTACTTCCCTGATGTGCATATGAATCAAGATCACTGTGTAAAGTTGATCTGCTGTGAGACAGAGGGTGTCTTTGTTCCATTGTCACGTCACGTTTCAGGCTACACATCTTCCTTCCCTAGACATGGGACAGGTCCCTAGGGGCAAAGGAAGCTACTTACCCTGTAAGGACTGAATCCTTCCCGCTTGGTTCGCAGGTAGTTGGAGAGGTTTCCATACTTGCAGAACTCAACAATAACCATTAGTGGACCTGGAAAGAAGACACTAAGGGTCAGGGGAAGAGGTGAGGGCTTGGGATGGTCAGAATATGCCCCAACTCATGTTTTGTGCAGCCCCGCTGAGCTATGGCACCTGCTGAAGTGTGCACAGACACACCGATAACATTCCCCACATGTCCTTGTGGCACACACGTGGCCAGCAGAAAGGGCACGGGATGAGCACTGATCCCTGGGAGCAGGCACAGCCTGTTGCCCTCCAATATTTACCATTGGGTTTGGTACAGGCACCCAGCAAATTCACCACGTTGAGGTGGTTCCCGATGTGAATGAGGATCTTCAGCTCTGACATCAGTGCCTTGTGCTCGCTGGCGGTAGCTCCCTCTGGAAACACACAGACCATGTCATGACGCTTCCTCACAGCTTTTCACTCCCCCTCACCACCCTTCTCTTATCAGAGTGTTATTGTGAGCCTTCCTGAGGAGGCTGTGACCCCAAAGCCTTGGTACATTTTGTTATTACATGTTTCCATATGAAATGTCAGAGCCTTGTCTGGAGATGCCAGGATCCCTGCTGTAATGCGTAGGGTGCTCCCTGCAGGTGCAAAGGACAACACAACCTGTGCCCAACACAGTTGTCCTTGTGATAGCTGTGCAAGGAAGAAGTTCACTTGAGGGTTACATACAGATGCACACGTTTGAATCTCTGCTCTTTCAGCCTCTAAACAGAGACAACAAGCCATAAAACAATTTGAAGAAAAATTAGAAACAAAAGGGCCTGAGTCTTTTGGTCATGACTGAAGATAGGAACTGTCTCAGCTCAAACCCAGAATATCTTTTTATGATTCCTCTCCAATAGCAAACACAGTCTTGTGCCTCTGCCAGCTCTCTGTGCCACATTTTCTCTCCAAGTGCCTAATTCACATCAACTCTTGATCCTTCGTTTTACCCTCAGGATGTGTTCTCTGGTTTTATGTGCCTTTTTCATACTTCTCTGCTTCCCTATAAGCATTTTACCTTACTTTAGAATTTGTAAACATAGTCTGAGAGACAGAAGCATCCTCTTGAGCTGCAGCTGATGGGCCAGGTGACAGCCATGCCTCAAAGGACTGTAAAGCTGCCTTGCATGGCCAGGCTTCCCTCTGCAATTGCTGTGCAGATCATCTGTACACTTGCAGTGTAAGTACTGCTGAGATGAGCCATGACTCGGTTTCAACATACAGGCCACTGCTGACCAGAGGCTGCCTTGGTATTTTGTTGGGTACCAAATTACAGACTAATGTTCTGAATGCCTCTTTCAAAGCATGGTCATAAAAGCTTAAAATCTCACTCTGGATTGACCAGGCTTTGTATGCAAAGCCAAGTCAGACCTCAGAGCTAGGTAAAAGCTGCAACCTGCTTCCTTACCCAGCTCTGGACCTCGCCCATGTTTATGGGTACATTTAGAAGAAGGCAATTGGGATCAACACGTCCTTCAGTGACCTGCCAAAGAGGGCCTCTGGATTCTTGTTCGTCCTCTGAGACAGATCTCATTCTTTGCCTTTGCAGACAGCTAAATTTCCTTGAAAGCTGAGTTCCCCAAGTCCCTGTTGTCTATTCTGCCACTTGCTTCCCAGTGCAGCTGAATGGGGCTAAAGCATCCATGGGAGGAGACCAAGAGGATCAACTGTGTTGAGACCAAAAAGCCATAAATTAAAAGGCTGGGTCCAGCTCCTCTTCCCTGGCTCAGGACTGGCTCAGGCAGAAGTACCCAGGAGTGCTTGTGGGAAAGAAAACATTTTCCAGGGCCTTAAAAAATGCCTTATACCAAAGACAGACGTTTACAGGGTGGAGATTCCCTGGCAGATACCTCATCCTTTGCTGTCCACACTCAGGCTGCATATTATGCTTTGCTGCCCACATACCTTTCAGCATTTTGACTGCTACGGTCTCACAGCTGTTACTTTTATTGATCCCAAACGCCGATGCTTCCACCACCTTCCCAAAGGCACCATGACCCAGCACCTTACCTATGGGCAAGGAAAGAGGCGGTGTGAAGGAAGGCAGGTGCAGCACATGCAGAATGGAATGCAAAAACAGAAAACCCAACAGGAAATCATGGGAAAAAGAAAGAAAAAAGGTCGTAAAGGAAAAGGAAGGAGTGGAACTTGTGCCCTTCACAGGTGGCTGCTTGCTCTGTCGGTGAGAATAAAAGAAAGGATGATGGGAGGAACTGAGACAGAGCTGGCATGGACAAAACAGAGGAAGGAAATGGCCCTGCAGAAGTGAGGGGCTGTTTGTTGCCCTCGAGCAGAGCGTGTGGGAAAGGTAAATGTGACACCTTGCAGCAGAGCAGCCAGGATTGATTTCACTGCTCTGTGCCTCAAAGGTAGTGTGCAACCCTTTTAGCCCGACCAGATAGACAGAAGAGACTACAAGTGGATGTCTCATCATGAGAAGGACAGTGGATGCAGTGGTCCTGAACTTGGGGTGCCTGCTGTGGACTGGGCTGTTCTGTCCAGATTGCCGGTTAGAGAATATGGGCATGGGCTTCAAAGCATTTCCAGAAGTCTCCTGGTCTCAGTGATACCTGTGAGGGTACACTGGGAGAGTCTGGGCTTACAGCTGGCTCGGATCTGTCCATAGTCAGACCCAAAGAGATTTCCCAGGCACAGCTGGGCTTTAGGGACAGCTGGGGGAAGAAGGTGGGAAGCCTGAGGCAGAGAGAAGGCATTAAACACACAGAGATGTGTAAGAAGCCTGGAGGGTGAGTTTGAAGGGCTGGTGGGAAGCCCTGGCTGCAGCGCGCAGTGGCAGGGAGGGGGTCCGGCTCACCTAGGCGCAGGCGGTCTCGTGGGAACTCCCACTTGCTGGAATCATAGGGCAGGTACTCGCACTGCTCCTCCAAGGGCACCTCACCAGGGTCCATGATGATGGAGAGGTAGCCCGTCTTGATGTCTGCGTGGGCAGGCTGCAGGAATCAGCCAACACAGAGGGTGAGGAGATGCCCTCCCTGCACTGGGTGCTGACTCCCAGAGGGGATTGGGTTCCTTTGCCTGCCTTGACCTGCTTCCCCCTGGCAAAGGCCATTTGCTATCACCTCCTTTACCACAGCCCTTATGCGCTCTGTCCTTGGCAGTGAGAGCCCTTTAAGCATCCCATGATAACCTTGTAGTGGATGCTGTCATACAGCCCCACATCACACCAATGGTATTGCCCCAAGCCCCACTAAGCCACCTCCCCTGCCCTGGGGCAAAGACAGTCACGTACCCTTTTGATGTTACAGAAGATGAGGATAAGGAGGATCCAGAAGAAAACAGCGATAACTCCAGTCCCAATCAGGATGACAATCTCCACATTGGTCCTGTCATCAGAGCCTGTGGGACAGGAGGAAAATCGTAGCTTCAGATATCCCCATTCTGTGTCCCAGCTCAGCTGTCCCTTGTGACCCACTTCAGGCTGCGGGGAGACTGGGGAGGTGTGTTTGCCTGAGCTAAACATGATCCTCCTGTGAGAGCACCATGCCACCAGCAAGGCCTAGGGGCTTTCACTGCCTCCTGCTGCCTGGTGTCACAAGGAAAAGGCATGGGACCTTGGCCATGCTCCTACTCCACCCATTCATCCCCAGGGGTGTTGTGGCTGCTGGTACCTTCCACGGAGACACTGGCTGAGGAGTTCACACAGCCCTTAGCGTTGCAGACGCTGCACAGGTAGAGTCCAGCGTCCTCCTCCCTCACCCTCTGAATGCTCAGCCTCTGGTTGAAGTCTGCCAGGTCGATCCCTGTAAGGCAGAGGGTTGTGGTGGTCACTCACAGAGATGGGGAGATTAGTATACTGCACTCATTCAGGATCAAAATAAGGCTCCTATTTTTTGGCTGGTTCATTTTAGATGGCAGAATGAAATTGCACCAGCTGGTAGAGGCTCTCTTCTGGGGCCTGGGGGCCCAAAAATACCCTGGAAGAGCCTTCCAGAGACAGCGTATGGAGGGAACAAAACCCCCGCAGACAACACTGGATGGGGGTGGTGCCATCCAGGCAGTCCAGCTGGTGTGTCATCCTCTGCTTCAGCTCCAGGACCTGTTCCTTTCCCTTTGCAATGTACCTGGATCCTTCCATGGAATTTGGGTTGGTCCCTGCATTAGCAGAGATGCCAGGCACTGGGCTGGGAGTAAGAAGATGAAAGCTTTATCTCTCTTTCTTTGCTCTCCAGCTGAACTGTGCACATGCACAGACAGTGCTGAGCGAGGCCCTAGGCCATAGACTTGGCTGGTGACACTGGATCAAACTGGAATAGAATATGATTAAAACCAGAGTTCAGCCAATTCAGAGAACAGGGGCCTTTGCCTGGGCACATCAACTCTCAGAACCCAGCAGTGTTCAGCCAAACATGATGCCTTTGATTCACCCCCAGCCCACTGTACCTGACACTTCTTCCACCAGTTTCTCGTCTTTGTACCAGCTGATTTCGGGAACGTGGTTGCCGTCCACCTTACAGCGCATCTCTATGGAGTCACTGACGTTCACCCAAATGTCTGTCAGGTTCTGCTTGAGGCGGGGGATCTCCAGGGCTGGAGGAGCAGCACAAAGAGGAGAAGGGGAAAATGGGAAACTGATTGATCAAAGAATATCTGTGTTCCTGGGGGGCTTTGGGTCTCTGACCCCTGCTGAAGGGTGTCTTGAGAACCCAGGTGCCCTGCCTTTGCCACCTTGAGTTTAGCATGCTTGCATGACTTCCCCTGGGAAGCTGATGACAGCAAGAGCACCAGCTCTCCTCTGTCACTCCCGCCTGCCCTGTGGACTCTCACCCTGCACAGAGATGTATTTCTTATGGCAGTGCTTCTCCCGGGTCTTCCTGTTCTGCACCTCACACACGTAGTCTCCCTCCTCACCCAGGGAGATGTTGGGGATGGTGAGCAGCAAGGTGGCATCGTTGGAGTCAGGCTGGAAGCGCAGCTCCCCCTGCATCTTGGTGGCATAGAGGTGGACGTTCTTGCAGTCCAGCACGAGGGGGTTCCCCTCCTCATCGTGGAGCTTGGAGAGGTTGAGCCGATACCACTGCAGGTTCTCGTAGGTGTAGTTGTCAGCGTTGCAGCTCAGCTGTAGGTCCTGCCCCTCTATGGGCTCTTCCGAGGGCTGAGACTCAATCTCAAACCCGTCTGGAATGGCTTTCAGGAAGGAAATGAACATGTGAATGAGTTTCCATGGCTGAGCTGCCAGACACAATGAAACTGTCTCCTCGTCTCAGCTCTCTGAGACTCCTCTATTCTCAGCCAGGATGAAGGAAATCAGTATAGACCAGAACTGTGACATGCAAACTTCTAGTGACCAACAAGCTTAAGTTGCACCCAGAGAGTGCTAAGGGATATGCTGAAGTCCCAGTGTCAAATTAGGATGGGGTCACAAATCAAACAAGCCTGGGAGGTCTGAATTAGGCTGTTGCTGCTTTCAGCTCAGCTGCGGGATTCTGGATCGCAGATGTCCCTGCTTTTATACGTGCAGGCGGTTACACAGCCAGGCTGGACCACTGCACACGCAGAGTGTTACTGGAGCAGTGATTGCACATGTTCATCTGCCTCCACAAAAGCTGCTGGCTCTCACAGCACAGGTACTACCTATGAGGGCCATGAGCCCAGGCTTCTGGGATCTGTCCAGAGAGGCATGAAGATAAGTCTCTGCAGTGCCCTTGCCAGGCTCCCTGTCCCCAGGGGACAAGGACAGACTCTGACCGGCCCAGGGTACCACTGGCAGAAAGATTATGCAGCCCTCCCATATGGGCTGTGACTCCAGCCCACACTGCCGGGCTCTCAGCTTCCTCCCACCACCACAATTCTGTGGGGACCCTGCCGAGGGGCTCGGGCCAGCAGGACCCTGCCTGGGAGCGGGGCGGGCAGTGCCACTAGAGGATGCTCTTGGACCAGGCACATCCCCAGCCCAGGGAGCTGCCTTAGCCAGCAGGACATCCCCAGCCCAGGACCTGCCAGAGCTGCTCCAGGACCTAGGTACAGCCAGGCTCATCCCCAGTGCCTGCCAAGCTCTGCCTGTGCTATCTGTGATTCTGTGATCTGTTGCCAGGGCTCCAGGCTTTTGCCACTCAGCAGAGCTCTGGGGTAGCCCTGCTTTCCTGCTGGCTTCCCAGTCACTGTTTAAGGTGCTAACTGTGAATGACAGGACTCGGCAGGTCTAGGGACCTGCCTATTTCAAAGACAGAGTTCAGCTGATGTGGGTGGAGGGAACTTCTGCAGTACTCACTGGTCACGTAGAAGTAGATCAGCCGCTCATCTCGACCCACTTTATTTGAGGCGATACACTTGTACATGACTGAGACGTTGGCCTCCTGGATGGCCAGTTTGCTGACTGTCTGATGGGGGGAGAGAGCATAAGGAGGAGTTAGGAAGAGCCAGAGGGAAGAGACGTAGATCAGTGCTGCTCTCTGGCAGACAGCAAAGCACACAGACAGCCTGGCCCCAGATGGGAGCAGTACCTAGGAAAAGGTTATGCAAAAATAGCCCCTTATTCAATAGCCCTTTGTGCATTTCAAACCTCATCTGCTGGCTCTAGCAATAGCAACATATATGCCTCTCCATGGGAGCAAACTTCTTGCTAAGCCCTTTGGGTCACCATGGGGATGGGTCTGTTCCCAGCAAGGGGGACATGAACATGATGCAGGGCTGAAGGGATGGTTAAGCTCCTGCCAAGCTTTCTAACAGTGGGGAGAAGGGGAAAGGACACCGAGGCTTTGATTCCCTGAGCCCTCTGCAGTTAAGTGACTACTTAGTGTCCCACAGAGTTCAGTGGAGTTTACAGCTACTTACAGACCTGTAAGCACGCCTTTTATCCATAAGGGGAAATCAAATCTGTGAAAGCATTCCAGCTCTCACCATTTCAGGAAGAGCTGTCATCTTCTCCCTTTAAATTCCAAGTGTACATAGACATGGTCCTAAAAGTTTCCTCCTCCTTCCCTGTGACTGAGATCGGGCAAACAGCCAGGCTGCTGCTGTCCTGGGAGCACAGCCCCAGGAGATGCTGCCTCCAAATAAGCCAGGAAAGGCAGCTGGGGAGTCAGGCTTGCTCTCCTCCTCCCAGCGGCTCGCACCGCACATGTGTGAGCTGCCAAATGTGTTACAAGCACTCCCCTTAGAGGAGATCTGCAGTTTGAAGCACAGGTTTCTCCTCCCTCCCAGTCTGAATGACATGTTAATCCCATGAAAAAACTCTCTCTAATGAGAGGGATTTCAAATGCAAAAATATGGTGTTCCTACAGGGAAACTGCTTTGCCTTTACTATGCATCCCATAGACTTTAGGCAGCATTTCCGTTCTAAGTGGCAATGTATTACCCTGTGTTAATCAGAAGGAACAGTCGTTCATTCAGTGCATATTCAATACAGCTGAAGTGACCTTATTACAAGTACTTTTGTGCACTGCCTTTTCCGTTTCTTGGGGTTACTCAATACAGCTGAAGTGACTCTATTGCTGGCACTTTTGTGTGCTGCCTTTCCTGTTTCTTGGGGATTTTCCTTCTAATCTGCACTGTTACGTTTGAGTTGGGGTTCCTGGATTTGACATCATGCTGCTGTCTGCAGTGCATGGCTGTGCACTGCACACCCGCTGGCTTGTTCTGGCCTTTCCGGACAGAATAAAAGACAGAGCAGGATGGTAAGAGAGGACAGGGGTAAGGAGAGGGAAGAGAAAGCAGATATGAGGACACAGCATCCCACTGCAAGTGGAAGAGCTCTCTTCTTCCAGCGCTTTCGCACGTCCCCGGGCTGCAAAACCTAAGTTGGACCTCCAGGACAGTTACAACCAAATAGATGGAATGAGAAGGACACAGCTGAGGAATAGGAGGAAGACAAGAAGGACAAGGAACAAGAAAAAAAGGGAAAGATCAGAAAGGACCAAGAGTCACATCTGTTGGGGGACACAAGGGCTTCTCACTCAGGAGTTTCCACCACCCCTGCTCGCCTCCCCGAAGGACACCAATCCCTGCCTCTCCCTTCAGCTGCTCTGGGAGGAGCAGCATCTGCCCCTGCCACCCTTTTGGCAGAGTGACGAACTCCCGGCCGGGCCAGGGAACGGGAAGTGCCTTTGGAGGTGTGTAGGAAAACAGGAAGTGACTTTCGGAAACAGGGGCCCATTTGTTTGTTCTGCATCCCTCTGTGAGCGGCTGGTGCCCGACACCAGCGGGAACAGGAACCCCGTCATGGCGCAGACCTGACACTCGTGGCTACCAGAGAGACAGAAAGAAACAGGCAGCGTCTGGCTGTTTGCAGGTCACACGCTGCAATGAGAGAGAAATGTTCCTTCCAGAGAGGAAACGCTGTGATGGAGAAGCAGGCTCTGTGGGGCACATGTGCTCTCACTCACAAACAAGCAGCGGATGGACGCCAGCATCTCCATACCACCCTCGCCCCACCGGGATGGGGACAGCTGGATGAAACGCCCCACTACACACATGCACGTTCTCAAGGCCAGAGATTTCCTGGTCAGTCTGTGACTCCTGCTCTCCTTTTCCAGTTGCCCAGGCTGCTCTGCAGGGTTTGGCTCTCCTAAAATGGCTCAAGCAGGAACGCTCAGAAACGGCCACGGGAGCCCCCCAAAGCACACGTCTGCCATGCCCTCCTTTGCTGGGTGCCCTGGGTTCAACAGCGTTCGGTGTAAACCCTCCTGCACAGTCAGCCCCAGCGGGAGCCTCTCTGGACACAGGGTAATTTCTCAAAGATGACAGCTCTCCCTCGCCCCGGGGCTGCCTGGTACTGCGGAGCCTCAGAGCTGGGAACAGCCGCTGATGGTTTACTTTAGAAGCAGAGGTGTGAAGCCCTCCCCAAATCTGTCTCTGCCAGGCTTGTTTTCAGGCCACTTTTGCTGGCTGATTGCAAAGGATCCCTCCGAGGGTGCCTGTCTCCAGCTCCCCGCTCTGGGATGGGCTTGGGACTGTGGCCTCACCTTGTTCCGTCCCTCCACGAACTCCACCCAGGTGTCAATGCTCTCGATGGGGTTCACCGCGTCCTGCTGCGACACATCTTTCCAGTCCTTGCACTCTGGCATCCGGTCCCGCTGATGGCGCCTTGCTGCCCGGTGCCGGCTGTTGCTAATCCAGCAGACGGGGAGGAGCAGGAGGAAGAGGAGAGAGATGGAGAGCGGGTCAGCTGGGCAGAAGGCAGCAAAAATAGCTTTGTGTCTGAAAGATGATGTCCCTGTTCTCTAACCCTGCAAAATTTCCTGTGTCTTCCGGTTACACAGTTCTAACATGTTTTACAAGGGTGCTCCACGATCACAAGCGAGGCAAACATCTATAGATGTGAAAACTGAGGCAGGGAACAGATACTGGTATCCCAGGCAGTGTCTTCACCCCCAGGTCTGTGGTTTCATTCTTCCCTGCTAAAGGTGGAGAAAGGCAGGGGTGAAATCGGTTCATGTGTGCCTGGGGCAGTTCTTGATGCCCCTTTGCTCAGCAACAAGGCCTTAAACCCCTGCTGTGACCGTGGGTCAGGGATGTCACAGACTGGCTGAGTGCTGGCCTGGAGAGCTTATGGGGCAGCACCCAAGGGTGCTCCTGCTGCCCCTGATTCAACAATTACCAGGAGGGAAGCATCCCAAGTAGAGATGCTGCTGGTGTCTCACAGGGATAAGGTGATATCTCTTTGGGCTGAGACAGGCGAATATGGAGAAGTGCCCAAGTCTGCCAGGGACCTGGGATGCTGCAGCCTGCAGGGTGCTTCTGAAATGCAGGCGGGGCAGGGAGATGGAAGGGTCTGCCCAAAATCCAGGGTGGGAGGTGCAGAGGGAGAGGGCTTTCGGTGACAAGGAAGCAGGGGGGAGCTGAGTGCCCAAGAGCAATGGCAAGGGTGCGCGCTGGCAGCATGGGGCAGAGCGCTCAGCAGGGCGAGCACATCGGCGAGCTGCGTAAACAACAGGAAGCTAGAAAGAAGCCTCCTGCATCCTCTGGAGCTATGCTAGGCAGAAATACGGTGGCCTTGGGAGACAGTGCTCATAATTCATGGGCCCCTCTGCTTCCTGACAGGGCCACAGTGCACTTGCATGCGATGGAGAGCTCTCTGGTGTCCCTGGCTTGGCAACAGCCTGTACAGGACTGCTGGACCTGGCTTCCTCCAGGCACCCTGGTGTCCTCCACCCTGTCTGCTCTGGCTACAACTCCACAGCATCCCTTTTCCTTCTTCCTGTGAGGCTGCTGCTAAAAAACACCACTGCAGCCCTGCCTGGTGCTGCCCCAGCTTCCCAGGGCACAGGCAGTGGGCACGCACCCTTCCTGCCTACCTACTGGTACTGCCTGCACAAACACCCTTCTGGCAAACCGTCCTGGCAGCTGGCAGAGACTTGGCACTTGCCCCAGATTCAGCAACTCTTCTTCACACACGGCAGCTCTTCTTCCCTGCCTATCAGCACTTTGCTTCCATCATTACCCAGCAGAAGACGAAGGACCAACAGATCACAGGGACCTTAGAGCACGAATGGGGTGAGCCTCAAGCTGCTCTCTCAAGGTCTCACCAAGGGGCTGTGATAATTTCTCCTGCAATCTGCCTCAGTTTTCCCATGAGCACAGTGGTCAGCAGCTCTATTGCAGGTACTGTGAGGTATGGGCAGGCCATGAGCATCCCCTGCCAGATGCAGATGGCTGTGGACACAGGGGAGGCTGTGGAAGCCTTTGCTGTCTGGGACCAGCCAGGCTGGGCAAAATTCCCACAAGATGCACAAGTGTCTCCAGTGGGATCTACTCTGCCTCTCCACAGGGTGAGTGGGTGCATGGTGCTCTGAGCTATCGGTACTGTCCTCCTCTTCCCATGTTGTGATTGAGAGAGCAAAAGCAAGATAAGGTCTTGGACACAGCCACAGTGCCCAAGGAGCCCATAATGCCACGCTGCTGGCCTGCTAAGACACGGGTGTTGGAAGAAATGGCACTTACAGGCTGCGTCGGGAGAACATCCGACAGGGCATCCATGGCCTCCACTGCCACTGGATCACCTCCGGTGCCGGGATGCCATAGACTGTGCAGGTGAGGGCCTGGGGGCTCCTCCGGGAGTAGATGCTTGGGGAAGAGGCTTCCTTCTCATGGATGCGTGGAGGAACTGCAAGGATCAGAGTGACAACATGAGCGGCTGCCATCTCAGCTGCTGCACCCCCAGCCCAGGCACAGCCCTCCCCAGGTCTGTCTGCAGAGAGTCTGGGCACTAAAGCACTGTGACTCTCAGGGCGACTCCCGGGGAGCTCGGGGCTGCCAGGCAGAGCAGGTTATACTTAGGCAGATTCAAGTAATATCATTTCTTCTTCCTCTGCAGAGTGTGGCTGTCTGGATGCTGAAGGGCTCAAAGCACTGTCTGGCAGCCCCCAGCACAGGGTTACAGAGCCTGCTGGAGACAAATCTCCAAGCAGCAGTGCCCTTCCAGCACTTTTTATGCTGGCAGCTGGTTCCTGCACAACAGGGACCAGTTTCTACCAGGGGAAAAGTCCCTGGGAGCTTTCCACCCAGAGGAACTTCTCCAGATCCAGGCTCCATGTGTGTTGAAGCTGCCCTGCCCTCAAGTCTGTATTGGACAGGGTCACTCCCAGCAGCAGCTCCAACAGCAATTGGGAAACGGCCCCTGAGCAAGGACATATCCTGCCCAGAGTGATGGAGCCAGGAACAAAACTGCTGTATTGCCCAGGCCACAAGGAACCAGTCTCATTGTAACCAGAGCATCACTCAGCAATGGGGGAGGAGGAGATGATGTATGTACCAAGTGCTTTATG
Organism: Limnodromus scolopaceus; assembly: GCA_028565335.1. Taxonomy (NCBI): domain Eukaryota; kingdom Metazoa; phylum Chordata; class Aves; order Charadriiformes; family Scolopacidae; genus Limnodromus; species Limnodromus scolopaceus. Next base: position 46,399,245 of record JAOXNO010000052.1, read on the forward strand.
AGAGCAATGGGGAATTGGTCTCGGAGCAGCCCAAAGGCTGGGGCCATGGACTCAGCACTCTCCCCCTGGCCCCAGCCCTGGCCTTCTCTTACCATTGACGATTAACTGGAGGCTGATGCGCTTCTCCAGCCCCGCCAGCCTGTTCCGCAGAACCAGCGTGTATGTCCCAGCGTGCTGCTCCGACACATCCTTGATCTGCATTGAAGATTGAGATTGCTTGGGAATTAGCTTCCCGTCCTTGTACCTGCGGGGAGGCAGAGAGAAAATGCAGCCATGGGGAGGAAGTGTCCCACTGGCGGCTGGGCAGGGATTTGCTGGTCCCCACTAGAGCACAGTCAGGGTGCCCCTTGCTAGCTGGGCCTGAGTGACAGGTCTGTGCATCGTGTTGTATGGATGTGCGTGGGGTTGGGGACGTTGTTGCTCTGCCCCGAGCAGTGTGCAGGTGCAAAGCTCCCAGTCAGCTCTGGCAGAGGTTCAGCACGATACGGTGCACAACCTGGCCCATTCTCTTGGGCTGCTGGACAGCCATGATCCCACTGCACATGGACAAGAGGGGTAGCTCCTGTGGGAGCTCCACTTGTCCCCTCTGGACAGTACAGAACTGCCAAGCCAGGCCAGGACCTTTGCTGCTTCTCCTCTCCCAGACCTCACCTCCTCCCATCTCAAGCTGTGCAGCTGACAGCCAGGGCAGGTGGGAAAAATGACCCCCATGGGTGGAAAAAAGTGGTATTTGGGACAATCTTGGTCACAGAGACACCTAGCAAGGAGACCAGGCTTGATTCCCTACTTCGCAGAGGGAAGGAGGAGAGAAAGTAGCTCAGGCTAAGAAAGGTGCGTTACCACTGGAAGTCTGGTGGGGGGTAAGCCACAACTTTCACCGGCAGCTTCACGGCTTCATCTCCTGCGGTGGCTTCTATCACTGGGCCCTTCCTCCACTCCACATTGATGAAGGGCTTTTCTGCAAGAAAAAAGGTGAGCATGGAGGAGAGGAGAGCACAAAGGGACAGGCTGTCACCAAGCTCTACTACTCCCCATGGGGCCTGAAAGCAAGAACCAAGGACAGGCAGGGTGTTATAGTAGTGCAGTTGAAAATGACTACTTCTCTGAAAAGATGAAGTAAAAATAAGCAAAATCCACTATTGTCCCATCTGCCCACATGACACCCAGCCCCTCTTCCACATCCCTGTTCCCAGCAGGCCCCCACCCTGGAGCAGAAGGGAGTGGGTGCCAGGCAGAGCCAGACAGGCCAACACTGTTGGGAGCCATCAAGGCCACAGGGAAGCTGTGCTGCCTCACGACTTTCTGCTGCCAGGTGACAGCCACCCAGTGCTGATGGTGCCTTGTGCCAGCCATGCCGTAGGGACACTGCATCTGCCACAGGGCCATGAGATCTGTGTGTCCTGCCATCCCACTGACATTTGGGCCACTTTGGTATTTGCATCTCTCTTTCTCATCATCTTGGCACCTTGCAGAGTGTGACCATGCTCCCAGTGTGGTGCTGGGGTGCAGAAGGGCTGAGGGACTGGAGGAAGGCTGGGTCTCACTAAAGCACAGCGGGATGGAGGTGCAGGAGCCCCTCTACTGAGCCTTGGGACAAGCACTGCCGAAGCAGTCTGGGGATTGTTCTGCTTGCAAGCTGGGCTCCGGCTGGGGCTCTGTGAGGGAGTGGAAGGTGCCGTACCGTGCACGATGATGTCGGTGCTCTCCTCCAGCATCTGGGCACCGTTGGTGGCAGTGCATGTGTACTTGCCCAGGTCCTGCTGGCTGACATTGTGGAGGGTCAGGATACTGGAGAGCTCTGTGTGTGTCTGCAGGGACCGGCGCTCGGGCTCCATCACTGCCCGCTGCGTCTGCAGGAGACGGCAGAGAGAAGGGGATGAAAGGTATCAACGGGATGGGGTTTGAAGATGGGCTCCTCACATCTGCGCTTCTTGCTGCCTGGTGCTTGCCTCTCCCTGGACAGGCTTCTCCACCACTGACTGCTATCCTCAGGGATGAAAAGGCAATGAGCCCCGCGTGACTGACTACCTGAGGCTGGGGTCAGACTTTAGCACATGTTTTGCTCTGATCTGCCGCCCAGTAACCAGGCTGGGACCCCTACAGGTACGTCAACAGAGGGATGCTCTCAGGGGACTCCCCTGTCTCACTGTTCACAAGAGCCAGAGGCTACAACAGGGACGTCCTCACAGGCTCTTGGTAACCAGGGCTGTGTGGCTAGAACAGCTCCTTTTAAGCCAAGGATGTTCGCTCTGGGTTTGCACTGGTGGAAAATAAGCCAGTGTTTGCCCAGGAGCATGATAACACCTCGGCAAGGAGGGTGCTTTTGCCAGTAAGAGGGGTCTTCCCTCTCTTTGCCTTCTGCTGCAGGAGAGAAAAATGGGAAAACGCTCTGATCGAGTCGTCCAGGCAGCAGCATGATCAGGATCATGAAGCAGAGCCCTCCCAATGATGCGAAGAGGAACAATGAAGGGGCAGGAAGGGACTACTCAGAGGGATGTGGTTCAGTGCACCAGGAGCCTCTCTGTTTGCTAGTACCTGTTTGCCAGGGTAAGTCCACTGGAAGCGGACACCGGAGTTGAACTCGGCCCACACAGTGCAGTTCAAGACCAGCTTCTCTCCTACTAGCAGCTCCATGGCTTTCTTGGGGTACAGCTGGATGTCATACAGCTCGTTCCCTGATGCGGAAGAGGCAACAAAAAGACATTTCTGATCTATTAACTCTTTGACTCAGACTCTGCAGTTACAGGAGGCTGGGGTTTGACCTCCTGCTGCTTGGTCTATCTCGGTCTGGCACACAGTAGAGGAGATAAGCACCATGCAGAGTTTATGTAGCTAGAGAAGACCATAACAACTCTGTGTTCCACACTCATGGACTTCAGAGTCATCCACACTGCCCCCCCCCCACCTTCCCAAATATTCACCTGCTATATGGATTATGAAGAAACTGGATTTGAAGACCTTCTTGTCAATGACAGTCTCACACAGCACAAACAAGGAGTCCCTGATCAAGCGTGTGGGTACCTGCACCCCCTTCTTGTTGTCCCAGAAAGTGCTTTTCCCGTCAGGGTGGATGAGGGAATTTTGCTGGAAAAATCAACATTTTGCCAACTGAAATGAGAAGGTAACAACATTCCCACCCCACCCCTTTCAGGCTTTACATTGGCTAAGATCCCTTTTGTGGGAAGAAACGATGCAGCCTTGTGCTTTGCTGGCCTCCCACCCTCTCCCCCTGAGGGTTTGTCATCTAGGAATTGCAGCCCCCCCATACCCTGAGCAGCCGTATCCTGCACCACAAGGTTCCCTGTCTGCAGAGTGGGCTGGAGACTTCCAGGAATGGAAACTTCTAGTGATAGCTAAGGAAACTGATGCTGATGTCCCAAACATCAGCCCCACCGGGATGAGTGCTGACCTTGGGTAGTGTCCTTCCCGGGCAAGGGAAAGGCCCCGGGCCCCCAGAGTGTCCCTGGAGGCATTTGTAAAATAGTAACACTCATCCTGGAATGTTGTATTTGCATTGTAAAAAAAAGAAAGGAAAAAAAAAAAAAAAGGGAAAAAAAAAAAGGAAAGAAAAGGCACAAGCAAACTGATAACAGAGTTGTTTTTAGTCATCAGCCCCAGAGCTGCAGCCTCCTCCCTTGTGGGGATACCGACCACCTAGAGGGTTTGTAGACAGAGACCAGAGCAAAGAGGGGATGCTGTGGGGAAATGGGATTAAAACAAAGTCTTTTTTTGTTTCATAGAGCTCCAGGGAAAAGAAGCAAGGTTGGCAGGAAACCCGTGGGGTCTGCCCAAGGGAACTGGACAGCACAGCTTCAACCAGCAAATAAAATGAGGAAGCCAGTGGCTTGTACTTTCCATGGAAAATGTATCCCATGCAGTTTCCATTCCTGGCAGTGCCTGTCCCACTTCCACTCAGGCAATTACAAATGCAGAACAAATGCGATACGTGTCAGTCCAGAGTCTCCCACTGGCCGAGCTCTCACCGAGATGAGTGTGACGTTAAGATCTGGGATGGACACGAGGCATGGTACCCAAGTGTTCTCTTTCTTGCTGATGAGGAGGGTCTCCGGCTTGTTGATAAATGGCTGTTCAAAATCTGAAGAAGAGATACAAGGAGAAGAACAACTAAAGAGAGGCAAGGAAAGAACTGGGAAGAGGGACAAACAAGAGCAAAAGGACACTTTCTGGCTTTCTTTAACACAGCATGAGCTTGCCAGAGGGAGTGGTGTTGAGCTGGACAGCCCCATCTGCAATGTCCGACAGTCAGAGGAGACACCTGGGGCTCAGGAATGCTGAGGGAGCCGCAGAGGTGGCCTCCTCTGCACCAAACACCATAGCGACAGAGTGGCACTTGTGTGACATTCAGGCAGTGCTGGAAGTGACCTCCCCTTTCCTGGCTGCCTCAAAGTCTCTGCCTGGGTTTGACCAGGTCTCCTCCTGGGCTCAGCGCCTGCCCAGGTGGTGACTGTGTGTGGGTGGCCCCATGGCAGGGACAGTGTGGGGCTGTGCCGCCCTGGTGCAGCAGCAGCAGCGCGACCTTCCAGGGCGAGGAAGTGATCCGCAGCGGAATGGTATGCAGATGTCATCCTGCAGCCACCCCGGCCGGCAGATAAACAGATGAGCTGAGCTTTTTCCAGGGCTGCCACCCCACTGCCTCCCAACTGCTGCAAGCACAAATATTGACAGGAAGAGCAAAACCACCCAGAATTAATCAGTGAAACAACTTTGCAAGGCCAGGGGCGTTACATCAAACTCCTCGTGGAGCCAGCACCAAGCAAAGTGTCTGAAGAAGGGGTTGTCACATCCTGAGCTGCCTGTGTCAAATGAGACAAGCCCAAGCAGGACTCCACGGTGGAAGGAAGTTGATGGCAGCATATGAAGGACCCATCGTGCCAGGCACCATCCAGACACAGAGCAGAAAGTCCAACCCGATCCCAAAGAGATGGCAAACTAACAGGGCAGCACAGACCCCATTTCTGGTTCTTTCTCAGATACACTGGAAAGAGCTGGTGAGACCAAGATGCAAAAAATCTTAAAAAAAATTGCAACAAGAGACAACAAATTACAAGGCTGCTTGGTGTCCTCTGGCAGTGCCTCACTGATGGATGACCTCTTCTGAAATATCAGCTCCTGCCTGCCTGTTTCCGCAGGGACACATACCTCACGGGATGCTCTGAATACAGATTCATCCATACTGCCTCTGATGCCTGCTCCTGCCAATGTCTTTCCTCTGTAAGAGTCATGTCTCTGCAAATGTCCATCCAGCATGTGGTCATGATTGGCTTTGTTAATGGAAACTGTCCCCTGGGTGAAGGGGGCTTCATAAAGAGGTGGTGGGTCTATCCCAGGGACCTGCTAGGGGAGATCTTATGGATTCTGCTAAGCTGGAATCAGAGCAAATGATCCCAGTGGCCTTGAAGGCTACTCTTTGTTCACCTGTGTTGCAGCTAAACCATTGAGTTAAAGGGACCGTAGCATGAGGATGTCTATTTGTCCAACCTGAGACTCTTTCCTTTTGCTACCCAACCCCTACAGCTGCCCATCTAAAATGACAAGTCAAAGATGAATTTGATAATGATCCCCATTTGGAGATCCTGCTGTTCAAATCACACTGGGTCCAACTCAATCCAACCCAGTACTCCCATTTTTAAGTGCATAAGGAAATTCCTTTAATTTTTGATCTGTAAAGCTGTTGCTTCACTGATAGTCATGCTGCAAAGACCTACTCTGGGTGAAGTGCATCTTTTTTACAGCTTAGGTGAAAAAGCCATACACAGAAAATGTGTTGGTCAGCTCTTATGAAAATACAGATTCCCCAGAGAATTCTTATCTTTATTTCCTGGGTTTTGTGCTGCCACAGAATTATTGTCTTCCAAAAATCAAAGATCTGTTTCTGAGTGTGAACATATTCCTCATTCTCCTCCCGAGCTGTGGGCACGTGAGAGGGAGGAGGCACATAACTGCCAGAGGTAAGAAACTATGAGGTCCCCTCCAAGCTTAAATGGCAGCCAAGAACTAACTGATTTACTGGGCTGGTCCTGCTGCCAATGAGCTTGTGATTCATGCACTAACTCCCCTCTCTGACCACATCACATATTTTTCTGCAAGGCTGTCTTAATGGGTCGGATGGGAATAATTTAGCATCTTCTTCATTAATATATGCTAAGCCTTATGAGATGGGGACTATACATATCCTATTCCACCCTGATGAGGCATTCTGTATGTTTACAGTACTATCTGTAGCTGTAATAAAATACACACCTAACCAGACACATGGGAAATGAGACATGTGTGTGGAGAGTTCATCTGAGAACTGAGCTGCAGGTAAAATACAGAAGAACCCATTTTTCCAGCCAAGCAGAGATATTTTGTTCCTGGCAATTCCACCAAGCTCTGAACATGAGAAATGAGGTTGATGGATAAATCTGTGGTCTGATCATGCTGTCTCCAAATATCCCCAACACTTACATCAGCCCTTCCAAGCTCTCGAGGGACAGTTTCACATTGCAGCCCAGTTCAGCGGGAACAGCCAGGGCTTTATCTGGATGTTCTGCAATGGCTTCAGTTACTGTGTGCCTGGGTTTTCCTGACATGTCCCTTCTCCTGCCTGAAAGACTGTCCTGTCTGGAAAGGCAGATTCTGAGGTTTCCTGAATGTTTGATAGCCATAACAGGGCACAGCCTGATTGGAACGTGTATGAAATTGTGCTGTGTAGCCATGTGCACAGCAATGCTGCGAGGTGTTGGCTGGATCTGTTGCACACACGCTGTCCACAGGCGCTGTGAGTCCCACGGGCCCTGACAGCGTGGGATTTATTGCCCCTAAGCTACACCGCGCGTGCACGCTTGCTGCTCTCCTGTTTAGGAGAGCCAGTACTGAGCTGTAGATGAGGCCGGAGGTGAGACAAGGTGGACAAGGAGGCAAAGGAAGTAGCGTTTGCTGGATCACATGGAAAATGAGGCTCTGACAACCTTACAAGCCTGTTAGGTTGGACTCATTTTCAGCGTGTGTAGGAAGCACTCTGCCTCCATCCCAACACAACATTCTAAAGTGTCTGAATACCCCTGCCCAAGACGCCAGGGATATGGGGAAGCTCTGCTGTCCTTTAGGATGGGCAGCAGAGCCCGTGGGAAGAGGAGGCAATTGCCCAAACAGACCCCAGTTCCTCTCCAGCAGCTGCCCAGCTTTTCTGATTTGTCCCTGCATTTTTCTCCGCATAGTTGCAGAGGGAAATTTGGCTTTGCCCTGGGACTTCTGAAAAATGCATCTTGTATGTCATGACCTGCCTGGCTCATGACAACTGCACCAACTAATAAATGGGGGCGGAAAGAGAAATAGCTCAGCCAACTGTTTCCAGGGGACAGTGCTCGTTTATCTTGCTGGAGAGTGCTGCGAGCGGCGGGGGAGACAGCGGAGGAGGAGCCCCTGGGGTACGGAGAAGCCGAGTATTGGCCCCGCAGCCACTTGCTGAGCTGAGGTTCTACTTGCAAGCCTAGTGGACAGCCCTCCTCCTGCAAAATAAATCCTATAACCCTGCCTGTGTGGGCAGCCCCTGCACAGGCAGTGAGGAGAGAAGGATCCGGGTCTGCCACGGTGGAGTGGCTCCAGGGCCATCCAGCCTGGGTACAGGAGGAGGCTGCACATGGCATGTTTGTACCACTTCTCCTCTCCCTCTCTCGGTCTCAGCTTTACTGAACATTATCATTCCTAGCCACCAGCATCTCAGAGAGTCCCCAGCTGCCCAGAAGCTAACTCTTGTGCTTTTTTTAGCAGTGGAGTGTCTCTTAGGCCTGGCTCTCACTCCTTAAATTCCTACATTCCAGCCCGGCTGGAGCGATGCCCCCGGGCTGGGACGTAATTGAATCCCAGGCGCTGCCTCCACTCCCCCAGAAGTGGACGGATATTGGTTCCCTCGAAGCGCAGGGAGCCAGCAGCAGCCACGCTCTTCCCTGGGAGGCTGGGGAGGGCACACTGGGCTTTTTAATCTTTCTGATATTATGCTGGTGCACAGTCTGCCCCCGAGCTCCCCTAGCCTGAAGGTGCACATCCTTGCATGGCTCTTACCTCTCACAAACACGTAGGCGCTGACTGCTGTGGTGCCCTCGATTTTGGCGTCGATGTACTTGTAGTAGCAGCGGTAGTAACCCGTGTCGTTCGCCTGGGCCTCCGTCAGCACGAGGACTTTGCAGTACGGCTTCGTGCCCGTCCCCTCGCAGTCTTCTTCTCGGATTGCCCGGCCGCTGCTGGGGGCTGTTGAGGCCACCAACTCAGTCTCCTTCTCCTTTCCAGCAGGGTCCACCTTGCCTCCAGGCCACGACCACTCCAAGGGGTGCTGGCCTCTAGACGTGGGCAAAGAGGAGAGTCAGGTTTGGGCTGAGCAGAGTGAATGCGACGGGGATTTAATTTACTGAAAATAAAATTGGTTCTGTTTTACCTCAAACCAGGACAACTGCCCTGTGTGGTTCTGTGCACATCTGCATGTGGCTCAGCCAGCCACTGCTCTTGGGCTGTGGCACAGAGAACAGCCATCCTCCAAGGAGAAAAACAGACTCGAGGAGATGGCAAACAGCTTGACTAATTGCTGGGCAAGCACAGGCTCGTTCCCTTCCCCAGGCCACCTCTCTGGCCATGCTAGGCTCTAAGATATTAGCGCACTCACAAGCAGGTCTCCCCCTCTCATGACTTTGTCCTACTGGTATTGGACAGGGAGCCACATAGGGCCCTGAAGGAAAGGCTTCATTTATTCTTTATTCTCTATTCCCTCTCGTTATTAAAAGGCTCCAGAGCTATTAAGAAAACACACAGATGTGATGAGTTCCCTTGGCTCAGTGCAGTTCCGAGCTGGGGCTCATGGTGTGATGAATGGAATGGGAAGGAGAATGAGGGAAGGAGAGCAAACTGGAAGGAAAATGAAAAAGAGAAAAGCAGGAGGGAGTCAGGGATAAAAGACAGTGAGAAGAAAACAAGGGGAGGCTCAGCTGACCACCTTCTGTCCAGCTGCCAGCTTTATTTCCTTCCCTGCTGCTGTGGGAGGGGGTTCCCTTGCTCTGCATAGCACCCTGCAGCCCCTTCAACACCCCAGCACCCTCCCCTGGCTGGCAAAGGGCTGCTGCCCCTTCCCATCTCTGTGGAGACACTGATGCCCCTACGAGAGCACGACAGCAGAGACTGCTCCCCAGCAGCCCAAAGGCAAACGGAAAAGTCCGGGAACTGCAAGAAACCCCTAGACAGAGCATGCACGTGTGTATTTATATATAGCCGAGGATCTCCAGAGCGGGAGGCTTTGCACATGCACATGCACATGCACGCACACGCCACCATAGCTTGCTATAACTGTGCTTGTTTACTACAAACAAAACAAGCTTTTATTCCACGCTGGAAGTTTCCTTCTGTGAAATCAGAGCCCCTTTCAGAGGAAGGCCTAGTCCCCGCTTGAATGTTTGCCAGCATAGCTGAAAGTCACTTAAGAATGTGCAAAAAAAAAAAACCAAAACCAAACCACTACACCACAGAAGACATCGCAAGAGACAGCTGTCGGGTAAAAAATGGCCTTTGTTAGCGCCGTTTGTGCTATTAGGGGAAACTGGGTTCATCTATTATGCAAGTTGGGAATAGGCATGTTGGCACAAGCAGCTCCTCTGCCAGGGTCCTGCCAGGGCAGCTCTGTGGGCAGATGCTTTTAAGTGCAGCCAGATTGTGACCGTCACCAATAGCTGGATGCAGACAGCAAGGGACAGCGAGGAGGAAGCGAGATAAGGTGCCATTGGAGGGCACAATGGCTCAGACGCAATGAGGACAGGATTTCTGTCCAAACATGGGGGAAAGACCTGCCCCTTTGTGTTTGTCTTCAGCAGCTGATGTATCTTCCTGCAGAACGTGCTCTCTTTCAGCTCCCGCTACCCAGCTTGCTGCAGATGAGTTCGGAGACAGTGTGCTGCACTCTCCCCTTGTCACCAGGCACAAGGGCTCTGGAGGCAGTGACGTGCCCTCGGGGACAGCCACGCAGCCCCTCTGACCCAGCTCAAACTTCTGCATTCACTAAAAATGCCATTGGTCCCTGGGGCAGGACTAGAAGCACAGCTCCAGCAGCTTGTGTCCATGTATCATGGCCGGCTTCTCCAAAGGATCAGAATCTCACAAACACTTCAATAAAATAAGACTCTTGAATTTGGGGTTTTTCCCATCCTATGCATGCACAGAGAAAAATAATAGTAAATCTGATCACGAAGCTGGTAAGTAACACTCAGTGGCCTCTGCCATGCCCATCGCTCTGCTGCGCTGGGCGCAGCCCGTGAGGCTGGCCCTGCTCTCAACCCAGACCCGAGAGCTTCAGACCCCGACTGTGCAGAGGAGCCCCAAAGCTCTTTGCCTTTGCTCAGGCATTTTTGGCGCTCCACGTGGAGCAGGGCAGTTGTACAAGTCTCCAGCGTTTCCGCTTTCTGTTTGTTTACCTACTGGGATTTTCACGCATTATCAGATCCACTTGTTTTATTAACCATCAAGGCTAGCAGTAGCTGAGTGACACGTATTTATATAAACACGGATGGGCCAGTACAAACAGACCTGCCGACCAGCCTGCGGGCAGCTCTGAGCTCAGGCATTCCTTGCATCGTGCACTGCTCCACCAGATTCAGTGGGGATAGAGAAGGTGTAGGCATTAGTGCAAGTCCAAGTTAGCATCGTTGGGGTGTTGAGAGGACCAGAAGGCAGCAGGGACGAGGGCATGCCAGGCTTGCTTGGGTTTATTTCTGAATCTATCCTCTGCATTTGGGGAAAGGTCCAGGCAGCAGTTTTGGATGGTTTCCTCCATCCTATCTGTCACCTTTGATGATTTGTTCCCAAGTTGTTTTCCTTCAGCTCTGTGATAATGTGCCTCTGGGCGATGGAGCCTGCTGATGCCAGCTGGAAACAGATGCACTGTAGGCTTCTCCACAGCTGTTTTCCTAAATCTTTTCAGGACAGATGCTCTTCAAGGCAGACGTTACAATTGGCATCACTTTTCTTCAATCCTCTTTGAAGCTCCCAAGCGTGGTATGATGGGCAAAGCTGGCTGTGGCTTTGTGGCTCAGCTGGGATAAGACAGGTCCCTCCTCAGCACCATGGAGGATGTTCACAGCAGTCACACATGTGTAGGAAAGAGCAGCAGGTGTTGTGTGTCCCCGGACACTGCTCCAGAGCAGTCACGGTGGGGCATTGGCTTGTCCTCATGCTCCCTCAGCCCTGCCATGGTGCTCATTTCCTTCACAGGAGCCAAGCGGGCTCCGGGGTCAAATACTTCCTCTCTGCCAGAGTAGGGCTTGTGCATCCGCAAGCATCTGCGAGTCAGCTCTATTAACAAGTCACTGGGCAGCAAAGGACAACCTTGCCCTTCTCCCTTTTTCTAAATAGCATGGCTGGGTGATGCTCCCTCTCCATCTGAGTGCTCAGCACCTGCAGGATGGGACGGGATGGCTGGGCTGGCACAGCCAGGACCAAGTTGATCCCTCTGGAGGTTTCTGCTGTTGTGCAGCTGGCTCCTGTGGGCTCTGCTCCAATATTCATGAGCCGGAAAGCACAAGCTCTCTGCTTTCCCCCAGTGCAGGCTGCCGAGGGCATGAATGCAGAGATTGACAATATTCTTTTTCCTTCTTGGGATGGAAGCTCATAAAAGATGCACTGTCCATGTGGGCACCAGCCCCTTTGTCCTGCTCTGCCGCGTGCTTAGATCAAAACATCACTGGGGCTCTCAGCCAGCCTTGGCATGATCTGTGTTTTGGGGAATGCTCCTACACTGGTCCCTTGCTCTGTCTAGACCTCTCAATGATGCATTGCACTGGGTGTCAGGGGTAACATGCCTGTATGTGACACCATTACCAAAAGCAGAAACTCAACATCTGGTGGCTCCTTGTGGGTGTGCTGTATCTTTGCATCTCTGTTAAACATGCCCAGCTTCAGAGGCATGGCTTATCCCATGGCCTGGCACAGACTCTGGTCACCGATGAGGCCAGGCGAGCTGTGGAGCGGGAGAGGGGCTGCGGGTGTGTGAGATCCAGGCTGCTGCAAGGGAGCCTGAGAGCACAGTCGGCTGCGGGACTCTCACGCTCGGTGGGTGAAGCTTGAAAGGTCTCCAGGGAGCCTCACGCGGGGGGTTTTGAGCTCAGCTTTCTGCTGCAGCACTGCTTCAAGCAGGCCCATACTCCTGGCTCCAGGGCAGCTCGAAGAGCAGCCAGAGGACATTGTTCTCAAGGGAAGACCAGGGTCAAACTGAAGCCACCTCCAAACATGATGCTTAGCAGGGAATCCCTGGATCCTGGATTTGATTTCGTATTTGTTTCTGCCCTACCCTGCCCCATCACCCTCTCCTTTGCTTGTTCTCTTGGTGGTCTGCATGTTTTTCCCTTCTGCTCCCATTAACACAAGCCAGGTCTTCCTAGGGTGGGCCATGGTCCAGAGAAGAGGTTGGAGAAGCAGCTGGGTGTAATTAGAGATCCAGGGACCAGGAAAGATTTACTTTTCATTCAAATGAAGTAATAGTGTCCCACAGTCAAAACTCTCTCCTCAAGACATTAGACAAATACAGGCTTGAGAGCTCAGAGGGACAAGGGGAACACCTCTGAGCCATGCAGGAGATGCTGGGACTTATCTACCTGTGGATGGTGTGAAGGACAGTGCACATTCCCTGAGGAGCACATCAGGAATAGCAGGATGCAGAGGCGGGAGGGCAGCCAGGGAGCAACATGGGCAGAGAGCACATGGGTTTTAGTACTGTTTGCAGGTGGCCTTGCGGCTCTCCAACTGGCTAGCTCAGTCCTGCACAGCAGCTGGGAGCCAGGGGTAGGGATGTTCCTTGTCTCGGCTGTGTCCACGCTAGCACGCTGCAGGGATGCTGCCTAGTGAGCCTGAAAGACAGACCTTGGCACTGCAGCAGGAAAAGGGGAGACTCCATAGCTTGTACGATGCTCCCTACAAGGGCAGGCCATGCAGAGCCTGCACTGGAAATAGCATCTTTTTTTTTCCACTTTGTATGATTTTCTTTCATATTAATTGATACTTAAGAAATGTGCAAGGGCAGTCTTGTCCTTCCCAGACCAGGAGGCTTTCCGCTTCATGGTGCTAAGGAGGTATGTTCATGCTTGACTGCAGAAGACACTTTCTTTAACCACACCTCTAACTTCAGCATGTCCTTTAGCCTTGGCTGAATCTGCAAGCCACACAGTCCTGAAAACACTTTCCATGTCCTTCCCTAGGCCACTTCTGAGAAAGAGTCCAGCCTGATTTGTAAGATCATTCGGAATAATCTCACCAAATCTCCCCTTTTAGCAGTGAGTGACAGCTCCCACACCCCGCTGTGGAGAGAACTACCACAGCAGAGCACTGGAGTCGCCAGGATTCCCCTCTCTCCCTCTGTGCCCCCCACAGCAGCTACACGGCTGATCACAGTCCTCCAACTCACACGTTCCCTACAACCTAGCCCACAGCATGGCTCCTCAGGTCACCACACAAACAGGCCCACAACTGCTTAGCTTCCCAGAGTGAGTGAAATCAGTTCAGTACGGCCACCAACAACCTCTTCTCTGTCCCTCTCCCCTGCCTATGAACTGATTCACAAAGTAAAAGCAATGCCATCTGTTCCAGGAAAAGTTAAATATGTTTGTGACAAGACATGAACACAATGCCAGCCAAGTGTTTGCAGTAATTGCTCCATGGTTATATATAACACTGAGAAACACCCATCTGAGGCCCACGCTGGATTTATACCCCCGTTGGGCCCTCACAATCAGATCCCAAGCATGGATCTGCTTTCAGCTGCTAAAGGGAAACTCCAGCTTTGTCAGGAAAATTGACCTTGGTCAATTCTCCCACTTGGTTGTTGTTTTTTTCTTTCCAAGATAGGGGGTAGTGCTGAGAACACGTACTGAGTTCATGAACATATTCCAGTGCTGAGAACATGGGAACTGGAGTGTCTCAGCACGGGACAAATCAGTTCAGGCACATCACCTTCCCGGAGCCACAGTCTCCAAAATGACCAGAGATTCTCCAACTCCTCTCACAGAGTTATTCACCCAGCCTTCCTGGGGCTTTTCTTCACCCTCATGTGTACAAGACATAACATTAAATCCCAGCTTCCTTGAAAAGCTAGAAGCCTCTCACAGCCACCACTAAGTGCAGCCTTGCCTTCTCCCATGGATATTTCTCAACGTCCCCCAAAATGACCTGCCAGATTTAGAAACCAGACCTACAACCCTAACAGCCCCTGATGAGGTGAGAAAAAGCAACGTCAGAGAAAGACAAGGAGAATTAGAAAAACAGTTTCCCTGAAGAGCTTACAAGGAAGCTATTGGATCACACAAATGTTTCTCTATCTCCCTTCTGCCTGCAAGACTACAACAGAGGTTATCACCACCTCCCCTGAGATGTCTCCAGCTTCTTTTTCAATTAATTAATTAGAGGAATTCACACTTGGTGAATGTGGCAGACTTCTAGTCAGCCATGCTAATTTGCAGGTGTACTGCAGCCAAGATCTCCCCAGTGGGCTCTCCCTGCCTGGTCCTCCAACACTTACCAGGTAAGAGCTGTCCAGGCAGAGCCGCATGCCTTACCTGCAGGTGATGGTCAGCGTATCCTTGGCGTCGATAACGTGTTCCTCCTCGGTGATGCTAAGAGTAGGGGGGGTCATAGAATAGCTGCTCACCAGATCTGTGGAGAGAAAGGAGAGAGGGGACGATGCAGACATCTGCCAGTCTGGACCCACTGCTGTGGGTAGCAGCTGGCTTGGCATCATGAGCCTGGAGGGAGGCAAAGCCTCTTGAAGGAAACATCTCGTAGGAGTCTGCTCTTCAGCAACAGTTCTAGGGCTGGGGCCAGAGAGCCCCTGGGCTCAGACAGACAGACAGACTAGCACAGATGAGGGCCAGAAAAAGAATGGAAGACCAGAAATCAGGGAATCCAGGTGTGGCCATTCCACACCAGGTGATTGAGATTGAGCTCACCTGGACTCCTGCTCTGAAATGATCTTATCTGGTAACTGGAGGGAGTCTGGTGGGATTTTCTTTATGCGTGTAGTTTTCTGTAATCAGGGGGACAAATCAGGGGCACCCAGATACCACAAATGCAAAATACTTGTGTTTGTACAGAGATGCTCTCAGGAGCCAGCAGGCGTTCACTGAACGCCCTTCTCCTGCCGGGCAATCACTTCGGGTGCGGGCAGTCACCTGAACATGACCACCGCAGCCCCTTCCCTGCATCACAGCGGGGCAGGCATTCCAGGAGTGAAATTATCCAGGCTCAAGGACGAGCAGTTAAACATTATCATGCAATTCTTCCAGCTTTTGTCTGGGAGAGTCC
Organism: Limnodromus scolopaceus; assembly: GCA_028565335.1. NCBI lineage: Eukaryota > Metazoa > Chordata > Aves > Charadriiformes > Scolopacidae > Limnodromus > Limnodromus scolopaceus. The sequence goes on from JAOXNO010000052.1 coordinate 46,414,569, forward strand.
CACTTCTTGTGTGTCTGCATCTCCGGCATGCCAGACACGCACCCTAAGCGAGCTCCTCATGGACAAAACATCTCGAAGTACCGGTTACCCTCGCAGAGGTACCCGTTGTTTTTCATTAGCACCATGTTGCTGACTGTCATTACTTCATGATCTTTATCTTAAAAACTCCAGCTTCTGGAGACGGGAGATAATTCAAAAGAAAAGTCTTGATGACTGCAAAAAACAAGCAAGTAAACTAACCAGAAATGGAAGACAAAAAAAAAAGAAAAAAAAGTTGTGAAATGTGAAGCTGTGACTCAGGTAGATGCTAAATGCTAAGAAAGAAAAACATGCAAAAATATGTTGCTAGCTCAATTTTCTACAGAAACGCGAGGTTTTTGCAGCTGCGTTCTGTGCATGTCTCCTTCCCTCATAACACTCAAACCCATTTATCAGCTCCAGAGGGATCTGGCAAAGAGGGAGAGGTCTCGAGGACGTGGTGTTTCCACGAGTTTCACAAGCAGCAGGCACACCATATGTCGCCTCTCCTCCATAACCATGGCCTGAGGACAGCAGGCCTCGGAAGCCCTGTGGTAGAGGCATGTCATGAACGTTTCTCTACGGAGAAACCTGCCTCAGGAGACACCAAATGGCCGCCCTGCCAGCCCCTTCAACACAAAGCCTCTGAGGGGTGGCACGAGGAGCCAGGAACCCAGGGATGCTGGCCCACCACCATCATGAGGGGCTGCCAAGGGGGACATGGCGGTGGAGGGACGTGCCGAGCCGCACCACCAGCACGGCCAGCCCAGGGCTGCCGGCCTTGTTCTCCCCGATTGTTCTC